>ML681973.1:18781055-18837230 GCA_007922195.1 Podocnemis expansa
CACTCTGACAGTTGGATCTCCCGAGGAAAGCTAGCTCGTGTCGTGTCTCTTACCATGCCTCTTGTGTTCATGCTGCTGGTCAGTGGAGCCTGGGTTGTGGTACATATACAGGAATCCCCTACGAGTACATTGCAGTTTGTTTTACCTTGCCATTTTGTCTTGTTGGGAATACCTAGCAGTTTTACTTTGTTGCAAATATCTTACAGTTTTACCTTGCAGTTTTGCTTTGCTGTTTACTGTGTTACTTATATAGATTTGCGGTTTTGCTTTACAGTCTTGCTGTGTCACTTATATAGATTTGCAGTTTTGCTTTATAGTTTTACTGTGTTACTTATATAGATTTGCTACCTCAGTTGGTCTTGTAAGGTTGCTGTTTCAGTTGTTGATTGCTACCTCAATTGTCACTGTGATTACCCATTGAAAAATTTTCCCTGTTGTTGCTCTACATAAACGAACCCATTTCTCAGTTAGAACTACTGAGTCCGGTGTCTCCTTCTCCCATCGCGGTTGGGAACCAACAATGAAAAACAAGGAAGGAGTCCTGTGGCACTTAAAGACTAACAAATATATTTATTGCGCGAGCTTCTGTGGGAGAAACTCCCACTTCGTCTGACAGCTCACATGATAAATAAGTTTGTTAGTCTTTAAGTGCCACAGGACTCCTTGCTTGTTTGCTGAACTAGACTAACACAGCTACACCTTTGGAAATCAGAATATGAAGCAACTGCTGAAATTTCCTTTCTTGGGCACAGCTGTTCTCTGTATTCCAAGATGATAAACAGTGAGTAAAACCAACTGAAAAACAGCTCAGGGTATAAGTGATGACACAGACTGTCATCCCATCCATCTGGAAGGAGAAAGTTGGAGAAAAGGAACAAGAAATAATAAGCTCTAAAGAAAGAGAAGCAGTGAACTTTAAATTACTCAGCAGATGAAACAATCACAGGAATTGCTTTAGAAAAATCATTCTGAAAACAAGATCTGATTCTATGTTTTGAAATATTATTCTGAATACAAAAAATGCAAATGGTATTGGGCACAGGCGAGAAAAACGGTACTGCTGACCTTCTACTTACAGGACAACCTAAGGTTTGTTGTTTGACATCTTGGTCCTCAGTAAGCCTAAATACTGTACAACACACGCAGCAATCAGTTTGAAGAATTACTGTATATATTACTAAACAAGCCGGTATTTGCATTACATTATCTTGCTCACAACTGACCATTTAAAATTCACATCTTAGGATTCAGTATGTGATCAATGGCTATATCTCCCTTCTCCCAATTCAATTTTTCTTGATGAAATGCTGGCTTATGAAGAAGGCTCTCATTTTTTAAGGCCAATGCCAAATTTTTACACTACCCCAAACCAATTAATCATTTCCCTTGCTGTCAAGAAAATACTATGAATACAAATACATAGAACTAATATTTCACAAAGATTAGTTATTTATTAAACAGGACTGAAAATGTATCTGATTTAGAAGGGCACGTAGCGGTAAGCCAATGATTTATAACAAAGATGGCTCAAGATTTAAAGGCATCATTGTCTCTTTCGGAATTAAAAGATGTTATAAGCACATTGCTTTTTTATAAGTATTTTCCATGAACAGAGATATCATGGTGTTATGCAACAGACAAGTATATCATTTAAGGAGGAATCGAATAGTGTAAAGAGATGAAGCCCTAGTTACCCACCGGCCAGGAAGAAATCACAAAGCTTCACACACTCTTGGGAAGGACCGAGCTCTCCAGTGGCAAGATACAACCATCACACTATGTTACCACGGTGCATTTCCTGCACGAGGAATTACAAATGTCACATATTTTATGTGCCTCAGATGTGATTATAGCATCACAATTCATACCAAAATAGTTAAGGGTTTGCCTATATTGCCATTACAAATTTTTTTTGTTTTTTTTAAGGTTCTACTGGGACTACCTTGTTGAAATTAATTCTGGGCTGAAACTTGATATACAAACACTTGAAAAAGCAAAACAAAACAAAACAAAAAATCTGTTTGGCACTTTCCAGAGTGAAATTTTAGTTTGTTCTTTAAAAAGTCCTTAAAAGTGATTCTGTTGTATTTTGCAGCTCTGCTGGTATAGAAATATATTTAAAAAAGAACAAATTAATATTTCATTGTAGAACAAAGTTAAAGGATATAAAAAGTGCATTTGCAAACCCATTTCCAAAAGTATTTTTGCCTGTGGATTTACCACATATATGCAGCTCTCACATTAACCCATGAAAGTGAATATCTTCAAGATGTTATTACAGGTCTTAGGGTCAGAGATCCATGAGATAAAGTCTTTAAAGTGGCTTGACTATGGAGATGTCACAGGCTATTGAGAACACATCATTCATAAAATCCCCTAATTATGTAATTATATAATAGGCTGTAGTAACTGGAAAGGCTATTAAGCCAAAACCCTACAAACCCTACATAAAGGCCTGATTAATATTAGCAAACTAAAAGAAATATGTAGATTATCTATTTCCATGACAAAGAGCATTTTCAATGTTGAAAAGTTGATTTACACAATTTAACCTTCAACTATCCGAGCTATGGTGAATATAGGTCAGGTTTTTAATTAATGTTACCTTAGAATTGTTTTTATGTTTGATGCATGTACGCTGGCAAAAAAATCCAAACTATGATTCACAAGATTTTTACTATTGCATGTTCACTGTATTCACAATGTAATATAGGTGGTACCTGGACCATGGTTCAAGATTTAAATGGCACATTAACTAAAGAAACCTTTATTTACTAAACCATTTCATTCAAAAGCACTGGGGTCTTTTATTTCAAATGATGAGCATTATAAAACAGGCAAAAAACCCAAACTTCCATGCAGGTCACACACGTAAATTTCCTGTTATACACATCTCATATGGAATCCACTAGAATGAAGTAAGGCAACTGAAACAAGGATTAGCTACATTTCTTACATGTTCTCATGAGTAAATAATTGCTGTTCTTTATCTATCTTCTCCTTCATTTCTGAGCAGTTGTAAACAACGGAGAATGCTAATATTTTTCTTTCAAAATCAAGTGTGCCGGCGACTGTAATATCATCTGTCACTCACCTCAGCCACCTGTTGTGTCTCTGCTATCTGCTGAGCCAGCACCTCCATATTGGTTGCCATGGTGAAGCAAGATCATTAGAGAACCTGTTTGGAAAGATGCCAGCAACTTCCATCAGGCAAAGAAAAATTAGACTTCTTGTCATTGTTATTAAGTGAAATCAAATCTGTGATGCGGCTTTATGTGAATTTAGACCACTGCCAAATACAAAAGCAGTGCATGTATTCACTGCAAATGTGGGAATACTGATTTCAAAATACAGCTCTTCTAAAATTACAAGAAAAAAAAAGTCCTTGCA
Source organism: Podocnemis expansa (assembly GCA_007922195.1). Lineage (NCBI taxonomy): Eukaryota > Metazoa > Chordata > Testudines > Podocnemididae > Podocnemis > Podocnemis expansa. The sequence continues at coordinate 18,784,446 of ML681973.1, forward strand.
CTCTATAAAACCAATCCAGAAAATATTTGTGCTCCACCATTTAAAAGCTGGCAGCTAAGAGAGCTCCATTTTGAAAAGAGACTGGAGCTGAAGTGCAAATTGGCCCTGCGTGTGGAATTCACAGTTTCTAAAAATTCCTTCATTAATTCCTAGTTAGTGAGCTGGGGGGTAAATTACACTTACTTACACTTATGAACAGCTTCTATATTTTGCTCTGCTGGACAAGGACGTGGCTACCAGAGAAATGTTTGCGGGGAAATTCTTACTGAACTATTTTTGCCAGACTACCATTATCACCTGTGCTTTTGTCACAGTCCTGCACTGGCAGGGTAATGGTTTAGATCAGGGGTCTCAAACACATGGCCTGCAGGCCGCATGTGGCCCCTAAAGCTATGTCCTGAGGCCTGCAACAACACTATTGTTACTGATATTTGCAATATCATTGTATAAAAAGGTTTCAGTGTTGCGGCCCTTGGGCTAATGTACTAGTCTGCATGCGGCCCTGTACTAGTCCTCATATGCCCCTCATGGTAATTTGAGTTTGAGACCCCTGGTTTAGATTACAATATCTAATGTATCTTTTCAAGTTCTTTAACTCCCCTGATACATTTTTCAATTGTAGTATAAGACCATTATAACTGTAGGAGGGAAACTGTGTAAAGGAGTTACTTCCTATGGCTGGTTAATGTAACTGCAAATCACTTCTGTAACAAACCTACAAATAAAAACAAGCAGTAAAACAAAAAGAAGGGAATAATGACCAGACAACAAACATGTCCAGAAAATTATAAAAATGTGGTCCTTAATATGGGTTCAACTGAGAAATATTTTGTGGCTCTCTCTGGAAACTTAACAGGAGAAACAAACTATAAACAATTATATTCAAAACTTTGTAGGACTGTCTTAACCTAAAAAAGTTAAACACTAGTGAAAGCCAATGATGGTCATTGGCCAATGTTCTGTGCTTGTTAATGCTCAATCAACTCCTCTCTTTGTTGTGATTACCATATTAAGACTCTACACCTGTCTGCAATCATTTTTAGTCTTATTTTAATACGAATACAGTGGCAAACACTAATCAGAATAACCATTCTAAAGGTCAAAATATTCACTCCGATCTTTAAATTTCGGGCAACGATTTCAAAGAAATTGGAGGACTGGTGTATATTTTGGGAAATGGATATTCAAGGAGAAAGAGAAATGTTTCAGTTTTCCAGCAATATTTTGTACCATGTTTTCACTGCTGCATACCTCTGGCAAGTGTGAAACTGATGAGGAGTAGTAAAAATCTCTGGCACAGCATGCAAAATAGGAACAGGAAAATAAACATTTCTGATTTTTCATCTTAAGTAATTTTTAGAAAAAGTCATGACCTTAACTTCAGTGGGCTCTTCCTGGTAATTATACCAGTTTAATGCCTCAAAGGAGATGCCAGACAAGTTTTAAACTCTTGTGGAACAGTGGTGACAAGTTAATTACTATCTCAATAGAACAAATCACGATAGCTTACTGTAACTGCATATCAGTATTTATATTAGGAATTATAAATTGTTGTCGCATCATTTTACTGTAGAATTATGATGAGGTAGGTTGTTAGACAACATGTGCTGAATTATATATTACCAGCAGAACTTCCCAATATGACAGGCATATAGTATTAGGCTGTAAATAGATGGCGGGGGTGGAAAGGGATTTAAATAATTTTCTGATGAGACGAAAAACAAGCCTCTTAAACATACCAAATAATAATAGGGTATTTTAATAATGTATTTATTGTGTATGTAAAAGTCCAACAGCCAAAGAAAATGTGTTGATTGCATGAGGGCATTGGGACCCACTAATAACATAACAGACGACAGTTGTTTGCAACAGCTGCAGCTGCATATTGTGCAGTAGTAATCTTAGAAAAGGGCAAACTAAATTCAGCTCCATTTTGGCTAGCTCTAGCAATGGTTAGCTGAAACAATCAACCAGTTTGTCCTTTTCAACACATTCCAAATGACACCCTTTCTTCAGTGGTGATAGCTAATTTAGGCCCTCTCATTTTGTATGTACAGTTGGAGTTATGTTTTCTAATGTGCATGCCTTTGTATTTATCAACACTGAATTTAATCTGCTATTTCTTGTCCCATCATCCAGTTTTGTGAGATCTAACTCTTCACACTGAGCTTTGGACTTAACTATCTTCAGTCATCTTGTATCATCTGTAAACTTAAGCACCTCACTGTTCACCCATTGTCTAGATCATTTATGATTATGTTGAACAGCACCAGGCTCAGTACAGATCCTTTGGGAACCCTGCTATTAACCTCTCTCCACTGTGACAACTAACCATTAATCCGTCCACTTTGTTTCCCATCTTTCCACCAATTACTGATCGATCCATGGGAAAACCTTCCCTGTTATTCCACAACTGTCTAATTTATTTAAGAGTCTTTGGTGATGGACTTTGTCAAAGGTTTTTCTGAAAGTTTAAATGTACTATATAGATCCACTGGATTACATCTGTTGATCCTCTCAAATAATTCTAATAGAATAGGGATGCATGACTTCCTTTTACAAATGCTGTGTTGAACTCTTCCCCAATATATTATGTTCATGTATGTAACTGATAATTCTGCTCTTTATTACAGTTTCAACCAAATTGCCTGGTACTGAAGTTAAGTCTTACTGGCACCTCTGGAGCCTTTTAAAGAAATGGGCCCCGTCCCCATTCAAGCAGGGGAATTGGGGGGACAGTGGGTGTAATTCCAAAGGCTGAGGGCAGTGGAAGGTGTCACAACAAGGAATGTCAGGAAAGAATGTCATGAGACAAAAGCAATCCCTTCCTCAGAACAAGGAGTGAATAGGGAAGGAATGTGAATCTCCCCACTGAGAGTGAGAAACTAGGAAGGGGGCAAGAGCTATGGATCTTTCCAGTCAAAGGACCTGGGAAAGCTGGAAGTGGATTTTTGAAGAGGGTGGTGACAGGGCCCAAGAAGCCTATAAAGACAGCCAGACAACTGAGTAAGGGACCCTTAGGAGGGCATGATGCTCTGGCTAAACACACAAAAAGTCAGCTATATCTCAAGAAGAGAATTAAGAAATAATGGTAATCTAGGCTCAAAGCTGGATCTTGCCAAAAGAGGCCATGAGAAACCCTTTGATGGACAAAATTGGCAGAACTACTGATATATCCTGGAAAGAGACTATACACAAGCCTTTGAAGGAAGGCTCAGGGAAAGACTGGTTGAAATGTTATTAAGAGGAGAGAAAAACCGACAGAGGACTGTGACCTAGGAAAGAGTCTGAAGGTTTTGGTCTTCTGTTATCATGAAGGGGTGAAATTTTTTTGGCTGAACCAGAGGGCTAAACTATCTTTCTAACAAAGGAGAGAACATGTTGCCACAACTGCAGCAATGAGAGGGCAAAGAAACCAGTATACAGGTGAAAATTATTATTTATAAGAGGAAGTGCTTACACCACTAAATGTAAGTGGCTAGCTAATCAAATTAGAGCCCTCTGCTGAAAACCATTGTGGATTTACATGCATAAGGTCAGTGCACATTCTCCAGAAAGGCAAAAGAGGAAAAATTCAGTCCTGACAGCAATCACAGTTGAATGCAAATAACCTCAAACAGCAAAAGTTAAAAAGGCAATCATGTGTCTCCTTCAGGAACATCTTTCTTCCTTCCCTGGCCAAATCACACAATTGCAGGTGTTTATATTGTTATTCTTTCATAAGCAATAAATAATGCAGCTGGCAGGCATGCAGGCAAAGTTAAAGAAAAGAGAACTTTATTAAGTATGGTTAAGTAGCAATGTTACGTAACAAAGCTCTGGTGTTTAATCAGCCTTGGCCTGATCTGGAGCCATGTACCCCTGGTGTCATGCAAGATATCCTTCTGAAGACTGACCCTCTTTATCCTGTTCCACTTATCATAGACCAGCAGCAGCAGAGAGGTGGGATAGGCATCAAAATATTCTCTCAAAACTAACAAAATTATAGCCAGATTACAATGAGGAGTTCTAGTAGCCATGCTAGTCTGCATACAGTAAAAACAATGGAAGTCCTGTGGCACCTTAAAAACAAATACCTTTCTTCGGGTATAAGCTTTTGGGGACTCCAACACACTTGCATCTATCTGACTTCTCTACTTATGTACAACTGAACTACAGAGCTGGTTATGTTTTTTTTCTTTTAAATTAGAAAGGATAACACAGTCCCTAGGATAGTATATAAAATTGTTTGACCCTGGCAGATACTACTAAATGAGATCAAATTTAAAATTTATGTTTGCTGATATTGACTTCTACAAATAAAGACTACAGTTTTGTTCATCTTTATCTTAACTGGCAAGAACATGATTTGGTTTTAATAAGAACCTTTAAAAATTCATGCTTACATGAACTCCTTCCATACCAAATAACCTCTTAAGTTGAACTAGGTTCAGCCCAAAACCCTGGATAAAAAAAACCTAGACTTGGCTAACTGTTTACAGCTCAAATCCTTCTCTAAAATGGACAGAATCCGAACACTAAATCTACACATTCCAAAACTAATGGAAATTATAAATTAAATTACAATTTCAAGAAAGAAAATTCAGATTTGTATCTGGGATTGTGTGTAAATTATTATAGATCCAATGTTTTATTTCAGGCTGTTCTGTACAATTAAGTACCTTTGGAAACATACTACGCTGGCATGATATACATATTACTGCACAATACTGCGTTGAAAATCTGAGGCTAACATGCAGTGTCTAGCAGAACCCGATAGAGTTATCTCAAACAGAAGTATTAAAAAGGCATTAGTTCTCATGTTTGTTTTCAAAACATTATTTTAGAAAAATATTGCAACCTGCACAGAGCTTTTATTGTTGTTTCACCGTGTTAGATGAATCATGGCTTATTGCCATTTTCAATCAATCTGAACAGCTATCCATCAAAAACTCTTCTATAAAAGACAGTTTAAGGGGTTGTCAGAAAAATATATGGCAAAGGGTCTTCCATAAGAAAAAAATCAGAGAAAGAGAAGATTTAAGATATACCTGATTTGCTAGCACACTGAAGATGTTTACCACTGTCCCTTTCTGGCAGACACTGAGTTTCAACAATAATAATAATAATACCTAGTTTGTACACAGCACTTTTTTAAAAAAAAGTCAGTGGGCTTTAAGCAAAGACAGTACCATTACTCCAATTTACAGATGGGAAACAGGCACAGAGAAGAGGTGAAGTGACTTGCCCCCAAAGTCACCCTACATTCCAAGGACAGAGCTAAGACTAGCACCCAGAACTGCCAAGTTCAAGATCACTGCCCAACCACTGGACTATTCTGTTTCCCAGTACAGGATATTTGCACATGCACAAACGGGTGTCTAGCATATGCATGAGTACAATTCCCTGACTTGTGCATACAGATAGGGTCTGTCTACACTGGAAGCTCTGTTAAGTTAACCTAACAAGATCAACTTTAAGTCGACTAAAAGTCAACCTTGTCAAGTCAACTTAAGAGTCCACACTGAAAAATCCTGTTGACCGCTGTGTCCACGCTGGGAAGTGCTAAGTCAATGGAGGAGTGGTGTGTTGTGAGTAGCTATCCCTGGTGGCCAGGAACTCTGGGAGGGGGCCTGGAGGCCAATTAGGTCGACTTAAGGGCTTTCCCCATCTACATTGGTTTAAGTTGAGTTAATACGTTTGACTTAAGCATTAAGTCGACCTTAAGAGGTGGTGTTATTAAGTCAACTTAAGGAAGCACTTAAGTTGACTTTATAAAAGCCCGGTGCGGCCAAAGGAGTCTGTAAGTAGACTTAACCTTCCTAAAGTCAACCTAATGCTCCAGTGTAGACATACCCACAGATAACTAAGTATTTACACAGCCATATGCATGGTATTTGCATCTGGTAATGAATATGTGCAACTATAGTTACCTACATACTGAAAAGTTGCAGATTCTCAGAAATAATTGGTTTTCGAATGTCAGTCTTCCTGTGGCTTTCCTTTAAAAAACATCTTTAGATGATGTGCAGTTCAAAAAGTATATTTCTGAACCAGACAGAATTATTTAGTAGTTGAACATGCATCTGAGATGTAGAAACTCCTGCATCATAATCCTGGCACTGACACTGGCATTGTGTGACCCTGGCTAAACTATTTAACATCTTTTCAATTCCAGAACCCATACTTAGATTCCATCTACATGAAGACTTATGTCTGGCAAGTACAGGTGTAAATCTACAGCATACTAACCTACATATCTAAATTGCCATGTGGATCCTGCCACCCAACACTAAAGTTTCCATAGTGTAGTTTGAGGCATAGTATCAGCAGCCTGTTATGTGAAGATAACAATTTCTCATCTCCATACACTGTGCTATATTATTTTACTGGGAACCAGATATTCATATTTAAAACAATCTGCACATTGATACCAAAAATATGATCACCTGTATCAAAACTTTATCAGAAAAATGAATGATCTAACACAAAGGAAAAAACGTTTATGGAGTAAATACTACCTAACAAACAAATGGTATTGTTGAAAAACAGACTGTCAAAAACATTAGGTTTGTACAATAAGAATCATATGTGGCAAACAGCACATGCAAATAATGACTTCCAAATGCTAATATGACAGAATACTTGACATAAAACAAAACAAGATTTACAATAACAGGTTTTTCTGTGTTTTGTATTTTTCAGCACTGTCTTCAGGTTTCATTTTTTCAGGATGTTCAACTTGAATATGCAGGTTTATGATGCATTTTCATCAGGTATTTAACACTGTTGCTTGCAGGCAATTTGTTGTTTGTGGCCCTCCCGTAATTCATATCTTTTCTTTCTTTGGTTTTATGCATTTTTTTAGCTCAGGAAGAACAGATGTTAGTATGTGCTCATCACATTTTGTTTTTCAGTTTTGTAACAAAGATGACTTGTATACCAAACACTCTAGTCAGCAACAAATTCTTTTAATAACTCCTGGGCTTGTGTTTCAAGGGATGTAATCTTTTTTTCCTAATTAGTTTTTTAAATCATGTGGTGGAGATTCCTGGTGCCTATGGTACTTTTTTTCCCACTATACAGTTTTTGATGGGTTGTTTTATTTAGTTTATATAAAGGGTAGCTCATCCCCTACCCTTTCCTTTCTACCCTTATAGAATGGGGCTAGTCTACATTGGTGGCAGTCAATGAGAGATATGTAACGTAGCTTGTGTATCGCCCTTCAAAATAATTACAGTGAGATACCACAGTGTCCTCATGGTACTACATCAACAGAAGTTGCCCTCCTGTTAATGTAACTTTACTGCTTTCAGAGAGGTGGACTAATGGTGTCAACCAGAAAGTCCATCTCCCATTGAGTGGATCTACACCAGGGATTGGCAACCTGAAATATAAGGAGCCATTTTAAAGAGTTCCTTTGATAACCAAGTGTTTTGAAAGCTGCAATGTGCATCTGGGCTCCCAGAGGAATGGGGAGGAGCTAGGCCAGCCTGCCGCAGGGTCCCCTGGTGGTGGACTGCCCTCCCAGGGTCTGCTGGTGGGGGAACCTAGGACCAAGAGCAGCCCCCCCCAAAGGGTCCCCTGGTGTCAAGGGAGCCCAGAGCCTGCCTGGTGGACTCCCTGGTGGCAGGAGGAGAGCCTGGAGCTGCCAGAAAGCAGTTGAAGAGCCATATGTGACTCAAGAGTGACAGGTTACAGTCCCTGATCGACACAATGCGCTCGATCAATCCCATGCATCAATCACTGCAGTGTAGACATACCCATGGTAAACAGTTATGTGATACCCTTCACTGTCCCAAATACAAATGTGCTTTGCAACATACTTATGTACTGTTAGGGGCCCCACTCTCAGTTCTTGGTTCAGCTATATTCTAACACTAATGTAATGCAGCCTGTCTACTGAGCTGGAAGATAACAGCCAATTCAATGCTCAGCAAGAAACATAAGAACGTTCAAGACCCTGGTGTAAAATTTATTCTACTAAAAATGATACAAAATCTTTAATCTCAGAAAAAATCAGTCACAAGCACTCTGCAAACTGTGAGACAAAATACTCCATTTATTACACTGTTTGAAGGCAAAGCTTTGTCATTTCAAAAAATAGCATCGTTGGACTCAGCCGATCTCTGAACCTGTAAGGTCCCAAGGAAAACAATGCATCAGACCTGATGCTCGAGTCACAAAATATCCAGAAGGGAAGGCAGCCCATCATGGTTCACTGCTACAGTGGAGGGTGAGATTACAGCCTGCACTGGAACAGTTATTCTGGAAATTTGGTAAATTTAAGCAAGGCACAAATAAGGATCCTATCACCAACTGGCTGTGTAGGACCCAGGGAAGGAATAATTAGTAAAACAGAGTCAGAGCCATGAGCCAAGGCTACCACATCAGCGCTGGCCACCACTCATCGCAGGGGTTGGGTACTTTGCTGCAGTCCAGCACCTGAACACCAAGTCCAACCCAGCCCTGCACGCTGCCTGGCAGTGCAGGGCTGTTCCCATTATAGCAGGGGTCTCAAACAAGCAGCCCGTGGGCTACATACAGCCCTACAGCAGTGTTTCCCAACCAGTGTGCTGTGGCACACTGAGCAGGTGTGCCATGGACTTTTTGAAAAACTTTTTGAAGATGTCTAGATTGGCTTATGAATATTCATAAGTTCATTTGGAAACTGTATGGTGGTGTGCCTCAAAATAAGTAACGGTATCAAGGTGTGCCAGGCAGAGAAGAAGTTGGAACCACTGTCCTAAAGCTATTTCCTGCAGCCCACAATGACACTATTGTTACCGATATTTGCAATTGTAACCCATATGCCTAAGAAGACGCAATCTCTTTTAGGGAGCTCTTATGGCTGGGTTACATTGCTGGGCAGATTTTGCAGCCCAGAAACCAGAACTTTCTGGTAAGAGGGTATGGTAGCATATTGAGCATGCTCCACAAGTTTCTGTTGTTGTGCTGGAGTGAGATACCTGGGAGAAGCCTGAGAGCAGCCCTTGGAGAGGAGTGGCCACAGAGAGCTGCAGAGTCCATGTGCTCAGTGACTGACTGAGAGGAGCTGAGCCAGAAGTGGACTGCAGGATGTTTTCTCCCTGCTTTGGACTGTTTTGAAGGGGACTTTTCTGCTGTAGAACCGAGAGCTGGGTAGCCAGTAAATATTCCATTCTGTAAGTTCACCCATCTTCGAAGCATCTGACAAAGTGGGATTTTCTCCCATGAAAGCTCATGCAAAAAATAAATGTTAGTCTTTAAGTGCCACGAGTCCTTGTCCTTTTTTTTTTTAAACCAGTAAACAGACTGTGTGGTGCTAGTTGCACAGGAGGAAGAAAGGCCTGCATGGAATTCACCTGAAGATTCCTGCAGCCAGAGATGAGGATTGCTTCTGTTTTGCATTCAAGACTCAAAGACTTGAGCAAAGACTGCAATTGAGATAATGGTGACTCCACCTGAACTTTGGAATTTTGGGTTTCTTACTGTTGTGTTTAAACTCATTTTGGTTTTCTTAAGATAAGGTTTATTAAGTTAGTTAATGAAGTTTATGTTAATACTGAGTAGTATAATAATGTGAGACAGGAACTCTGAGCAGTCTTTGCTGTGAGTCCTATACAGATTGGATCCTGGCTCTCCAGCTGCTTTCTATGGGGGTTTAACCTCTGCTAGGCACTGGAGAAGGGCTAAGTAAATGAATTCGAGCCCACCGCAGCAGGTTACACAATATCGTTGCATGAAAAGATTACGGTGGTCTGGCCCTCAGGCTAATGTACTAGTCCTCATGCGGCCCTGGTGGTGATTTGAGTCGGAGACCCCTGCATTAGAGCGCACGCGAGACAAGACAGGTCCCTTTTCCCCACGCCAGCTGTTTTCCCTCCACTGAGCGCCAACCTGACCCTGCTCGCTTCTCATTGGCCGCGACTCCCGGGGCTCGTGCGCCGCTTGGCCAATTGGCGCCTGGCTCCCTTCCACGCCCCCGCAGCTCATCCGCCCCACGCGCAGGGCAACCACCCCTCCCTTTCCCGCCTCCGCTCCCAACCAATCAGCGCACCCTCGCGGCCGAACAGCCCATCCCCCTCCTGCAGCGAACGGCGGATTGGCTGACGGCTGTGCCAATGAAGCCGCGGGGCCCGCCTCCCGCCTGAGAGGAAAAACACTGGCGGGACGCGGAGAAAAAACACAAGATGGCGGCGCTGGCTAACGGCCAAGTCCCAGGCGAGCCGCCGCCATTAGCGCCCCCCCTCTCCTGCGGCGTGCGCCCGGTCGGGCTGCGAAGGGCCCGGGCGTAGCTGTGGGGAGCGGCCGGTAAGATGGCGGCCGTCCCGGCCCCGTATGCAAAGTACCCACCTCCCCCTCCCCTCCGCCCTCCCGGTGGCAAAGGTAAAAGGGTCGGGTTCAAACCACCGCCTCCGCCCGCTCAGACTCCATCTTCCCTCGCTCTGGCTGCGGCCGCCGCCTGCTCCCGCCGCGCGCCTCGGCACCCAGGCGGCCTCAACGGCTGCCGGAGACCCGTCCCGGGGCCTGCTGCTCGGGTAGCGAGAAAAAAACGGTTTACCTCAGGCTGCGGCGGCCAGCGTGCCCCGACGGCGGCCCGCGTCCGGCCGGGCCTGTAGGGCGGCGGTGCGGGGCGAGGGCCCCGGGAAGGCGGTTGGCGGGGGGGCGGCGCGGGGGGGGCGGTTGGCGGTGTTTGCTGTGGGGGGAGGGGGTTGTTTTGGTTTCGGGCCGTGCCCCTGTGAAAGGTCAGAGTTCGTGACCCCGCCTGCCGCGGCTGCCGCCTGGGAGCGTTTCCCTGCTTCCTCTTCCCAGACCCACGCCGGCCGCCGCCCCCTCCCCCAGCCTCCTCGCGGGGCGGGGCCGGGGGACGGCGGCGGCGGGGAGGGGCTACCTGAGCGCCGGGGTGGAACGCTCGCGCGCCCAACGTTCCTTCCGGGCGGGCCCGGCCGCGCACGTGGGCGCGGGGAGAGCTGGCCGGCTCCTGCCGCGCCTCCCCTCTGTTGGGCTGCGGGGCGGGGGCCCTGCCCCGCTGCCTTCGTTCCCCTGGGAAGGAAGGGGCCTAAATCCTGCGCCTGGCACAGGTAGAATGGCCAGGGGAAAGGCTGCCTGGCTTAGGGTTACCCCATCCCAAAGCATGGGAAGGAGGACAGGGAAGTATAAAAAGGAGGACATTGGAGAAAATGTTAGTAGTAATCTTCTGTTGTTAGGGGGCCCTGAAAGGCTTCCCCCTAAGAATAGGGTGATCCAGGGCATTGCAGCCTATTTTAACCCCTGTAAGGAAAAAGCCAGACAAAATCATGTATTTTTAAAATGCCCACCAGATGGAGACGTGAAGGCGAGGAGGACATGTTCTCCCTTTGCCTGGCAGCTGGTAACCCTAGCCTGGGTGGGCATTTTTGCACCTGGGTGGGGTGACCAGATAGCAAAACATGGAAAGGAGGACAGGGAAGTACAAAAAGGGCACAAGGAGAAAATATACCATTGATGTAATATTTTTGTGTTTTTAGGGGGCCCTGGAACACTTCCTCCTAAAAACAGGGTGGTCTAGCAGACTTTAACCCCTGTAAGTAACAAGCCAGGCAAAATCATGTATTTTTAAAATGCCTGCCACACGGAGCACGTGAAGGTAAAAAGGAGGGCATGTCGTCCTTTTGCCTGACATCTGGTAACCCTACGCTGGGGGTCTCAAATGTGCGGTCCGTGGGCCAAATGCAGCCCCTAAAGCTATTTCCTGTGGCTCGCAATGACACTATTGTTACCGATATTTGTAATATCATATGAAAAGGTTTCAGTGGTGTGGCCTGCAGGCTAACATGCTAGTCCTCATGCAGCCCTTGCGGTGATCTGAGTTTGAGCCCCCTCCCCTACACCTTGGTGATTATCCACCACTGTAGACAATCAGCACTATTTACAGCACCCCACAGGCTGCTCGAAAGAGCTATAGGCAACCAGACCACTGCAGAGATGCCCGAGTGAGGGAGTGGAAGGATGACTTAAAGACATGTTTTCACACCGTGTTGCTTGCCAGCTATTCCTCAGTGCAGAGCTGTGGTTCCCAACATTTTCTCTGCTGTGGCACACCTTGCTACCTTTAATTAATTTGAGGCACACCACCATATAGGTCCAAGTGAACTCATGAATATTCATGAGCCAATGAGCCAATCCAGAGCTCTTTGAGTAGGTTTTCAAAAAATTTTGTGGCGCACCTGCTCATACCCGATGGCACACCGGTTGGGAAGCACTGGTGTAGATAGTGCTAGGTTGAGGGAACAGTCTTAAATCAGTTTAGCTAACACATCAGGGGAAGTGGATTATCTACATCAGCAGGAGAACTGCTCTGGTCAGGGTAGGTTATGTTTTCAGTGAAGTGTGTTATGCACAGACCAGGCCTGGCAGGAGTATCAGTAGCCATGGAGCTGCAGCAGCACAGTTTTCAGTGCAGGCAGTAAGTATAAGCCTGGTACTAGTTATGAAGTTCACCTATCTTCGAAGCATCTGACAAAGTGGGATTTTCTCTCACAAAAGCTCATGCAAAAAATAAATCTGTTAGTCTTTAACTACCACATGGCTCCTTGTTTTTTTACTAGTTACTGAGGCAGTTTGAATTGAAGCCTGTGCTGCTATGGTTTATTGCTATTGTTATCCAGCTACACTTGTAGTTAAGAAGGTAGCCTCCCTAGCACATACATCCAAAAAGATAAGGTTCTTATTTCTTCTGCTTTTAAGCATTCTGCCTGTTCTTTACACTTAACAGGGCACCTACGTATTCACCTCAGACTCCTAACTGCAGCTTTTGTTGGGAGCAAAACTCACTACATAGTCAGTGGGAGATACGATAGGCAGCAGTTATTCAAATGAGTATCTTAAACTCCACATACACCTGTTGTTGGTTCTCAGGTAAACAGTGGTAATTAAAATGTTGGGCAATTTTTTTTATTTTGTAATAATAAAAGGGAAAAATGACATTTTAATGTTTAAGTAAAAGTGAGTTAAATTGTTTTTTTTCCTGTGGTGGTAAGTTTCACTCCAGTATTTGTTCAATTAAGTATGGACTGTTTTTTATTCAGTTGGAGGCAGTCCAAAGTGATGAAAATTACAAACAATAAATTACATATTTTAAATGGAAGTTTTGCTACAGTGATTGCCTTTTCAAGGCATTAAACAAAATGTTCTTTCATCATTGTGATTGAATTGATGGAGTAATGTTGGATGCATTTTCTATATTTTGGTATCAAATTAACTGGCTGGGGTTCTGATTGCAATGTAGTAGACCTATTGCATTATGAAGCTTTGTTCTTGCCCAGGAGGAGGGCTATAAGCATATCCCTGTGATATTTACTGTGGTGACAACATTATCCCTTGTTGTATTCTTACTGAAATAGCTCCTAAGATGAGTGAAAGTCATAGTTTGTAAACTTACCTAATAAGTGAGGGACATATGTCACAGTGGGACTCCCCTTTTTTATTTACAGATTTATAAATCAGCATATTAAACAAATGTTGCCTCATCCTTTACATGAAACAAAGGAACAATGCTATTGCTCTTCAGTTTTTTTTAAAAAGATCAGTAATATATAAGAACAGTATTCCTTTATAATGCCAGTATAATATGAAAAGAAACAATGTAATCTCACTTATTTATGTTAATGAGTGGGAGCTGCTTTGCTGATAATGAGCGTTAAAAAGGAGACTTAAAAGGATTATGGAAACTTATTTTTTGTTTTTAAATTATCTTCCATAATGTTGGAGCAGTGTGTCACTTGGCTAAATTAATGGTCATGTCATATAGGTATAGAGATCTTACCTGAGCTATGGCCCTGAGCAGGTTAGACCATTATTGGCTTGCTGTGGAGGATGCACAGAGTTTAGGGACCACAGAGCATCTGTACAATGATAAATTGGTTGGTTGTATCACTGAGTCCAAGCACATGTGGCTGAGTGCATAACCTATTAAGACGTGCGCTTGTGTCACCAGAAAGTCATAAAATAGTGCAAGCATTTTTCTAAGTCTATTTTTGACCAATAGTCAGTAAATTAATATGGAATTTTTATCATTCTTCATTGTAAAATTGAGTATACATTTATTTTTATTTCATTTTAAATCCTTAGGTCAGGGTGACAGGATGTCCGACTAAATGGCTAATGTGTTAAAGCAGGTTCTCATTTAGCTTGAATTTTTGCATGATTTAATGAACTAATATTGATAGAAGGCACTGCAGATCAAAACACATCTTTAAATCACTTCTGTGTATCAGATAAATATTATGTGACTGGTATTGGAAATAAATATACAGTAACTTACTATGAAAATTATATGCCATACTTAACAAAGTTTGAAGATTTAGAATATATTCTGGACAGTCAATTGAAAGAAAATGGAGTAGAAACTAATTGAATGTTTTCTTGCATAAAATATTCTAGAAAAGTAGCAGTGCAATATCAGAGTGCAGTTAAATCTCTTGAACAGATAGAACTTGTGAAGTTGAAAGTAAGTTGTAATGAACTGTGAAATTCTGTAGATGCTGAGTTTTGTCTCTGCTGGACACTGGTATATTAGAGATGTTAGAGTTAAATTGCTTTTTGCTACTTGAGATGATTGTTGGTTGCTTTATGTTTAAGTAAATGTGGTATATAGCAGGAGCTGAACCAGTTCCAAAGATCTAATGGTTGAAGGAGGATAATCTGACAGTTCAGTTACATTAAGATACTTCATAGATGTGTCATACAGTAGCATGCTTACACCTAGAGATCGTTTAAAGAAAAATCTCTTCAGGAGTTGTCAGTAATTAGGAAAAAAATCAGCAAATACTGCAGCTGTATGAGCACCGCTCTGTGTGCTATATGTGTGCCCTGTGCAGTACTAAATTCTATATTTTATAAAAATCTCATTGATAACATTCCACTGTTGCCCACCGTTTCTTCTAAGTCCAGCTGCAGGTCTGTGGTAACATCTCAAGTCAAAAGTAAATTGATAGCCATTATACACCCCAGTTGGCTAGTTAATGACAGGAACATCTTTTAGCCAATGCTTTGAAACTGGACGTACCACCTATTGTCAACCATTTCTATAGGAATAGATTTTTGGAATTATTTGTAAAATTCAAAATGGCCAGTTGATATATTGACTTCAAGGATATGCTGCAAACTTAAACTGACCCCTTTGTGTGTATGTGTTATAATCTTTGTTGCATTTTTCCCCATAGGATCCTTCAGCAGGGCAGATGATTGAAAACTAACGAATTAGCACAATTTTTCACTTGTGGTCCTCAGTAACATTTCAAATAGAGGTGCAGACAGACTCCTTTGGAAATCTTAGGTATAGTCTGTGGATCCCCAGGGGTCTGTTGATCAGAGGTTGAAAACCACAGTGCTGATTGAAGAGGCAGCTATTAAGTTTTTTATCTTCCTCCTCAAACACTAGCCATTTTGTGTGCTGAGTGAGGCCGGGGTCCTTGGAAAAAGTAGTATGTGATCATATAACGAGACCTTGATGCATTTTCCCAGTAGGCTGAATTCTGGCTTCACTGTCAACTTTAATGTAGATACTTGCTGACTTCTGAGTGTCTGACTTTAGTCTTTTAATGTTAATTATTTTGTCTTTTGAAAAAGAAAAAAACTCCATTAGGTGGAACCATAGTAATCTCGGGGGGGGGTCACTAGCAAGTTTGGAATTTTTAAAGCCACAGCCTAGGCGTCTGCTAATTGAAGTAATAGGGGTGGTAGGCTATTCTCTTTTCTGGGTTCAAGCCTGTAGAGGTGCATGGCACATATATTTTGCCAGTGAGTTTCAAAGATATTTGTTGACAGGAGAGGAACTGTATCGATAACAATCCGGAGTTCAGTTCACAGCCTGAAGAGGCGGATGTTCTAGTGACTATAGGCCCTCTTCCTGTACCCCTTACTCCTGTCTCGTTCCTGCAGCCTACATGTCCCTTACGTCCTTATTGCCTGCCCCATGGTGTTTTTCATTTTTCATTTGAGTTAGAATTCTTACTTTTCTGTCATGCTGCATTGGCACCTGCAGGAGGAGCATGGAGAACACAGGAAAAAGTCTCCTTCCATCTATTTCTTATGCCTGATGCTATAGTGGCCCCTCAGTGAAGAGGTTATAATGATTATTTAACATGGCAAAATAAGATTTTCCTTAGCCTGTTTCTCAGAATTTTTGGTGAAACATTTAAAAAGAAAATTTTAGAATGGAAAATTCCATTTTCCATTATGGAGTTTGTTTTCCACATTCTATTCCATTTTCATTAAGGAAAATGTCAGCTTGAATGGTTTACATTTGGCAAAACTCTAAATAACTGAAAACAAGCTATTACAATGAAAAATTTTAGACAACCTTTCCTATAAAATTGGTGCCAGCTCCACCTATAATCTGTACTTCACCTGTTACTGGGATAACAGCACCAAAATGAGATAGTCAGTATGGAAGAGTGTTTCAGTGTAGTGCTGAAATTTTCCTTGAAATGTTTCCATTAAATACTAAATGAAAACTTTTCCTTCTGCACATGTAACTCACAAATGTCATGGTAAGGGTAAGACTTGAATGCGTCAGCCTGTTCTGACATGGGAGAAAGAATTGGGTAATACTTATATTAGCATGGCACCCTTTAGTAATCTGTTTGCATAGATTCATGACAAGAGTTCATTTTCTGTTATGTATGCACACCAGTTTCCTAATCATATCGTGAGTAGTTTATTGCTTTTTCCTCTTCATTACACCAATAATTCTACTTGAATAGACAAAGATATTTGTCTATAATTGGCATGAATCTGCTCTAGGTAATTAGTTGCTGGGACAACTTGATCAAATTAATTTGAGCTTGATTGTCTGCTAGCATATTAAAAACAAATTTCTTTTTGTTAGAAAAAGAATGTAGTTTCTGCGTTTACATTTCCTGTAGATTTATGATCTTAATGTTCACAGACCACCATACTTTTTACTGTCCCAAATGTCACCAAAATGGAGGAAAGAACATACAGGTGAAAGAAGAAGAAAATCCTGGAAAATGCTGTAGAAATACATCAGTGAATAAAGAGCCTAAAGAAATCTTCATTACAGGGTATAAGTCCAACACTGACTGACCAACATTTTGAAAGTGGCCATAAAATCTGATTTTTGACAAGGCTCATTCCCAAATCACATAGTTAAGTGGCAGTATTAGAAACAGAGTTGGCTGGAAAACATTTCCTTTTGGTGACTGCTTTTGAAGCCTTGAAACATGTTTTCATTTTGTAGTGGGATAGAAACAAAACCTCTTGAATGTTTTTGTGCAACAGCATTGTCAAATCAGTTTTGTTGTTTTTGGTTTTTAATTCAGGTCTTTCCATAATAGTGACCAGAGTGTTTACCCTAGACCTATGTAATCTTGTCCAAATTTGTCTCCATGAAATGTTTGGGCTTTGATAAAACAGCCCATTTTGAGGAAAAATATTGTGGTGAAGTCTTGACTAGCTCTAGTTAGAAGTCAAACTACTCCATATTAGGTATAGTGTATGTAATATTCACACAGTGCCCTTTCGGGTTTGTCCGCCCCCCCCCCCCCAATATTGTATCCACCTCATCAGTAGTTCAGGAACCACGGCTTGTATAGTTCTAATCTGTTACATTCTTACAATCCTTTATGCTAATATAGGCTGTATGCTATACTCTCTGATGTCCCTTCTCATTATGGTCTACTGAAAAGTCATAATAATTTGGAATAATACTTTATCAGTTCTGTAAGGGTAGTACTAACACTGACTTATTTTTTCAGTGTCGCATACAGATCCTAAAATGGTTACAGGTGAGAATTCTGACACGTCATCTGATGGTTAGCATTTATGAATGAAGTGCAGTTCATAAAATCTGTTCAGGTGAATTGGATGTATGATGAAAAGTAGTTGGTGTCTGCTATAAAATTATTCTTCCAGAAATCACACACCCTGCATACGTTTGGCTGCTATGCTCAGACTCAAATGTTGCAGAATACCTGCTGGTACTCCCTTGCCTTCACCCACCAAATGCAGCCAAACAAAACAAACAGCACTCTACAGTTTCACGGGAATGGTTTTTAAACATTCCAGTAGCTTCACAGGCACCCAAAATCGCTATCATTTTTTAAAAATTTGGCTCCGTTGGTGGCCTCTTTTCTTAATTCCATGGCAGCAATGCTGTCCTAGCTTGTGTACTTATTTGTCCTCTTACAATAGTATGTGAACACTGCATAATCTTTAATGTGCTTATCTTTGCAACAGCCCTGTGTGATAGGGAAGTGCTATAAATGCCAATTTGCAGATTGGAAGTGGAGTTAGAGGTTGTGTAACTCATCCATGGACACAGAGGAAGTCTATAGTAAAGAGGAGACTTGAACCCAGTTCTCTCTTGTCCTAACCAACATCCCAACTATTGCACCATTCATTTTCTCCTTTTCAAAATTTGTGGCATTGGAGATTCCTGTTCTATGAGATTTGGGCATGACAGCCTCAGCATAAGTGCTAGTTAAAACCATAGGTGCAGTGTGTGAAATGTTGAGGTTGAAATAAGGAAGATAGTCACAATGTAAAGGAAAGACCTCAAAGTGGAACTGTATGTTGCGTTTTTTTATTTTTCCATGTTACTTAAAACAAGAAGTTTAATAGCACTGTATTTTTTTTACAACAAAATATTTTCATGTATTCATTTCCTGCCCATTACTGAAACCTTCATAAAACAGTCATAAGACCCAGGTCCTCTAAGGTACTTAAGGATCTAACTCTCATTGATTTCAGTGGGAGAGGTAGGAGCCTAAATACCTTGTGAGGAGCTTGGCATAAATGTCAGCACCTTTATGTTCATAATACTGTTTATCTGTAGTTTAGTTTTGTTTTGTTTGAAATATGGTTAGTGATTTACATCTGTTATACTTCGTGTTTGACATTCTTTGTTGTCAGTGCAAATTCAACAAATGATTTTTTTTTAAAGGGGAAAAAACAAAATATACAATCTCATGGAAGAAAGGCCATGGTTGTAACACACAACTTGCAGAGTTAATACTGGATTTTACCACTTTTAAGATAATTCAAAAGTTTTACTACTTTTGTAATTAATTACTCTTTGCATATGACTGTCCGCACTTCAGGCAGCTGTGTGCCAGAGACTGAGATGTATCACCAAAACAACACTACCGTATTTCACTGTTAGATTTGGTCTGTATTTGATTTTTTAACTTGTAATTGTTTTGTCAAATGACAAATAGAACTGACTATTTAGTTTCACTTGAATACATTTTGTAAACTTTTAAAAAATATAGACAGTTCTTACCAGTCACCATTTGAAGCAGATATTCGGGGTTTGATGCAAATTACTGAAGGAAAAACATATATTAAATGCTAGGAATAAAAACATTTCCCCCAAAAACCTATTTTAATGTAAGTAAATCCTTGATTTGTATTTTATGTGAAGATCTACTTTGCCTATATAACTGTTTCTCAGCCTAGCATTACAAGTATATGACATTACATCATTTTATTGCGGTGATTGTAACATCACTTTTTCTCCACTCTTGTTTAAAAAACCCCATAAAAACAAAACACAAACTATAGGGCTAATCCTCAGATGGTCTAAATCAGCATAGCTCCATTGACTATGGCAGCAGAGGATCTGCATAACAGCATTTAGCCACATGAATTGCAAAGCACTGTGACAGAGCATGGTCAAACAAGTGCTTTTCAGCCAGCCATTTCAGCTATATGCTGGTAACAGGAGTTAACATTTTTGATAACCTTATTAATGTCATCAAAGCTGAAACAAAGGGGCTTTTAAAAATAGTCAATCAGATACTTAGATAATCTAAAACTAAGTAGACCAGTATCAAATGAAAACTTAAGGTTTACAATAAATTAAAATACCCTTTGGATTTCAGTCTGATACAATCTGCAGGGGACAACAGTATTCAACATGTAGGTTTGGTGAGCTGTTGTGCATTTTAAAGTACTGTCATGGTAAGAAGACTTTTATAAAATAAATTATATAGAGATTGATGTAAAATTATAAATTGTTGGTAAGTAATTGCCCTGGATCCTAGTCAATGGCATACTGGCAGATCATACATAGTGCATTGCATGTGTTCATTCATAGTCTGTGGAAGCAATTTAATATATGCGGCACACAACTTCATGGCGGCACTTAATGGACTGGTGATAAATCAGTCCACAATACACTTGGAAAACAAGAAGAAAATGAAGCTGTAGTTCAATAAAACAATAAAGTGCTTTAAATGAGAATCTGTGGTTTACTGCATTGTTTATTTCATGGTAGATACCAAAACCAAAAAATGAAAATTGATTGTTCTCAAGAGTATGTAAAACTGAACCTGTTACTTACTGCTAGCCAGTGCTTCCATCTGAGTTCAGAATAATTTATATCAATTTATTTTCTTGTCTTGATATTAAAACTTAATTTACGGTGGGATTATAGGAGTAGGTTATTGTGCAGTTTGAATTCACACAGACATAGAGGACCATAAATATTCCTTATTTTAAAGTTTTCCCTTTTATTAAAAAAAAAAAAAAAGATTTTAAAGGAAGGAAGCAAAAGAAAGTTAGCAATCTGGAAACAGTCCACATCCAGTGTGTATAGCCAGGTGGTTTGAAATAGACGTATTCAGCTTCTTGAAACAGAAAGGGGTTGGTGGGAACGTAGAAAAATCTGAAAGTTTATTCCAAGTCCACGGGATTGATTACTGCTATAATACAGTTGCTTCTTCCATGGCTTCAATCCATCTGAAAAAGAAAAAAGTAGAGGGGCCAGATTTCATTTTGTGACTCAAGCTAACACATTTCTTTTCTGAAGAAAACAGGGCCCAGAGAAGACTTGTTTCATATAAGAACTCTGTCTGAAGAGGAAGTTTAGGTTGGTGATTAGAGCAGAGTCCTGGAAGCCAGAACTCCTAGGTTCCATTCTTGGCTTTGCCAGTGACCTAATGTGTAATCTTGGAGGACTATATAAACTATCTGAGTGGACGTCTAGAGAGAGAGAGGTCTCCTTGAGAGTGGGAGAAACAAATCTCTGTAACTACTCACTTGCCTGCCTGCATATTTTAAGGCATTTTATAAGTAATTCCATGATTTTTATCATGGAGCAATAATAACAAAGCATGTGAAGTCTAGAAAATCTTCACTGAAGATCAAATTGAGTCAAATACAGAGGAGTCATATAGGCCACCCATCTTACGTTAATCATATTTGACAGACTGCTACATGTGGATCTATGAACCTGCCCTTCTGACACGTTCCAAAGAGGTAGCCATGTTAGTCTAGGTCAGTAAAACAAACAAGTCCTGTGGTGCTTTTAAAGACTAACCCGTTTGTTTATCGCATGAGCCCCAGGAAAGCTCATGCAAAAAATTAAAATTTAGTCTTTAAAAGTGCCACAAGACTCCTTGTTTGTTTTGCTGAACTTTTGTAATTGAACTGTGTGGACCTGCAGAATCTCCATCTTGCCAGGATGGAGGAATTTCTACCTGTTGCTTTAATACCATCCAGGCAATTGTATTGTATTTGGCTCTGATTAGGCTATTGAAAGCTGTAGGTGAGTTCAAAATGAAAGGGGATGAAGAGCTGCTTACACTTTATAGTCATTCATGGGTTAGTATGTAATTGAGCAATTCCATGTGCAGTACCTCTGTGCTGAAATGTTATCCTCTGCGCGGAAGCTATAAAACAAGGTTTGCTTGTGGTAAAGATGGAAAACCGCATCTGTACTTTCTTCTTCCTTTTCTGGGGCAACTGTGAAACCTAGCAACGGCATACTCTCTGTGGCGACTTTATCCTAAAGTTAGTGCAGAGAGAAACAGACTTTAGAAGGAGCACTTCCAAATGAGCTGCAGCCTGTTTGTGGCAAGGGCTATCTTTTTGGGATCTACAGTGCTAGCACAACAGAGTTCAACTTCTTGAAAGAGCTGCTGAAAGTTATATTAATAGTCCTGTAATAAAGATGAATGATCTGGTGCTGGATCGACCATGTTGGAGAATTCTGTTGTTGGGTTAGTAAATTCAGCCTGGGCAGAGTAGCTCAAGCATCCCTCACGTGTTGCTGCCAAACCCCTGAGCTCAAAACTGCTGGGCTAGAATTCCCCATGTCCATTCTGTCCTCTGGCTCGAGAGTCGGTGTGGAACAGACAGCACCAAACGATGGGCTTCTGAGACAAACTGATGGGAGCAATATCTGTTTATTACTGTCTTTTGACTAGGTTTGCACCAAGGGCAATAGAGATGAAAGAGCCTGTATCGTGTTAGCACTTCCCTGAGCCGTTATAATTTAGTGAGTGTCACACACATGTTTGGTGGGTCCCGCATAGCTGCAGTAGTTTTTTTTTAACAGACTTTGCTGTCTCATGCAGCAGGCTTCCTTCTAATGACACCACTTTAAAATTTATGAGCTGGTAATGCAATTCATTGTTAATTTACTCCCAAGAAACTTCCATGAATTTCACTTGCCAGGGAGTTCACTGTACAAGTGGAATAAGAAAAACAATAAGCCTTAATTGAATTGCAGCTGAACTGTCACTGATGGCTGCAATTTTGGTCCCTGTACCTCTATTAAGGTGGTAATGGGTTCTTTTTTGTCTTTTTAGATTAGCTTATCTTTATTTGGATAACAATATAGCCATAGCTCGAAGGATACATTACTGTTAAGCACTTGCTGCTCTTCAGCATCTTAAGAGGGGTCATCGCAAACAGCACGTGTGTCCCTTTAACATCAGTAGAGTTGTGAAACCTATGAGGGGCAGGATTTGGTTCTTGGGCTGATTTCTCTAAGCTCAGACAGCACCAGCTGAAGTCAGTGGGGGCGACCCTTGCCCAGCATCACTGAAAACCAGGCTCCGGATGTTTTTGTTTTGTTTTAACCTCTGAGGAAATCTAGGCCAACAGGTAAAACAGACTAGGTGTCAACTTTACAATAGTTCTAGTTCTTGATATGCCCTGACTTGGTTTGGGTTGCTTGTCAAGTTATGCAACCCTTTGATGTCTTGGTGTTATAAGTGGTGATGCTTTCCTACCTCTTGTGCCTGATAAGAAGTTTAACTATTTAATGTTTGCAATGCACTTTGAAGAGTTAAAATGTCAGACAGTATTAATACCGTTGCTTGTGGACTGAGCTTTGTGTCTTTCATTCAGCCAAAGTAGCTCTGTTTTAGCCAGATATGAAGCCCATCAGTCAGCTATGGTCCTTGCATCTTCATCTACAATAGTGTGCAGCTGGTGGCCACTCTTCCTTTTCACACAGAAGAGGGGACCTGTAGAGGCTATTCAGATCAATATGGAGGAGGGTATACTTTCCCCTCTAATCTTAACCATCTGAATACCCAGTTCATAGGTACACTCTACCTCCATAGGTATGTTCAATTTACTCCTGTGAAATCGGGGCAGTCCTCTAGCTCCTGGAAAGTTGCTGTTTCGATTGGACAGTTTGGTACTTCCTTTTCTTTAGAAGGCTCTTACTTACATAACAGTTGGAGTTCTCAGCTACTGCCTCACAACATATAGGCACTGAACCAGAGAAAAGTCAGGATTTTAAATCTTTGTATTTTGATCAGCAATAGCTTCTTGGTAGAGTAAACCAGGCCTCTTGTAACTGAGCATTCACGATCAGCATGAAATGTAACATGTACTGAGGTAAAGGGAACAGCCCATCGGGGCAAGACGAGGGATGTGACGAATTCCAGGCCGAGTTCCAGCATCTTGGGATTCCATAACATGGTGCTAACGCTGCTGTATTGACAAGTTATTTCCAAAGAATGACTAGACAGCCAGTAGATGTGAGAAACATGATTTAAGGGGTGTAAGGAGTGAGAATATTAACTTGACCACATGACTGGGAACATCTGTTATTATCAGCGTAAGACAGTACCTCATTTGCTGTGTAGGTGTAGAGGACTTTGCCTTTGATAACAAACCAGAGCTTCTTCCAGTGCCTTTTGCCTTTTTTACACCTGTTGAGATAGCCACTGATAGAAGATCCCTCTCCTGAAGCTGCCACCTGCATAGTGAATAATCAAGGGATTCATGACGGGAAATGCTCTTCCCCTTCAAAGCAGCAACTAAACATATTAAACAAGGTAAATTTTTTTAAAAAAAAAGCTACACAGACTGCCTGTTTCCTTAAGATTGTAACCAAGCAGTGAATAAAAAATAACCGAGATGGCATAAATCTGAGAAAAATGTAAACGTAAGGATGCTATTCTGCATAAGAACATTAGAGTATCTTAGGCCAAATTCTGTTCTCATTTGACAAGTTGAATTTATCCCTTTTTCCTTGCCTTGTTTTTATATATTCAAATGTGTGCTTCAAGGGGAGAAGGATGGTGGTGTGGCTAAAGCAGAGGGGAAGTGGGTTATATTAGCTTTACAAAGGACTGTGGGGGGGTGAACTTGGGTGAGCCACCTCACAATGACTCAGTTTCACCTGTGAAACAATAATACCTATGAAAGGAGAGTAAACACTTGCCTCCCTGTAGGAAGGGGAGGAGTGTTGCTGTTTCATTCACTAGTGTGTGTCAAAATCCTTATGATCCTTGAGTGAAAGGTGCTATATAACTGCAACATAATACACATTTAATTGTAATAAATGAGGGTGATATCTGAATAAAAGTAAAGAAGCAACTGAGGGAAAAGACTTGGAAATCAGCCTTGGTTATCAGACACAATAGGGGAATTAACTGTATGTATAATATTGAATTGTAGCAGGTTGGAGCATGAGACAGTCCAGACCATCTGTAAGGCACCTGGGACTGACTGTAGAATCAATTGTTGTAGAAAAGCTTCATTTTGACAAACATTTGCTGCCGCCTTGTGGTTAAAGAGGTAATCGCTATTTTTTCCTCGCTATATGGAGCTAAAATGTTACTGCTCTAACTTTGCTTAACCCTTTGTAATCATGTTGGTCTATGCCAGGGGTCTCAAAGACACAGCCCATGGGCTGCATGCGGCCCTTAAAGCTATTTTCTGTGGCCAGCAATGACACTCTTGTTACCAGTATTTGCAATATTGTTGCATGAAAAGGTTTCAGTGATGCAGCCCTCAGAGTAACGTACTAGTCCTCATGCAGCCATCTGCTAGTCCTCATGTGGCCCTTGTGGTGATTTGAGTTTGAGACCCCTGATACAGTATCTTTCACAGTGAATCATTTATCCCTGTTCTAACTCATCACAAAGTTTGGAGAATCCTGTGCTTTGTCCCCCCTCTTTGACAGAGGATAGCTACATGTCCAGCAGAGGGTACAGACTGTATTCTCACTGCAGTCAGGTAACTGAAGATGAATTCCCAGGATAGGGCCCTAAATGTTTAGGGGGTAGACAGCATGGCTAGTCAGAGGACATTAATGTAGTCAGATTTTGAATTGGATGCTTAGTTCCCGAAAGGAAAATAAAATATTTGGGTGACATCTTGTCCCCACTGAAGTCAATGGGAGTTTTGCCATTAAATTCAGTGGTGTCAGCATTTCACCCATTTATTTTAGATAGGCCAGTATGACCTAGAGGTTATGTGAACAGCTACAGTCATGCTTCCTTTGAAAGGGTGAGCTTGCAGCCCTCTAACAACCCCTGAATGGAACTTGGTTCCCCTGAAAGCATGTCATGGGGCCATGACAAGAAGAAGAACTGGAGTAAAGTCATTGCTGTCCAGCGGTTGCTCTGTGACTTCTGGTCAATACCAAACAGTTGTATTCAAGCTAGACCTCTGTAACCTGTCCCTTGAGCTTGTTATCTGACCTTTAAACAGTTTTGGGGGCTGATAGAAACATCAAGATTTAACTTAAATTTGGGGAGAAATCTAGGTTAAATGGTCAGCTGAGCTAGTCTTAATAGGAAGCAGAAACTATAGGGATAGCATGAGATCTTGGAATGTTTTGTATTCCATCCTATTACAGTGAGTAAAATGTAACCTCATGTCACAGAGGATCTAGATTCTAGGCAGGGGCTGATCCCACAGCATTCAGAACAGGTTATAGACACCGAGGTTGAAAGCTGGTTTAATGCCAACACAGTCCTCTAAGACTGGTTTCCTTGCCTTTTCGCAGGCAGCCTTGGTCCTACCTCCATAAGAGCAGAAGGGATCTTCTTTTGTTTCTTGAAGGATGAGTAGTGAATGTTGTGGAAGACAGAGGAGAAGGCACTGCCTGAAAGCCTGGATGAAGTTGGAGGGAAGCTCATGCTTACTGGCCGCTCTACAATATTAGGAGAAATGGGGAATGAAAAAGAATGAGTTAACTAGTGCATACACTTGGGTTAAGTCTGTAATAGGAAATGTTAAACTCCAAGCTAGTACACATATGGACAAGAAAATACAATGCCTAACTGACAATTGCTTAATCTTCCTTTAGCTATTTCCTATCAAACTCCCTTGTTTAATAGTCTGGGTAATAGAACTGCAAGTCAGTGAACTTTATGGCATTCTGGGGTGGAAGCATTCCCTACAAACACATCCAGGATGCTGTTTGTGTGAACAATGACAAGAAACATAATGTGGTCTATGACCTAGCAGTATTGACCATGCATCTGTGCACTCTCCCTACTCAGAATGCTTCCTGGGGCACCTCCGTGGCAGCAAAAACATTTCATTTTGGGGATGTTCTTGCAAGCCTGAACCTCTCCTCTGTTCTGAGCACAGGAGACCATTTATTCCAAACCCAGGCTATGGTCTCTCAAGAAGCCCTATCAAGAGGAATGCTAATACAGCCATCAGTGCCATCACCTAAATTATGAACCCCTGAATCACCTATGTCAATACATGTGACCTGGAAGATCTGAATGGAGCACATCCCTGAATCAGTACAGCCTTTAGCTGTCACTTGGCTGAGACCACTATGATAGGGTCAGTGCAGGTCTTCCTTCACTAAGTAACAGTGCATATCTGCTATTTTGTTATAGGTCATGGGTAGATCCATTCAAGCAAGATTAAAAAACTGAATTGCATCTGTCCCTAGTGCTTAATCCCTTAAAAAAGCTCTTGCTATAAGTCGTCCACACATTTTACCTTGGCCCTCAGAAATGGTAGATGCTAATGCCTTGCACAGAAGTAAATAATGATCAACAGCTTCTTTATTTTTAAGCCATCATTTTGCTTTAATGAGCACTTCACAGGGAAGAAGAGCTCTTAGGTGTGAACAACAAAGGAGAGTCTGTGCTATTTTTGCTTATTGTTCCAGTAGTGCATCAAGAAGTTGCAGGAAGAATTTGAAATTCAAGGCCACTGAAAGCTTATCAGCCTTCATGCAGCATACCATTCCCCTGGCCTTTGCGTTTGTATGACTCTTAATAAAGCTCATGTTGACATCTGAAGGATAAATTACCTGTAGTGGAGCAGAATCTTCACATGCAGGTAGCATTTTCATTCATCCCATCAAGAAATGAAGACGACTCACCTCTTTTTCTCAGTTCTGAGTAGCAACTGTCACAGACTTTTGCTAGTCGGTCTTTGAGGTACATTAGAGGATACTTGTTTCTTGAACAGTTTCGGCATACAATCTGCCCCAGAAAAAAACAGATGTGCATGCATTTACTT
This sequence comes from Podocnemis expansa, assembly GCA_007922195.1. NCBI lineage: Eukaryota > Metazoa > Chordata > Testudines > Podocnemididae > Podocnemis > Podocnemis expansa. The sequence goes on from ML681973.1 coordinate 18,811,935, forward strand.
TCCTTCTTATCAGTGTATATTAAACAGATCCTCTATGCTGGTTGGCAGGGAAGGAGGCAGAATGGGTCAGTTTTGGCTGTTGACTAAACCAGTATAAATAAAGAAAGCTCCACTGACTTAATTGCAATTACTTTAGATTTCTATCCTTATAACAAAGAGCAGAATTTAGCCCAGTATATTTAATTGCCATTTCATTGTTATCCTTCAGTTCCCACCTTAAAATTCTCCATTGGCATGATGCCTACAGAAAACTCAACAGTTAGGTTGCTGCGTTGGCAAGATCACTGTCTATCATGCTGACAAATATATACCTCCCTGCCTATTTGTCTTTGTCCATCCTCTGTGTCCTGTCTTGTATAGATTCTTTGGTACAGAGACTTTTTGTTCTGTGTTTACATAGGGCACCCAATCATGGAGTAGGACTCTGTTGTACTAGGCACTATCTACTATGATAATATAAGAATGAATAATAATTGCACAGTATTCTTTTGCTCATATCCACATGGCTTATACATTCCCTGATATCAAAATTGATGCTGGGTATGGTACCGCTCAAGTGGGCTTGATAACGCAGTTAATAGTATCATTTTCAGAAGTCGATTGGCATGCCATGCTTCCACTCTGGCAAAGGCAGGCAAGGATTTTGTTTGAGAAATTGAAGTATCACTGAACTCAGATTTGTCTTTTAGTGACTCAGGAATTGAAAATTAAGATTCAGATTAAATAGGGTGAAGATTAACTGACATTGAAAGGTGGCACATGTAAAACAGGTCAAAAGGAATGCCTTTTCACACAAGACATGAGTAGCCTGTGGAGCTCAGTGCCAGAAACCACTGCTGAGTTTATGAACTAAACTGGATTCAGAATAGGATTGACAGTTTATGTGGATATCCAGAATTAGAACAAAACAAATAAACAGAAGAGCCAAAAACTATTGAAAAGTATCTAAACTTCAGGCCACAAGCCACTATTAATTAATGGGGGTTAGAAGGAAATGATCTGTGGCGGCAGATTATCAAGTGAGAGCCACTGCCGAGTTTCTTGTATTTTCCTCTGAAGTAGCTGGTGCTGACTACTGTCAGAGACTGAGTACTGCGTTAGATGGGTCACTGATCTAATCCAGTCTTGCAATTCCTATGCATTGCTCACTTTTGAAGTGATTTAAGAACAATAGTCATAGAGACTGGAAGCTTTGTGCATCTACATTCCCAAGGCTTTGGAGCTTTCTTTGTCTAAAATGAAACTCAGCAACTGGAAAACTGTGATTGCTTCATTGCTCAAGTGCCACCAGCACGTCCCATTTGAAAGCTCTGCCCAGCAATGAATGTCCCATGATCCTTTCATTTGGCTGAGTACTCAGCTGTTAGGAATTAGTTTGCCACTCAGCAGAATCTTAATATTGTTGCAGCCAAAGTCACTAACTCTGACAGCTTAATTCTCATTTGCAAAGCTCTCTGGACAGTCTTTGTGAAGAGCCAGAGTCTCCTGTCCGTGCAGGTGCTATTGCGCTCAAATCAGTGCAGCTGCAGTTAGTGTCCTGAAGAGGCATATCCCAAAATCTTTCCCTGCTTTTAGAGTCTGAATGAAGCTGAATTTTTGAGATGTTTACCTTCCCACAGGCATGGCAATGGTGGCGTCTCAGAGTGAGAGTAAAATCACAGCCGCAGTTCATGCACATCATGACGTGGGACACGGGTACCAAGGTTGGAGGCCTCTCACCTAAGGATATTCCCAGCCTCTCCCTTAGCTTAAAACAAAAAATGAAGACGTATTCAGACTTCCAAAGTATGCATATTTCTACTCATTCAATTCCCATTTTACTTGCAGCAACATATGCTGAACTGTGCTCACCCTTCCTCTCCCCCAGTTCCACCAATCCACCTCATTCTTGACACACAATCCTTGTTATTACACTCTTGGACTCCTCTTTCATTTTGAAGAATCCCAGAAGTGTTCCACAGACTTTTCCCATGTAGTAGCATTGAGATGCTGCCACTTCTGGGCTGGAAGACTGTAGCCAAGGGGTACACAGCTCTTCATATAGCCACAGCTGGTGTGAATTGTCTCACAGTCACTGAAGTCAGTGGAGCTATGCTGGCTTACATTAGGTGCATCTAGCATCAGGATGTAAGTTTGGTTAAGAACAGCTGAGCATACTCATATTCTTATTACAAGACTCAGGGACATTTTAATACCCCAAAAGAGCAGATAGTTTTTTTTTTTTTTGGTCTCAATCAAAAAATCTGCTATCCCCACCATAAATTGCATGGCACTCAATGTACCAACCCCAGAATGACTGTCAAGCTGATTATTGTGCAGGCTGCTGTATTTTGGGATGATTTTATAGTTAGTGGAAGGGACTGTATTACCAAACTCATTTCACTTGTAGCCAAACCATGATTTGCACCCAGATCTCCGCTGAAGACAATGTAGTTGCTGTAAATTAATGGGGCTGTGATTTTGGCTCATTTTTTCTCGCTTTTCAGCAAAATTCCCTTTTACCCTTCTTTGCACAAGTCACTTACCCCACCAAGGTAGGTTTGATGTGGCTAGAATTGGACTCATGAGAAGAAGGAAAAGAGAATTGAGCCCCATTAAATTTCTTCTGGATCCGATTCTTCTCTCTCAGTGGTATAGAGCAGGAATAATTTTGTTGAATTCAGTGGAGTCACATCTGTATAAACTGATTCTTAGGTCTGAATCAAGTTCTTTTGGTGAGGGTTTTAGTGGTGGTGAGTTAATGAGCCTCTGTGATATGTGACAAAAGCACTCTTGGGGGCTAGTTTTGCTTTCCTACCATCATCTGCAAAGCATACATGTATTTTTTCATTGCATCTAAGATGGTAGCTGTTCAGGGCTAAATCTTGTGTTAATCCAGCAAAACTCCCATTGGCTTGACTGAAATCCATAGTATGAAGTGGAATTGTGATGTTTTTAAAATTCCAGTGATAGCCTCAACAGGCTGAGTATTAAACATAATTGCTGTGGAGACCTTTGTCATTTTGCCCTAGCATGGTGATTTACATAAAAATAATCAGAATTCTCTGCCATTAGGGGCTTGACTTTTCCCCTTTCTAACCATTCAAATGCCTTTGCATTCTCTTGGCAATATCAAGACTCACCTCAACACTGTTGTGAAAGGTAGATGCAGCGTGAGCTTTGTAGTCATCTGGAATGGTTCTGCTGAGGCAGTTATACCATTCGTCCCTTTCAGAGCAGGAGCTGTGGAGTAAAATACAGCAGCACAATGCCATGAACTACAGTGACTGAATCAAGAAGCTTCTAGATCAAGGGAGAAGGCTCCACTCTATTGTAACATTTTCCTTCACTCATCAACATATGGAATAATTCTTTGGCCAAGAACAAGATTAAATGTTGGAATAAATCTGTTAGTCTTAAAGTGCCACACAACTCCTTATTTTTTTACTGGACTAGACTAACACAGCTATCCCTTTTGAAATAGACCATCTGTGGCAGCATGCAATACTGCTGCTTTCATCTCTGTGCTGGCCTAGCAAGAGAATTGCATTTCGGGGTAGGTAGCCTCTGCCTGTGTTGCTCAGATCAAGGTAAACCATTTCATGTTGATACTTGTCACTTCTCTGCTGGCTGTTTGGGTCAAGAAGAACTGAATGCTGAGACGTGTAATCTCTGAAGGCTGTAGCTCGTATTAGAGACACAACTGGCTTGTTTTCTTCATTTCAGGCAAATTAGATACAGTCCTCAAGATGCCAACGTGACCTTTTTGTTAGGGAAATATTGCATTCTGAACAGACACACTAGAGAATGCAATCTGGTGATTCTCCGCAGTGACCACTAGATGTCACCCTCGCACCATGAAAAGTGGCTAATAGTGCATTTATCTGCCAGTCTGCCTTTCTTGCTCATCTCCCAGGTCCTGAACAGAGATTCTTTTGATTACAGACCTGAAGCTGAGCGCTTAATGTTTATCATCTTGCATGTAGACTGTCCCATTTATCCCATTATCCACTTTCCCTCTGCCAGTTAGATTTCCTGCTGGGGCTCAAAACTGATCATAATCTCAGGCTGAGATGGGAGTCGCCTCTTGTCTGAGGTGCCCACGTTCCAGTGTGTGCAGGGAAGAATATCGCTGTGCCAGAGCATGTAGCTGCACTTTCACTCTCCATTGTAAATGGTGCCACATTCTGGTTACTTCAGGGGCCATGTAAAGCCCAAGTGAGAACCTGGATCAGAGCATGCCATCCTCCACAAGCTATATTATGCATTCACAGTGTAGGCCTTCCCACTAGCGTTCCTCGTAAAGTAAGCAGTGCCATCAATACCAGTTGCTACTCAGCTGTGATTTCCTTTGACTGTGCACGGGAAGGCCAACAAACAAGACATCTGAGAACAATGTCTTTTACAGCCTTAAAAAAAACCAACCAGCCAACAAACAGGGAAGCACATGAGTTTATCAATGATCCCTGTACCCTGTGAGAAAGCATTTGTCTGAGAAGAACACCAGCCTCTGTAAAACTCAACGATCCTGCCGGAACAAAGAGGGTCCAGAACAGGTGTATAATACACACTGGTCTTGAATTAGTTGCTGCATCACAAAGGATTTTGTCAGTTTCCAAAGGGATAGCTATGTTAGTCTAGTCCAGCAAAAAAAACCAAGGAGTTGCGTGGCACTTAAAGACTAACAGATCTGTGACTCCTTGGTTATTTTTCGCAAAGGATTGCCATGCTGAACATCACCTTGTTGCTGAGATTTTGGTATTAGTCCTTCCACTAATAAAAGCCAGTTCTGCTCCCTTCTCCCTAAAACTCTACTTCTGATGCCATTTTTATGGGAAATAGGACTCATTTGAATGGAAACCATATTAAGCCTAACATGTTTATATTTCCCAACCTACTAGCTAAATGAAGACTCAAAGCCATTAACTTTTGGGAGATGAAGGATATAGAAGTGGCACCAACATATTTCTTGAACTGGGTTAATAATGGATTTGTCAGTTCCTTGGCAATTTTGAAGTTACCAAAACATTTGTGTTCTATTGAACAAAATGTGTTATCTAATCAAAATTAAAACATGTTTCAATTTGACCTACCAGTAGTTAAAGTGTTTGCATTTAAAAAAATGGAAAGGAAATTGAAAAAACAAAAAAGTTGTTTCAAAGCACAAAAATCAAAACATTTCAATTTTTTTAAATAAACAGTTTGGTGAAACTGACATAAATTTGCAAAACATTTTGATGTTGCTGATTTTTTCAGTTTTCATCAGCGTGTTGTGGATGAAAGTTTGCCCCCGGCTCTATCAAACTTTCATTTGCCACGTAATTCAACCTCTGGAGGTTCAAGTCCTGGCTTTAAAAAAATAAAATAAAAGCATGACTGACTTTATGCTGTGAATCAAAGTCATTTTGGGAAGGACACCTGATCAGGGATGCTCTGTCAATAAAAGCCTAATCTCCGACAAGCCCTTTTAACCTTCTCTTCACTCCATTAAACATCTCTAGGTAATAATCACAGAGTGTTATAGTTCCTAAGTGTGAGGATAACACATGGCTGCTGGTTTGTAAAATGAATTATGTCAATTGGCAGTGACCTGATCCCAATTAACTAGCTCTCTGCTTGTATGAAGCATCAAAGGAATTTTTTTGCTGAAGTTTCAGAGGCTGCAAACAACTCAGTGCACAACCTACGAACTCTCAGATAGGCATTAGAAAAGATTTCTGGGTTTAGCTTTGCAATAAGCTGTCAGTCTCCACAGTGACACATCATTCACTTTTAGATTAAGTTTAGTCAAATGGAAAATAGGAGGTGCAACTGTCACTACACTGTTACCAACAGCGGGGGACTTCTGTGCAGCACAGAAACTGGCCCCGAATAGATAATGTATGCGCTCAAATTTTGTTCGATACAGAAATAAAGGGATGGAATGATCCCATAGGATTGAAAGTGTTTCAAAACTGATTTCTCATGAAGAATTTTGGTCTTTCAAATAATACCCCAGTCAGGACAGGCATAAATTTTATCTTGTCCAAAGTGTAGTGCAGTAATCCTGACTTGTCTTTGCATTTGTAGTATGCATCCGCAGTGTCTGTCAAGAGGAGTGTTATGCTTAATTTGTGCTTAGAGGAATACCTTAGTAGGACTTTCTCACATAATTTCATTGATAAAGAGTATTAAATATTGCTTGCATTTTTAAAGTTTCTATAGTTTGGAAATGATTTGATATAAATATAAAGCTGTGACAGTTCTAATTAAATTGAGAATAGAGGCTATTAGCAAGCAATTAGATATGCAGTTGTTTTTATGTCAAATACATCACTTTGGTTCCCTTTGTTAGAAAGGACATGCTAAGTATTTAGATTGTTTTACAAACTATGTGTTAAGCACGGCCTTTGCAGCTCTCCATTTTCAGTCCATGCATACGGCTTTCTTAGAAGGTTGATATACTGGTGTTTAGAAAGCAACCGTCTTTGTCCATGTGGCTCAGAGAAAGTGGAAGTCCTACCCTGCTGTTTATTACGCTAGACTTTGTATTGCCACTTGAAGTCAAAAGGGTTTTCTCTGTTTTTTTTTGTCTGGATGCTTTTCTTCTGTGATCTCTCAGAAAATAAGAGTATTTATGAGGAAGTGGCAAAGTAGCTGTGATCCAAGACATTGCCCTATTTGTATGGTTGGCTGATCAAATAAGGAAAAAGGCACTGAGATTATACCCAGTTTATTGGTTTGGTTTCTTAAATCTTTGACATGTATATTTGTATTTTATATTTGTGTTTAATTTTCGGTTTTATTGTAATATACTTTGGGTTTTTATGCATTGGCCTATGGACTATGTAACTATTAATAAAAACATGGATTAGCCTAGAATAGGATTGTGTTATTTATCTTAATGCCTCAGCAGCCTTTGTGTATCTTTATACTGACTGACAACATTCCCACTTGACTTTCTTTAGGGTGTGCCTGTACTGCAATTGGAAGTGTGTTTGCAACATGCATATTTACTAATAACCCAGGCCTCGACAAATCTATGTTTCTGGTTGCCTTGGTGACTAGTTTTAGTAGCCTAGCCCCACCACAGAAATGTAATGGAGGAGCATCCTCTGGCAATCAAAAGTAAAACTTCTAGCATCTAGCTGTGAGCCAGTTTTGTACAGCCTTCTAATAACTGAGGGTGCACAGGCTTGCTGCTTGCATGAATACTTCAGGTCCTGAGTGGGTTTGTATAGTTGTCAGTATGTGAGCTAGCTAGATTAAAGCCATCATGGATAGCTCCACGTGTGCTGCAATCAATCCCCTGCACAACTGCAGTAGGCAGGTTTCATATATACCACCTGCTTGCAGAAATCCACACATCACTTGCTTTTAGCTGATGGGGTAACTCAGATGCACAGTATCAACCCTTGGGGGTTGGATGGCATCCAGTGCCAATGATAAAAATATCAACTATCTTATTACTTAGTTAAAAAGGTATTAAATTCATGGGCTTTACTCAGGTTCTAAGCATTGGGTATAGATGACAGATATTCCTTGTAAGAGATTTGAATGGATGTGGAAAAGAAAACCCCTCCCAGTATATTTGGTTGGTTCTACACCATTTGGGGAAGGTTGCTGTGCTCCCAGCTGTACTGTAGATGGAGACTTGAGATGGGAACTTCCATTTTTGAAGCTTCAGTAACCTCATCAGGAGGGTTAACAGTCATAGAGAATTTTAAACAGTGTATCTGAAAATCATCTATTTCCCCTTTTTTTGCTGTTGTCTCCCTGCTCTGTTAGCACCATATGTGCCAGACACCTTTGAAGTTAAAACCAAGAAAAACATGGTATGCTCAAATTCTTGCTGCTGTCAGCGTGTGATCACAAGACAGAGAACGCCTTCCTGGCAAGTGATCAGTACCAACTTTGTCTAAACTCATTAGGAAAATTCCTTTTAACAAAAAGACCTCATTACATCTTTGGTAAAGCTTCTGTTTTAACCATCATTTAAGTACCATTAAATGCCTTTAAATCTATGGCATGGAACTGGCTAATTACTATTTTTCATTAGCCCTTGGGTAACCCCAGTGATGTGATCTGACAAGTGAAGTTATAAAGGGGAGGTAGACTAAGCCAGATTCTCAGTGTGACAAGGAAGGAGTTATAAATATCAAGGAAGAAGACTCAGACTTATTAGAAATGGATTTTCCACTCTGCTCAAAATCTTATCAGGTGCTGAATCCCAGCTTTATACTCATTATAAGTATTGAATTAGTTATGTCTTATAAGCCTTACATTTAAATGAATGCTTTCTTTATAATCAAGGACTCAGCCATTATCTGTCACAATGGCATGGATTGAAATGGAGTTGGAAAATAGTGAGACACTAATTAAGTCTTGGACAGCAGTTGAATTGGTCTAAAGATGTAGCTAAAATAAATACCCTCTGCCATGGCTGGTACGGTACAATACCTTGCTGACAGGGTCAGGCAATGTTCAGCATATTCAATCTTCAGCACGTTTTGGGCCTTTTCTGTCACTGGACGGCTGACCTAGAAACAAATGACATGTACATGAAGGATGGAGTAAGTTAAACCATTTGTGGTCAGCACATGGTACAACTCTCAGTGCACAGAGATCTGTGACGCTCCAACAGTTTGAATGTTAGCCACCAAAGTCAGGAACTCATGATGTTCTCAGTTGCTAGTAGGCTGCTGAGTACAATGTGGTAGGCAGTCTAGCACAATGTGACAGTGGGGTGCAGGGTCTATTAGATTAATATTTGGTTCATTTTAGTGTCAGTTTGGGGGGTAGTCTACATAGGTATTATGATATTTTCTGGAGTATAGGAGACAGAGCAGGGGTGTCACTGGCGCTGGGCTTACATGGCTTGAGCCCTGAGTCCCAGCACCCAAGCCCCAGGTCTGCCACCAGGCCACCTGTGGCGGTGGTGCGTGAGCCCTGAGTCTTGGGGCGCTGAGCCCCGGGTCTTTTCTGGGGCCAGTGGCACTCCTGAGATAGAGCCAGAATTTAGGTTTGATGCATTATAAAGATAGGGAACAAAAGCTGTATTTGGGCTTCGATTTAAAACAACCCAAACTTAAGAAGTGTTCAGGTTTGGTGTCCTGATAACTCATGAAGTTCCCACCTTGGGCCTTCTTTCTCTGTTGTGGGACTTCCTTGCAACTGTTTCAATACAGAAACATCCTGATTTCATTCCATCTCCGCTACAGGCCCCATGCTCAAGCTCTAGCTCTCCAGGGTGATTCCAAACTCAGCCCCTGACATGTCAGGTGTCATCCCACTGGAATACAGAAAATGTAGGGAATCTCCAATGATTCTTTCAGCCTTGGTATAACAGGGTCTCTGTCACTTTTAACATTCAGATGACCTGGGACCAGACAGCCCTCTTCTCCTATGGGGCCCAGTTGGGAAGGGATCAGAGGACTGCTATAAAAGACTGAGAGAGCTCAAGTGCAGGAAGGAGCAGTGAGCTCCTGTTGCAGGCCCAGGACCAGAGAAAACAGATGCAAGGGGAAAGGGCTCCAGGTCCCTGCATCTTGCTTTGGTTGTGAGCTTTGTGTTTGAGGAGTAAAACTCTGCCTTGAAGGAAGATGTTTGAAAAAGGGTGTAGCCAGTCCTTTCTGTGCCACGGAGACAGGACAGCAGACTGCCTTTTTCTCTTTATTTAGTCATGCCATAAATTTAAAACAAAGACTGCTAGCTATTTCTTGCCCTGTATCCATTCTTCTTCTCCCTATTCCTGATTTTCTTTGTAAGTCCAGATTGCTCTCTGGGATAAAGCCACCCTCGGCTGAAGGGGATGGATGCGAAAGTTCTTGGAGAACAGAATGAAATGATAGAGTGAATTTTAAGAGGTGCAAGGGTTGAAAACCAGATTTGCTACAATCTGGTCAGTATTGTAGCAAAATCATGCCCTGAGTAGGGAAAGGGAGATGAGAAAGGACCAGATAGGATGTATTTTCCATATTTAGCTCTGTGAATGAGCAGACAGTAACTCTGAGTTTTCTTTGTTTTATTCGTAGCTAGCTCAAATAGAACAATTAGGCTACTTTGCAACCTTTTAATATTCCTTTTTTGGGGGGGGGGTGTACTATATATTTTTCTATTTATTCCTTGAACAGGCAAGAGACTCATAAGATAAAATGCCCTTTAACTTTCAGTCAACTGGAAAGGAGACATAATTGGCAAAGCATTAACACAGCAGCCGATAAGTCACAAATAAAATGTAATGCTTAGCTATGGACTGATCTAAGCATTACCCTCATGCCGGACACAGCCAAGGTATTCTTCAGCCGGTATTTGCCATCCTTCTGTGGATACGTGTACAGCAGAACATCATTCATCTATACAAAGAGAAAAACAAAATCAATAATTTGTAATGTCTTGCAAGCCTGACCATTATTTGTGGGTGGGAGGGAGGCCTAAAGTCAGCAGTGACTTAACAAATTGCATGAATTGTTACTAAAAACAGGCGAGAGCCATAAAGTTCAAATCCAGATCCAAATTCTACGAAGCTCAATCCAAAGCATTTGGATTCTGGATTTTTGGTTCAGGCTCATGCTGGCTGTCATGAATTGCTATGTGCTCAGTGCAGGTGGAATGCTTTTTTATGTTAAGGAAGAGGCTACAGATGATTCCAGTGCACCATCTCAACACATGGAAATCCTAACTAACCCTCTTTGACCCAGTGGCTCTAGGGCTCTCGCTACTGGACACGTATCTTAATACTCAGAACTTGGAGAAACTTTGGCTTCTCCCATCTGAGAAACTGTGCGAGATTGGGCATGAGAAGAAGGAGCAGTGAGCACACTGGCTCGTGAGAGGTAGTGGAGACACTATTCCCTAGTACTGGAAATGTTATACTTCACGCTTAGCTCTAAACAACAGTTGTGTTATCTCCCCACTGAGAATGCAAATGAAATATAAGAAGGGGAGGGCGTTGGCACACAGACTCCACAGCATCAGATGGGATTCCATTCTCTGCAGTCCTTTAGTGAAAACAGAGTTAAATGTGGGTATAAGTTGCCATGATCTTGGGGAGGTGCCAAGAACCCTTTTGTGATGTTTTCCAAGGCCGCAGGGTGACATGATCTTAGTGCTTGTGTGGTCTACTCAACAGACCATCATATCACCAGTTGCTTGCACTGCATCTAATATACACCAAATGGCTCAGAGAGCTCTGCTTTATTATGAGAAAAACACATCTGCTACTTAAAGTCCCATCTTTGTGCCTGGAACATGTTTGCTTATAAAACAGATTGACACAAAAAGGGACAAACTCATCCTTGGTGTATCTCTCCTTGGCTCAATGGATCTAGAGTGAAACCCTGCTAACCCTGTTCCTGAAAAAAATGGAGAGTGAACCCTTCTGAATGTTTTCTTGGGAGATTGTAGTTCAGCTGTCTTGCCAAGACAGAATAGTTCATAGTCATTAGAGAGATGCGACTGGCAATTGGGATTCAGAGGATAAAATCCTGACTGTGCTAAGGTCCATGGAAAAGCTCCCTTTGACTTCATTAGGGTCAGAATTTTATCTGTTGGTTCTGTTCTTGGTGTGCCAGTGTCTGACTTTGGGAAAGGTCTGTGCCTCAGTTGCCCGTCTTTAAAATGAGAGTTCCAACTTCCCAGTGGTGAGGCTTAATTTGCTAGTATTTGTAAAGCTCTTTGACAGCCTCAGATAACAAGTATTATTACATTGAAACGCTAACTGAGAAGGAAGAAAATTCTCAAACTGAAGTCTCTCTATTTTAAAGTGATGTGTTTACACCTTTAAAAGCATCACAAGAGAATTTCCATAGAACTAGGTGACAAATGGCTTGTCATGGAGTTTTTATACCATTTACTTATTGCTTCATAAATTACCCTCTGTGCTAACATTAATCTAATCAGTGCAGTGACATCTACACTATACCGATCATATTATGATCCCCAGTTTAACCAGGGCTGTGTATAGCCATGAAGAGGAATTCATCACAGCCTATTGGAAACTGGGAATCAGTTAGGTTAAGGGAGGTAGATCTATCCTAAACTGTTCATTGAAAAGCAGCTGAAATAAACTATCATTTGCTTGATCTCACTGGAGGCATAGGCTTTTAAACTGAGGCTAATATCAGTTGGGACTGCAGCAGTTGCTTAAAAAAAAATAGGTTTTTTTTTGTTTTTTTTTTTAATCATCATCTGAAAATAACCTTGATTCTCTTCCGGTATTTTCATCTCCACCTGGAGATTCAGCCAGAGACAGGGAGAGGGTGAAGGCATCACTTGAATTTTCAAAGGTTACTGGGTTAGAAGAGAAAGCAGTCCCCTCATTTGCCAGTTATCAGTGCCACATTCTCCAGGGTTATTCCAAACCTCAGAAAAGGCAGCTAATGAAGGGCACTAAGCTACAAAAAAATTAGCTCATAAAAAACATAGTCAGATTCTTCCTAGCATGCATTGCTGTGCCTCTTTGGCTATAAACCCTCATTATTTTATTTATTAAAAAAAATAATTTTTAAGAACCCAAGTCACTCTTTCGTTGTTGGTTAAGGAAGCCACCCCCAGTACATACTGTTGCTATGGCAGCCCTGATTAGTATCCCAAGATTTCATTAAGCATTGAGGGTGGGTTTGTTTTGTAATTGCCCCCCTGGAGGTGGGGTTTATTTTTTCCTTCTGTTTTGCCACCTGCATACAGAGAAGAAAATCTGGCTCCAATCCGTTATATGGCCCCTCTAGCGATGACTTGTCGCAATGAAATGAGGATGAATATGTAACTGTTTACCAGGGAAGGGATGCAGTGTAAAAGAGGCAGAGAGATCCTGCCCTCTGCTTTCCTTGGCTGTGTCTACACTAGAGAATTGAACTGTGGCTAAAATAAATAGCTAGTAGTGTTAAGACCAGCAGTCCAGTGTCCATAACAGCCATGCTGTTTCAGTTGCAGCATTGTCCCATGTCCCGTTCTACACCATTGCAGTTGCCTTTTTGCTGGGGTACCTATCCCACAGTTCCCTACACACAGTGCTTAATTTGTAATGAAAGACGATCCAGAGCTCAAGCAATTTTTACTTTCATAACAGATATGGGCAAGCCCCAAGGTGCTGGGACTCAGCCCCGGCACAAATTATGCATGCATAGCTTCCTGAAGTAGCGGCTTTGAAAGCTAATGAAAGACCTTTTGGTATTGTCAGGAGTCCCTGGTGAATTGTGATAGAAGAGATGAAACTGCCCCAATCCAGTTGAAAGTCCCTGGCTACTGACTCCATTTCCTAGGCCTTTTCTCACAATGGAGAACAGAAAGAATGCTCAGCTCTTGTTCCTTGCTTGGTTTCCAGAAACTCCTGCCATATGTTTGATTGTCCTAAGGATTTACATGCTGTTCTCCATGGGCCTTGTGTTGCTTCCACTTATGTGAATGGTAAAATTCTTCTTGACTTCACTTTTACTTAAGTTTTGAAAATTACTTGCTAGGTGTCTGAGGCCGAGAGGTGGAAGCCTTTCTGGCCATATCTATGAAGAGCCAGAGACCAACCCTAGCAGCCAATATTTTGTTTTAATGATGATGCACCAGCTGCCCCAGAAACCTCACTTCATGCAATACCTGATGATGCACACCAGGTGAAGCACTAGTTTGGGGTCCTGACAACACCTGCATATGGGTGGGGTGAGTTGTTCTCAAGACTTGAGATGAATAAACGTAACGGTGAAGGAGAGTTTTACAAACCTTTTTTTGGTGAGCTAGCCTCACTGCAGTGGCAGACTCCAAGGACAAAAGCTTCCAGAAAAGAGAAAGTCATGTACAAATTGGCTGCTCTGAATAGTTACATTAATTGGTTGGGCACCAGTTTGGGATCAGGAAGTCCACAATGGATGCTGCTGTCATGGAGGTTTACCTGGTAATACACAGTGCGTTGTAGGAGTGTGAGAATAAGGGGAGTCAACATACCAAAGATCATTGAGGGTTTTAAAAATTGGGGTTCTTGAACTGCAAAGGTGATATATGATGGAATCAGTATTTCCATACTGTGCTCCTTAAGTCATTCTCTGTCGCTGTCTGAGTTCAGGAACACGTTTCCAGAAAGAGTGACTCTTCGGGGACCTGGCTGAGAAGGAAGCGAATTGAACACCTTTTCTCTAACTTGTCTATGCAGTCCCTTTCATCCTAGTCACTTCTAATTGTGATGTGAAACCCAATAATTTTAGAGTTCACAGTGAATTTTCAAACCTTTGATTTTCAAGTGGATTCAAAATTGGGCTAGACAGGTTCACCCACTCCTGCTACTAACTTTCTGATGTCTTGTAACAGGGTGCTAGGTGGTCATCTCCTGTCACTCCTGCCTAAATAGCTAAGGGCAGCTGAGTTGGGAGGCAGTTTATGTAGGCTGGGCAGTTGATTAGGTAGGGGGCAACAGCTGATGGGGGGGGGGGGGGAGTTCTCCGGAAGGGAAAAGTGGAGGAGCAAAGATGAGAAGGGAGTCTGGACGCCCTGCCTGTTTCCCTGAACAGCCCCAGAGACTGCTGGCCCATGTAAAGCACTGTAAAATGGTGGGGAATTCACGTGCACCTTGCAAATTCTGGTAACCATGAACCAAAGGGTCTTTGAGTCCTTTGTTTGCCAGAGTGGGACCGAAGCAGAGAGGGTACTGTGGAGTGTGGGGAACCCCCCTGTGCACTGAGACCAAGTGCATTTATTCTTGAAAAACTGCCACTTGTGATTGTCCTAAGGTTGTTCTCTAGGAGTCCTGTGCTGCTCCCAATTAATGAATGATAAAACACCTAATAACTTGAAAGATGCAAGACTGAGCCCGAAGGTGGGATGGAGTGGTGCTTATCAGAATCCTGCTGAACTCCTGCCTGGTTGTCTGAAGTGTGGAACAAAATCTCCCACCCAATGGCAGCTCCCCCCACCTCACTTCCAACACAAGCAGCTTTTGTAGAGAAATTCTTGGAAGTGTGAGATAAGAGATAGTGTCAGAGTCGAAGAGTCCTGTAGTCGGGGGCGATTAGGAGGCCTGCCAGCTTCAGCAGCCCATTCTGTGCTCTCTACGGAGAGGCTCCAACATCCGTGTAAACAGAGACTGGACTCAGGAAACAGGCGCCCAGCAAAACACACCAAACATCCTGCCAGGAAACACCAGATTCAACAATACCCTCGACCTACACAAGACAGCCAGCTCCAGTAGCCTTGCAAAACACATAAACACAATAGACATTCATCAACATATTCACGCTAACACAAAATGCATGCATGTACATGCCACACAGATGCTTATTATATACACACACAGCCATGTTACAGGCCTGTGCCCATATGCAGAACACAAATATCCTCAACACAGAGACTTACACAAAGCATACCTGCAAACACATAAGCCATTGCTGACATATGCACAACATTCTAATGGCATGTCCCAACCACAACTTTAATCTAACTTATTTCTAGGGTAAATGGGGGGATAAAATTATTTCTCAGGCTTTTTCTCCAGCATGTGCTTTCTGAGTGAGGTTCTCCAAAGCACTCAGCATTGGACAAAGGCAGGTGTGGACAAAACTCTCACAGTTAGGCGCCAGCAATTTTATTTTTGGTCACCAGAAGGTGCTCCTCCATTACATTTCTGCAGTGAAGCTAGGCAACAGGCCACTGAAACTGGTTATCATAGTGATCAGAAATATACGTTTATCCAAGGCCTGGCCTAAGTTGATGTCAATGAGACTAGAGTTAAGCTTCTCCTGAGCACTTCTGAAATCCAGTTCTTTCTTCAGATTTTTTTTTAATGTCTATTCAGGTCCATTTACTTAGATGCATCTGACAAAGTGGTTTGGAGCCCATGAAAGCTTATGCCCGAAGAAATCTGTTAGTTTATAAGGTGCTACAGGACTCTCGTTTTTGCTGTACACAGACTAACATGACTATCCCTCTGGAAATTTCTATCAGGGCCAATATAAGAGTTTTATATGTCAAGATTGAAGGACAGTGTTTGAACTGTGCAATAGTCTCCTTACTGGTTTAACAGGACAAATAGTCCACTAAACATACCCACTGAGTGATGGTGGCATGACAGATTCTGTGGTATTACTGGGGACAGGGACTCACAGACTTCAATGCAGGGAGATAATGCAAACACATTTGTAGTTTAAGATGGGTTATATTATTTGGCAGTTATCTGCCCCTTCATGAGTGAGTTAATGCAATGTTTCCAGCTGCTGAGGGATTATTTCACTCCCTGCAACTGATACCCAGGTTTGAGCAGCAGAATCTTTAGGTGAAGTGTGAAAATTTTCCTCAACTGGGCAATTGCCACCACATACCTTCCCCTCCCCTCATAACAAATTTACTCTTATTTCAGTGGTTCATTCATTTCAGCAATATTCTCTGCCTCTGTTTGCTTTCGAGCTGGGAACAATCTTCCAAGTTCCCTTATTTGAAACCTGACTGAATTTACCTTTCACCTGAGTTAAATTATTTTCCTATCCATGTTTATTACTTAAACTAGGTTTTCTCTCTATTTGATTCCTGCTACTTCTGTTTAGTCTGATAGTTCAACTGTAATGGTAATGTTTATGATATCATAATGCTTTCCCTGGTCACTGATTATGATGGCCCAATGGCATTAGAATTATGACCATATGAACATCGTGGCATGCCACTTAAATTTTGTCCACAATTCCAAATCCACTCATAGTACCAGAGCAGCTGGATATTTCTGCTAAAATAATCACCTTAAAAACAGTTAATATCAACGTTCACACTGGCATCAGTAGGTTTCAGAATTAACTGCCACAGAGCTGGATGGGCAACTCTCTTAAAGTGAAACCCTGTGCCAGTTGAAATTAATGGTAATTTTGCTACAGGTTTAAAATGGTTACGGTTTGAGCAGATTCAGTAATCAGCGTTTCAGTGACGTCACCTCATGAAGATTTTGGCGAGACATATTTACTTCCAATACATGAAGGTCTTGAGTTTTGCAGAAACCAATCAGGCCATCAAAGAAACATCAGAGCAGCAAAGTGTCCCACACAAAATCCATCTAACTTCTTGTGATGAAGCAGGCAGAGAGGCTGAACAATAAGAAATGAGGCTTATACACACAACTATGAAATAATCAGAACAGGAAATATGAAAGCTCTGTGGCATAACTTTGGTATAAATATTCTTTCCAGTTCATGTTAGTCCCAGTGTAAATTTCCCTCTTCAATATTTAGAAATTCAGCTAAGAGACAGTATTCTAAGCCTTTATCCCATGCAAACACAGTATTGTAATAACAACACTACTCAGTATTTCCATGGCATGTTTCTTTTGAGGATCTCAAAGAACTTCTCAGATATCAATAAATTAAGTATCACAAGCCCTGAGGGAGCAGGTAGATGTCCTTATTCAGTGGTATAGATGAGGAATATGAGGCATAGAAAGGCAAACTGATTTGCCTTTGGAGTGAAGTAGCTGCAAAGCCAAGAACAGAACCCAGGAGTCTAGATCAAAGAACTAGGAGTCAAGCCACTAGGCAATACTGTCTAATACAAAAAGGAAAATTATGAAAGTTAAAAAACCCCACAACAACAAACATATTAGAAAAGACATTACAGACAACAGTTCTTCTAACCAAATATGAAGAGACACTGTATCCACAAAGAATGACTATGCCACAGACGACAGACAGAATAACTAGATACCATAGACTCTAGCACGTGCAAGGAAATAAGATTCGAACCCAGATGCTTGAGCTCCAAAACCACAAAACTCTAATGTTTGAGCCAAAAGATGTTTTTAAGTTGCTGCTAGTTGTCTCTGTTGGTCAGATATGTGAGACCAAATTTTCAAGACTTCAGTGGAAGAGGTCATCCCACAATTAGAATCTGATTTTCAGCCCTCAGGGTGACTGTCCCTTTAAGGGGAGATAGGTCCAGTGCCACTCATGACATCCTTAGCTCATCTTCCCTAGTGGAAAAAAATGAGCCATCATGGCTCTGACAGATCACATGGCTAAATCAGGCCTTCTGAGGGGGTGATAAGACAGAAACTTGTGGACCAATGGCAGAGAAGGGAAACTTAGCAGAAATGCCTGAGGGTCAGTGCTTGGTAGAGAGCAAGGAGAGACCCAGGGGATGCCAGGAGAGCCTGAAGGGGGAGAGCAAAGCCCAAAGAATAGGCTGAAGAGTATGTGATGTTCCTCAGAGGGAAGACACACAGGCCCTCAGGAAGAATGGGCTATGCCCAGCTTGGGGCTGGAGGTGGAAGACTCTTTTGTGTGTGTTTTGGATTTAGATATCTTGAAAGGACGGACTTTTTTCTTTAGTTGGAGAGCCAAGTCATTGGAGCAGACTAACCACGCTGGAAGGTTGGGCAATTCACCCTGAAGAGAAACTGAATTAATTGTTAGCCCAGAGTCAGAGAGCCACTTTCATCAGGCTGACATCTTTTGAAGTTCTGTGCCAGTTGCAGGTGCTGAGCTCTTCTCTATAGTCTATCCTAGACATCAACATCTCTAACTCATTTACAAATGCCCAAAACATTATGTTACTCAGGAGCATCATTGTCCTCTGAAAAGACCCGAGGCCTGCCCCTTAGGCCTCAGCCCCACCCCCGGTCCTAATCTGGAATCAGGGCCCTGGGATCCTGCTGCTGCCAGTTCGGCCCCCGGCTGAGGATGGGGTTGGGCGAGGCAGTGGCTGCCATGAGTGGCTGAGCCCGGATCCCGGGCTGGGAGAGGCAGGCGCCACGGCCACCCCGGCCCTGGATACCCGGCCGGTGACAGGATCGGGAGAGGCGGGGAGTGCATGAGAGATTTGGGGCATGTGCCCTGCGTGCCAGGTGCCAACAACACCCCTGACATTACCAGTGCTAGTTTAGACTCCTAACAGCTCCAAGGTGCACAAACTCAGCTGTAGTTCAAGGCCATATTCCCTTTCCTTGGTCATGGAAACCCAGCCTGTGATGTGAGAGAGGCGAAAACCCAGTGAAATGTCCTTACCAAGAACAAATGTCGAGGATGCCTATTCTTTCCGGACACTTTCATCAGTGTTCCCTCTTTAAGAAATTCCTGGAGGCAGAAAAAGGGGTATCAGTTTAATTACTGTGGACACCGAACAACCCTCAAAGCGAAGGAAGTGTGTCAAAAATACTCTTATTGGGAAAGATTCTAGAACTCAGATCTTCCTAATGATGATAAGGTCTATTCACTATTCAGGTTGGTCCCATCTGTCCTGGGTTGGGGTTGCACCTCTTTACCATTTACTTTCCTACCAGTACGATGCATTTGTCAGGGATAGGGCAGGTTCTTGCTCACTTCACTTTCCTGCTAATTAACTGTTTATACAGAAATGGCTCAGTGAAGGGTAGTGGAGTCAACATTTAACAGACTCAAATAAAAAGATATTTACTTTTTAAATATCGCCCTACAATGAGGATGACCCAACAAGCACCAGCTGAACATGGGCTGCAAAAGTATTAAAATTATAGCATATATGCACATACACACAATGTATATAGTCCGTGTGTAAAATCATTTATTTTCCCCCACATAATTATTTATAGAGAACCATAGATGCATATGGCCTTTCTCATACATGTCAAGGCAGTGAATTAGATTCTAATCTCAGTAATGTGAGAGTAGATCCAGAATAACTTCCAATTGATGGAATTAGTGCAGATTTACACTAGTGGAAATGAGATCAGGATCCGTCCTAGTGTCCCCTTCCCAGAAGAGTTTAAAATGCAAGGGCCCAAACATGCAAATCTCATGAGTTAGGAATGGTAAAACCTGGCCCACATTAAGACATTAACTAACAAAAGATAATGACAGCATTCCGATGGGCAAGGAAAAGGTAGATGAAGGCCACAATGGTGAATCAGTAGTGTGCATGTTTTGAGAGTAACACAAAGGTTTTGCTTTACGATATTGCTATCTTGAAGGGAAGTTTCATGTTTGTAGGGTTTGAGAAAGGAATGTTAAGGAGAGGGATAGGTGGAAGGCAGCTGAACTATGCAGGTTTGAAAGTGAGGACAGGCAGCTTGAATTGGATGTGGAAGCTAGTGAAGAGAGATTTACTCTGTGTGTGTGTGTGTGTGTGTGTGTGTGTGTGAGAGAGAGAGAGAGAGAGAGAGAGAGAGAGAGAGAGAGAGACACACTTCTCTTTCTATATTACAAATAATATATTGCGTGAAAAATATTTCTGGGGAATGAGAAGAACAGTCCTGAAAAAGTCATGTCCCCTCACTGAAGGCTCTTCACTCAGCCATATACAACTCCAGAGCTCCCAGCCAGACCATCTGTACCTGCCAGCACTTCAGAACTTTAAACAAGGATATTAGGAGAGAAAGACAGTGACTCTAATGAAATACACTGTCCTGGGTGAACTCTGGGGACAGCTAGAGTGGAAAACCGCTTGCTACTTTGCTTAGAAAATAAGGATTGCTCCTGTCACTTTAAACAAAAGACACTTGGCAGTCTGTTTCAATGCTGGCAGAGTGAAGGCCTTTTACACAAACCAGGGCTTCCACTCTTATCGGAGTGGCCCAGTAAACAACACCTGTAGACATGAGGTCTGAAATCTCACCATCCACACAGACAGAAATAAAGCCGGTTGAAAACAATGTCCTTATCAGAGGAGGTCTGACTGCAGCACTCACCCTTCCTGGCTGGAGGAGGTTGCTCTGCCCCCTGACACTGTGCTCAATGTGTACCAGCTTCTGCAAGTTTTCCTGAGGGAGGAAAAAGAGGTTTTTAGGAGGTGAGATGATTGTTCTTCAGACAATTGGAAGTACCCTCTCCTCATCTCCATCTTACCATTTTATTTCTTGGACCAAAAGACAACATTGACATGAAGCCATTTGGTATCCAACACAGAGACACCCAGATAGGGGTGAGCCAAATGGGATGTTATGTCCAAATAGATCTTCTGGGGCCTTACAGTTTTGTGGGGCTTTATTAAGCTGCTTCCTCACCTACCACTGGTCTGCCATGCATCTAACTCTGACACTCTCACTCACCATATCCTATCCACCTGCAGTGCACGTTACTGAAATATTATGCTTGGCCTCGGTAGTGACTGTCTTCCTCCAGGAACTAGGAAGCCAGGAGAGGGGCAAAGTATATCATCCACCCCCAGCGCTCCCTAACACTCCACTTCATGGCTCACATACCACTCTCTCCTTTTACCAAATAGCTGCTCTCAGAAATGACAAGAGTAATTGAAAGCACCTTTTTTGAACCACTGCTAGGATTATATGGGGTTTTAGATTCAGGATTAATGGATTAGTGCTGGGGGTCTGAAAGGTTAACTAGCGAGCACCTAATTAAGTCAGTCCTCCCTTTCAAAAGCCTTGCAAAGATCAGGGAGCTCATTACCAAAGCCTGATACCATTAACGGCTTACTCAGCTTGAGCAGCACAGATACAGTCAATGAGTCTAGCAAATTTTATCAGTTTAGCCCTCAATGAATCTAACCAAACCTACACTCCCATTAAAGGGATGAGATCAGGAGATACCTACTTGTGGTGGATGAAGGGAAGAGGTTTTAATGAACTGTTATCATTAGAATCATAGAATATTGGGGCTGGAAGGGACCTCATGAGGTCATCCAGTCCAACCCTCTGCTAAGAGCAGGGCTACACCAACTAAATCATCCCAATTTTACAACTTTGGTAAAAGAGTCTCTATCAGCATCTCAGGTCTGCTCTCTGTTGTAGGATGACACCTCATGCTCCCCTCCCTCTTTTTATTTGGCAGAGGATGCTGTTGAAATTTGGGTTACCAAAGGATCTGGATGACAAGTAGAGAAGATTCTGTCAGGGTTTCTTCTGGTCATTGTTGCAGTCAGAGACCAAAAGTGGCTGCCCAGTGAAGGCAATGGGACATCACTGAGATACATTCAGGGCAGGTGTCTAAAAATATGTTGTCCAAACTAGTAGTTTTGGGGCTAAATTTTCAGCTGTATTTCTTTGTAAGCCACAAAGTCTGACATCAGCTTTGGGACCATCCTGATGCAGGCTACTGCAAAGAGGGGAAAATGCTTCATTGTGTAACAACTTTTCTCTCTAGGCTGCAGCTTTCTGCCATGATAGATAATGGGCTGCTTTCCCACTCTCCATTCATCTATTCTAGGCCTGGTCAGAGTCAGTGGGATTTCATGGGTATGACTGGGATCACTTGTATAGCCTTCGATGACTACTCCAGTGTATTTTATGTTGTTTCAGGATTGTTGACAAGGAGGAGGTGGGTAAAGCAGGTATGCCTATGACCTTGCCCTTACAGATTCAGAAGACACTATTCATTATGCATCCTGCAGTCTTGTCTTTCAGAATCTCCAGAGTGTCCTGAAAAATATTTCAGGCCAGTGCGATGTCTACAATCCTCAGTGGTGAGCCATGAGATGATGTGCTACAGCACACAATGGGTTGTTTTTGTCCTGTCCAATGCAAGGTGTTTACCTTGCTGTTAGAAGTTACAGTCTTAAATTGAAACTAAAAGCTGAATTCAGTTCAATTCAATTGAAAAGCTGAAATTCCAAAATGAAACATCACAGAAAATCACCAACACACTCACAACCATATATTCCAAAGATTGCATTTTCTTTTCTCACAAGCCTGAAAAGTGTCAGGGTACAACTCTGTTTTCATGCACAAGCATTTCTAATGGTAGCCAAACAAATCAACCTGCTGATATTTTAAAATTTAAAATTTCTTCTCAGCAAATATCACTATTTGTGCCGAAAACAGAGAGAACCTCTCAAAAGCTCTCTACTTCACCCAGAAAAAAAAAAAGCCATTTTTGATAATATTAAGAGCAACGCTTGGATCTACAAAAATGTCCTGGAATCAAATTATGATTACATTTGGAATTTCATTTTTAAAGAAATGCAGTACCTTCATAAGTGTAAAAAGAGTACATGTGTAGATCTGAAAACAACTACATTTAAATTTCTCTGCAGAATTATTATGTGTATTTAACATAAGCTCTGCGATTGACTAATTAAAAGGCTGAACACTCATTTTTGTCAGATATAATTGCTTGTCAGCAATTCCAATAGCAGATCTTGTCCCAGTGCAAAGAACTGAAGGCAATTCAGTATGTGCATTTTGTTATTTTAAGATTATTTTCAATGATGTTTTAATAATATTGCACCTGTCTAACTGACCTATAGTACAGTATTATTAATCTGACCATACCAGAAATGTATGAAAAGGGTCTTTATTTATAGTATTAGTTATAAATGACTAATTATTAATTAGCAAACATTTATATTGTGCAAGCACGTAGAGACCTCATCTAGATGAGGGTCCCAATGTGGTGACATAATAAAATGTAGTTGCCTTTTCAAGCCTTCCTCCACCCTCAGCCTTTTGCTGCATGGGAAGTAACAGATGGAATTTTGCCTGTCACTCTTAAAAATATCACTCACAGGCCAGAAAATGGAAACATACAAACAACATTCAAAAGAAACATCAAGGAATCCCTGAATGTTTAATGCTTGCAAAGGTTTTCTTCCTCATTAAAAGGAGTGTTAGTCCTGGTGAAATGTGTCAGATTGACATCCTCCAAAACTTAGATCCCCTTTCCATGCAGGTAACAGACAGTGCTTGCTTCGTCAATACCTCTTTGCCAAAGTGAGTCAAGTCAGTTGCCCATTAAACTCTCTCTAAAAGTGAGAGCAGAGTTTATTTTATTTTCCCTGACCAGTTAGTGTTCAGCATCTCTTGTGGGTGCCAGCTGCAATGTTGATTTTTGTAATGTGCACATGTCCATGTAAAAATGGACTGTGAAGCACCAAACTAGTTTTGCAGAGGAAATCAAACAGTTGTCCAAAAATAATTCCTTTTAATCCTTGCTCTGTCAAGAGATATGTAAATGACCTAGAGGTAAAAGACTTTGTAATCTCTTACCAATCCTCTGACCCATCTTAGTCAAGCTACGTTAAAGAATGCTAATAATTCTTCCTATTCAGTTCACCTTTTCAAGATAGAACTCAGTCAAAAACAGCACCACGCGAATAGTACTGCAGATGTAAGAAACCCGCATTCAGCCAGTCTAGCTGTGAACTACAGCATCCACACAGCTATGATGTTGTTAATGTTTTGTCTATGCGGACATATTTTTCTTCAACAATTTAACAGTTGTTAACAGCAACTATGATTTATAACTGTTAGCACCTCAGGGCCTGTAACAGACTGTAGACATTTAAAGGGTAATACATCCCTTTCTTAACTCAAAGTAGTGAATGACACTAAGAGCAATAGATGCCTCTAATAACTGTGTGACAATGGATTACTTTGTGCTCCTGTTTGTGCATGTCTAAAATACAAATATTTTCCTACCTCACGTGAATGCTGTGGAACTAATTAATATTTGTAAAGTGTTTTGACATCCTGGGATAAAAGTTGCCAGGGAAAAAGGTGCAAGAACAGTGTTAAGAAAAAAGCTAATAAATTAATCAGTAGTGTTCCATAGAACACATAAGCTGTAATTCATTGTTTGTTTCACATTTGTAAGTGTAATATGATGAGTTAATAAGTACCAGCAGGACTCTCCCTCCTAGCCCAAGTCTAAATTCTGGTCTAGGAATTCATCCAGGTACATGTCATGTTATTAATACTGTATTCTGAATGACTCTGTTGAGTCTGTTCTGTAATTAGAGCCATATGTTAACTGCTTTGCATTGATAATCTGTGAATACGTAAAGAAGGGGATGCAGATTTGTGTGTGTTTGTACATGCATGGGTTAAGATAGAAGGAATACAGCTTCTTACTGACCAGCAATTTGACTGTCATGCAACCAGCCCTTCCAGAAAATTGAGTGCCTTTACAGAGCTTGGGAAAGAATATTTTCTCTAATCTCATCCACGTCACTGGTTTAATAATATATTATTATTGCGATAATATGATAAAAATAAAGTCCAAATGTCAATATAGAAGTTTAGAAGAAACAGTTCTGAAACAAACTCATAGGCTATGTCCACATGTATGGCCTTGTTTTGAAATGTTATTTCAAAACAAGTCATTTTGAAATAAAGCCCTTATTTCGAAACAGCTTAATTCAAAATAACTAAAAGTCAATTCGAAATAAGGGAAAAGCCCTGTTGACTTCCTATTTCGCTTTAGGGGAAGGGCATGATGGGTGGTGTGGCAACATGGCCCCCCAGCAGGGCCATGTTGCCAACCAATCCTCTACCACTGGCTCTCCAGAGCCAGTGGCAGGGGGAAAAAGGTGGGGGGGGGGACAGATGGGGAAGCCCCTCTTTCCCCTGGCTTCCCCTTCTGCCCTACCACTCTAAGCGGGGGCATGAGTCGCCTAGCCCTGTGCTACCCCCTTTCCTCACCCTAGCAGGAGCCTGATGGGACTGGGAGCTGCTTG
>ML681973.1:18841349-19166414 GCA_007922195.1 Podocnemis expansa
TAGTGTGGGGAACAATAGTAGTGAAGACAGCATAGCATGGGCTTTAGAGAAGGCTAGCAAGCTGAACACATACTTAGGGTCCATGCCAGGTTAATGTTTCCTGCACCAAAGCCTACACTATGCTGTCTTCACCACTGTTGTTACACACACTGGCTGGTTCAAGTTAGAGATGGTAGCTTTTGCTGTGTAGACATACCCCTAATGAGTTCAGAATCAAGGTTGTTAACATCAGTGGGAGGAGGATCAGGCCTATGAGATCTTCAGCTAAGATGACATACCTGACTATATCCCAGAATGGAAGTAGTCACTGAAATTTCCAGTGCCCCACTCACGCATTCCTCAATGTACAATATTAACAACCCCACAGCTGAAGAGCAAAAAATACTTTGGGCTGAATTGTGCATTGACTCACATTTTGCAAACTACTGGCATCAGTGGAGTTGCTTTGGTTTTACTCCAGTATAAAGGAGAGCAGAATTTAACCACTGCAGCCTAGATCTGGCGCACACTATGGAGAACATATTCTCAACTAAAGGATCTAAGTTCCTGTGATAGGACAGCAGGGTGACGCATGCTCCTCAGCAAACTCACAGAGAAGACAGTGCCAGTCATCAAATCCCATATATGGCAGGACTCACCCCTTGCTTCATGCTGTCGTTGGCTCGATCTGTAACTTCAGAGACAATGAGTAAGGCAGCTGAGGGGTGAAGCAACAGAGAAAGGCACACAGCACATGAGAGGTCAGAAAAAGCAACCAATATCCCATCTTTTTATAAATGCATCTTTTAAAGGAATGTATTGGCTAAGTTTCACTGGCACCTTGGGGGGCAAGTTGCCCTTAATCACTAAGGGTATGTCTATACTGGAGGCTCTGTTAAGTCATCTTATCAAGGTCACCTTATTTTGACTTAAAGTCTACCTTGTTAAGTTGACTTAGAGAGTCCACACAGAAAACTCCTGTCAACTACCTGTATCCACACTGGCAGGTGCTAGGTTGATGGAGGAGTGGAGTGTTATGGGTAGCTGTCCCTGGTGACCAGGAACTCTGGGAGGGGGCCTGGAAGCAAATTAGGTCGACTTAAGGACTTTCCCTGTCTACATTGGCTTTATAAGGTTTATAAGTTTTTATAAGGTTTATGAGTGTTAAGTCGACCTTAAGAGGTAGTGTTATTAAGTCAATTTAAGGAAGCACATAAGTCGACTTAATAAAAGCTCAGTGTGGCCACAGGAGCCTGTAGGTAGACTTAACTTTCCTCAAGTTGACTTAAGGCTCCAGTGTAGATGTACCCTAGAATCCCAAACAGTTCTACTTTCTTTCCACATTGGGTCCCCTCTCTCCTTCCCTTTGTCTGCCTCTTGCTATGATACTGTGAGCCAAGCTTGTCCCAGACAAGAAACCTCATGGCACCATCTTTAAGTGCTTTGGAATGTCACAAAATCACTTTGTGACATATCTTCCAGCTGCAGTTTTTTTAAGCACAACAGTTAAGCTTATGTTTAGTGCTTTAAATTGTAGGACTAGTTCTGCTTTCAGTTACATCCAGTGTCATTCAGTAGTAACCCAATTCATTTCAACTGAGTAACTTCAGGTTCATGTGAGATGTGACTGAAGGCAGTATTTGTTTGATTAATATAACATTAGCCTTGATCCCCCTGTGACCTTATACTTCTCTCAATGATCTCATGGGGAAAAGACCACGAAGATTATTCTAAGACAGCTAGAAGGCCATACCCTGATAGTTTCTGAGCGCCTCATTTGTTCTTCATTTTGCCAAGCTGATTTTGATACATGTGCATGTGTGCTGGTCAGAGCCCAAGGAATACGGGAACACAAAAAAGCATAGTCCAAGTCTTTTGGCTGATTCCAGACCTTGGCAACATCAATACTAATGTAAAACAAGGGTAAGCCACAAGTGTGAGTAATGGCATGCAAATAAACATAACAGGCCATCCCACTTTGCTTCAGAAATACCATATCCAGCAGGGATATGCTGAGACTGGACTAGGATTTAGTTGTTGGCTGAGTTCTGGGAATGAACCAAAAAGTCTGAGCTACGATTGTGTGTGTCAACGCTGTGTGCTGGAGCTATAGAAATTCCCTAGATCTTAACCTATTTCACAAGCATGTGCAGTAAAAATCTGAAGGGACCATGAGAAATGTCACTCTGCTCTCTTCTAGAGCCGGATATGAATCAATCCTTAATCCACCTGGAATTTTGGGAAAGTGTAGGTGGTTTCCTGAATCCCCAAATCCAGATCAGGATTAAATTTCTCCCGTTAACCCCAAAGTACCAAGGCCAAACAATTCAGAACTCCATGAGCTTTTGAAAATCCAAGTTCTGCAGCTGATGCTTGTCTTTATTTATTCACAAGCTGAGGATGTGAGATAGGATGCAGAGAACAGCAGTATGACCTCCATCTTACTTGCCCTGCGTATGACCTCAAACCTGCTTTAAAAGATTGCCTCCTCCTTCTTCCTCACAGTGTTAGAAGGTAGGTCAAGTTTCCATGTTAATGTGACCATAGGCCTCTGATGCCCAGAGATAAGCAGCAGCTGACTTTGAACCTTAACTTCCAGTCAACAAAAAGGCCCTGCCTCAGACCAGTCCGCATGAAATATGGAAACGAGGCTGGAAGTCAGCTTTACACGTGCCTTTCCCATTCATGGTGCCTGAGTCTGATCTTTCTCACACAAGGCAAACACTGCTGTAAACTCCATTGACCCCAGTGGAGTTACTGCTGATTTACACTGTTGTCAGAGAGAGGTCAGGCCCATGCTACCTCAGACACTCTACCAATAAACACAGCATCACTCTGGCCAATATTTTCTCCTATGAAGAAAAGACCTGTTAATTTTTCATCCAGATGTTTCAGGTTTTCTTAACAGATTTTTTCACAATATAGTTTAGTCATTCTAATGTATGACTGCTCAGACACAGCTTCCTCTGATACCTTTGGGAGTTGTGGCCATGTCCATAGGTTTTTGTGTTAATAATAATTAGTATGCTTGGCTCTGTACAGCCACAAAAAGTTTGAGTCTCTGCTCAAGGCGTTTATACCACAGAGGTGATTTCCCCTACATTAGAAATGAGATCTTGGATCAGGCCTATCCCATGGCTGTCTGGGCTTCATTCACACATTCCAGGGACAGATCTCACTCCTAGCTATTTATAATATCAATACAGAATTTCTCTTCTATTTGAAATTACCTTGTGTGTCTTCATACTCTGCAGAGTCAGGAGAAAGGTTATTCAAGTAATCTGTAGGAAACAATCAGATATAGAACATTGCTTTCAGTTGGGCTGCTCATGGGAGTAAGGGCATTTACCTCTCTAGATCCTTATGTGGCCTTCACCACCATAGTACCTTTGAGTGTCTTTATTTATGAAATTCCAGTCCAAAAATATTTACTGTTTTAAATTAGCTGTTTGATTAATACAAAGCCCTGAATTTCACAGTTGAGAATGTGAGTTCATTTCTTCTAGGCCCTTCTATACCTCTGAAATGATACTGGTCACTCATCTGGATTCTGGAAGGTTTAAGAGACATCTGCTACTGTGCCTTTCAGTGCACAATCTGGCAGGGAGTTATTGCTCTGTGTTGTCATTCGGTATTCAGATTTCCCTTTCCCACCTGCAAGCTCTGCACTTGGCTAAAGATATTTAACTGATGTGGGCAACTCTTTTTGGATGTAGTACAGGACCTGGCAACCAGTGTTGAGGTTAAATACCCTTCCTTGTCTGGGTAGAAACAGTTAGCTGTGAACACAAGAGCCTGTATGTTTTATTTTTCACTCTGTGCAGAGAAATTGAATGACTGTACCTTCACAAACCCTGCCCATCCTACCATGTAAGTGAGGGCATCTGCTACCATCCATGGGCTTCTCTAAACTATTTGAACTGTTGCAGCTACCCATTGTTTAGAATGTCTTGTGCTTGCAAGGCCTATACAATAGGGTGTATCTACCCACAACAGTCATCCTTGGTGATTTACAAGCATTGGTTCTACCAGTTGGCTGCAGTGCTTGGACAAAAACTTCCTCATGTCTGGGTGAATCAGTGGTGTCTACAATAGTTTCTCACAATTGTGAATGGGAAGCTATAAGCCTTGGAGTAGCACTGGTTCTCCTAACTTCGCCCCACAATGCAGTTCCTTGTGTTTGGTAATTTCCGTAAAGCTCCCAGCAATAGTGCTGGGTCCCATGGGATTAAATGCTCCTGGAGTCCCAGACTATACTGTGGTGGTAAAGGACACTGTGTGTGGACACACCAGATCCATTCTCTCAGAACAGGGATGCTCTAATGGATGCACTATACCTCTATGAAGACAAAGCATGACGGATCAATATCACACACAACTGATATTTCTTGAAAGGCTCCCTTGCCTAGTGTAGGTACACCCAGAGAAGTAAGAAACTTGGTGGCAAAATATCCTGCTACTGGCACACGGAGATCATGTGTGTCACTGTTGCTAAAAAAGCAGAAACAGCTGTGCAAAATGAGTTGCATCTTTGATCAACATGCTTGGAGCAAGATGAAACTACTGCTAATCTGCATTGAATAAAATTTCAGACAATCCCTTTGTTCTGCTGCATTTATAGGAGTCCCCTCTAATATGCTGTTCCTTTTATCAGCTGTTGAGTATCGGAGGGGTTTACTGCTTCCTTCTCACTGTCCCACACTTAAGTCATCTCTCATCTTTCCCCACCCACACACATACATATATCCAATATGGTTTTTCGCCTTTCCATCTAATGCTTGTTGGCTTCCTGTGATCCCATCTGATGCACTGTCTTGCCACCACTTCTGCTGTGGTACGTTGTTAAATTTCACCACTTCCTTCCCCAACCAGTTCACTTCTGTTCACTTTGGGAGCCTCTGTATCCTAATCCAGTGCTTCAAGTGTTCAGGACAGGATGCTGGGTCCTGTCCCTTTAAGAAAGGTTGATCTCACAAGCTGCAGCCCTGCTGGAGTGGATTAGCACCAGGCAAGATAAGAAGGTGCACCAACCATGAGCCTGAACCTCCAGGGACACTCTTGAGGACAAAGGAGAACATGCTAAACATGTCCCTCGGTAGGAGGGAGTGTAAGGAGAGATGTCATGGTGTGGCAAAGTTTAGACTGGAATTTTTCCAGAATTCAGAAGTATTGGCTCTAGGGTGACCCATCTATGGACTAAGTTATGAATGGCATTATAAGTAAAATCAAACATATGTGCTGGCAGCAAGTGTCTGGGGTCTTTTCCTTCTGTACTCATGGGTCCCAGTATGGGTAAGGACAGGAAAATAGGCTTATAAGCATCTGAGTTTGCACTCCCCAGTCCTACAGTGATATGTTGGCAATCTTTCCATAGAGGGGCTTTCTTCCCTCACTATGCCTGTAACTTCCTTCACTTGTACCCAGTGGCCTGTTCCATCGCCATACTAAGCTCAACCATTTCCAGCTCAGGCTTATCTCTATTAATGCGTGATATTTTCTCTATCATCTATTAAGCAGATTGTTGGTCTCTAGGGATTTTTAGCCCACTATTCCAACCCAATTCTGTCCTCTCCCATCCTGGCCTGCCATCTACATATATGGCCCCAGCATAGGAAAAGAGAACCATGAAAGATGGGTCTCTGCTACAGCAGGCTTAGAAGTGCTTTAATTTTGCTGACCTGTGAGTAGCACACGGTACTGGAATACCCGCTGCACCACTTTCAGAAACTGGTGTTTCACACTCAGGGGGCTGCCGCCAAGATTCTGCTGTCCTCAAGAGAAGGGAAAAAACACAATCAGTACCCTGTAGTCCAAGTCCTAGATTATGACCTCAAATGCCAGGTGCACCCCTTGGAAAATCTTCCATGGTGACTCCATGCACAGGCACTACTGACTTGTTTCCCATTTATTCACCTTGGTGCATCATATATTGAAGCTTAGAAGCCAGCCCTTGATCTGAGTCTTAGTCACTATAAAGAACCAATGTAAGAAAATGTATCATTCAATAGCACCATTCATATTCAGCGAAATAGTTCAGGCCAAGATGGAGGAAATGTGAAGAAAAAGACAGAGGTGCTGTTAACTAAAAGTCCTGGGGGTGCTGCTGCAAAGAGGTGCGAAAATTTTTGCACCCCTTTTGCAACTGCAACCTCAGCCGTGTTCTTTGAAAAGTGGGCCCTTAGTAATTAAACCAATGAAAACTACAAACAGCTGTGCCAGCTGAAAAATTGGGGGGAACCCCCCCCTCACCTTTCTTCATTTTTCTTTTTAAATGCATAATTAATTTTATGATTATTTACTCCTTTCTTTACACAATGGTGAGCAAACACAAGCCACAGGATAAGAAAGACGCAGTATACTCCTGAGCTTGAATTTATGGTTCAAATCAAAATCCTATTAACTTCAATTGTAGCTGAATTGCAAGGCAACACACTAATGAAAAGCATGAATGCAGGAACCCTTATCCCTGGCTCTCTACCAGGAACCTCTCAGACTGTGTTGCTTCTGCCTCCAGGGATATTTGGGGGGATGGCAAAGAGGGGAGTCAGCATCATATGGAACCAAGTTCCAAAGGGGCAGCTGTGTTAGTCTAGTTCAGTAAAACAAACAAGGAATCCTGTGGCAGTTAAAGATTAACAAACTTATTTATTGCATGAGCTCTCGTGGGAGAAAATCCCACTTCGTCAGATAGTAGTGTGTGGCGTAATCTCTCACTGTTATCTGATGAAGTGGGATTTTTCTCCCCCGAAAGCTCATGCAATAAATAAATTTATTAATCTTTAAGTACCATGGGACTTCTTGTTTGTTTTACATCATATGGAAAACAGCAAAGGCATCTTGAGAAGAAAACAATTGAATTAATTAATGCCCTGGACAACCTGAAGAAGATTAGGGCCCCAATCCTACAAAGTGCTGACTGACTTTTGGGTGATGTGGAGCACCTTCAACCCCCAAATTAAAGTAAAGGATGCTGTGCAGGAGCCCACAGCAGAGTCAACATGGATACCAAAACTCTGGACTGGTGAAATATAAGGGTAATAAATCTTAGGTGCTCACATTTGTACAAATGAGGTAGGAAGGATCTGAATTTTACCCCCTTTTCTGCATGAATTTTTTGTTCAATGCTAGGGCCAAATCCTGCTTGTCTTACTCGTAGGAACAGCCCCATTGGCTTCTTTGCATACAGGATTTAGTCCTCTGATTGCATCATGAAGACAAGAAGGCACAGGGTGGGTTAGCTAGCCATGATAAAGGAGTGCAGTGGTTGTCAATAAAAAGTCTGCATTTGCTAAGTTTCTGCCCAGCTAAGTGCAAGATTCCAGACCTCCTCACTGCTTAGAACAGGAAATTACATCAGGGAGTATGAGGGATCTGTTAGAAAATGTTGACTTTCAAAGGGCTGTTGCAATGATTTATTACTATTAAGATTTCAATTTCAGACATGCTGCCGATGAAGACACAATCCATACCCCATGAAGCTGATATTCTAAATAACCTTTAAAGTATAGGAACCAATTTGTTCTCGCCACCTCCTTCTCACCTGAATGTTGTTTATTCCCTTTTTTACAGATGAAGAAAATGAGAGAGGCCCTATACTGATGGGCAAAAAGGGCATCCTTTTCAATTCTATTAGTTCAGGCAGGTTAACTTAACTTGATTGAAAAGCCCCATCAAGATACAGGCTAACATATTAACTGGCTGTGGTGTGGTTACTCTAAATTTTGTGGCCAGCCATTATGGTTTCAGAGGGGCTAATCTGTGTTTTGATGAGGTTTTCAATCCTCTGTGTAGATTCTTACGTCATACTCACCACGGTATGTTAATCGTGTGAAGCCAGGAAAGGCCAAGAGTTTACATGATGACTCACCCAAGACCACACAGTGAGTTAGTGGCAGAGGTGGGAGGAGAGCCTAGAAGTTCTGACATTTCTCTGGTCTTTCCAGTGGATTTTTTGCATGCCTTTTTCCTTCTATTGCTACTCTGTCATGGTATGCCTTGTTGGTTACTATTGAGGTGTGCCAGTTTCAGAAGGTGGCTGGATGGGAAGATGAGTAGGGGACATCAGCAGCAGGAGCAGTGAGAAGCTTTTTAAATATGTAATGAAATGCAATTTTAAAGAAAAGGAGGAGAAGAAAAGTGGTGGGGGGAGAGAAGAGAAGTGAGGATGTTGTTTATAACATTTATACAGCTTCAGAGGGCTTTATATATGTGAATTAATGAAAGGGGAGAGAAAAGGGGCTGATATGGATTCCCAATACACATCTGGGCAAACATACTCATATATGTGTATGCACATATATGCAACTGCAAATCCACCTGCACATGCACACACAGACATTTCACTCCATGTGTCTCCCCAGAGCGTGTTCTGCAAATGATCACTAAGATTCTTCCTTCATACCCTGTTTGAAGGCTGGTGAAGTTGCAGACAGGAATATCTTTAAGAAAGCAATGCAGTGCAATTCTAAATTAATGCAAGTAGAGAAGTGAGAGGGACCTCACCTCAAACTCCCTGATGACAGTAGCCAGCTGAGAGGATTTAAGGCAGATTTCATCTAATATCGCCAAAGTCCTGTCAAACTGCATGATGCATGCTGTGTGGTGATTGAACCTTGCTTCTCTTGAGAGAAAAACGTCAGCCACTTTCTGGTGTTCCTCCCTAAAGCCACAGAAAGAGAAGAAGAAGCCAATAAGCAACAGAAAACCTCCAACTTCATTCTGGTTACACAAATTGTCAGCCCCATACCTGCACTAAACACATGCTCAGCACTCCGCTAAGGCATGGATTTAGCTGTCAGGAAATGGGCAACACTTCACTGAAGGTTTGGGCAACTGAATGGGCTGTGGAAGAATGGGCCTTGTTTGGGGCCAGTCTCCCATCTGTAACCCTACCTACCGCTGCTCATAAGCTGGGCAAAATGTCTTCTCTGTGTGGGTTCATATAGCTCACATTTCTCTAGCTCTGCCAGGCTGAACAAGACTCTTTGCTTTTTGTGTGCTGACACTAGTGGGAGAACAGCTCCATCCTGAGATCTCCTCCACTCATAGATCCCTATGGTACTGTACTGCCATTGTATGCCTACCCCATCCTCGCCAAGTCTTTACTGAAGATGAAGGATCTGTGAAAGAGCCAGCCAAAGCAGGTATTGCATGTAACAGTAGGCACAGGGCTACTACTAAGTAGTGGTCATGGAGATGTCAGGATGACAGAGTGTGAGTTTGGCTCCACCAGTGGCCTCAGGAACTTCAGGATGATAGCGAGTACAGTAGAGGGCTGGCCAGCAACCGTGGGAGAAACAGAGAATGCATTGTCAGATCAGGGAAAGGGTGCTAGGGATTCAGGGGCCTATTTAATAATAATAATAAAAAACTAAAGCCAGTGCACTTCTTGAGATTTTCACTGCACATTTATTTTAGGGCCCAGCAACACCAACAGCAGCTAGAAAGACTGGGAACCCACATCTCTTAATAGCACATTTAACAACCATTAGCAGAATTGTTTTCATCACTGTTGTTTTACAACCATTCCTTTGGAAAGTGGAAAGAAACATAAGATATCCTTTTAACCTTTCATCTGTTCACTCTGATTTATTACTGTAGAGCAGGTCAGGAGCTCTGCACTGTGCATACAGGCTTGTTACTGATATTTATAATTTATTTTGTGGTAGCCCTGGGATAGAGTGGTCTGTCACTGAAAGTGACTGCTGATTGGCTGAAGCTCATTGGGGGTGGAGTTAAGGAGCTATAAAGATTGCCCCAGTTTCGGAAGGAGTCAGATTAGTCTGGGTGCTTGGCTTAGCTAGAGGCCTTCTCTTGCTTTTATAGACTTAGTCATTTGGGAGCTGAAGTTAGTGTGATTTAGTTAGATCCATTTCTCAGCAAGTAGATACATTACAGTCTGGAGCCGAAGTTCAGACAGAAACCTATCCATCTTTAAAAAATTTGCTCTGGAACTGAAAGACTTTGTCTAGGTGAGACAGAGGCTTGCTTTATACTGGTACAATTTAGTCCAGTTAGGGCAGTTTGCTGTAGGGAGAGACTCTCAGCAGCGTTGAAAGATTCCATTTAGCATGAAAGCTCAGCCCATGCAAAGACTTGTTCAGACTCTCAGTGGGTTTACTTTAGCTGGGAGCTATCATATTAGGAAGTCGCCATGGAAATTGCTGTAATTTATTTCAATTTCTCTGAGATCTAAAATTTTAAGTAGCATTTTTCTATATTTCTTAACGCTTCAGGGTTTTTTTTTTCCTGCCTGTTCCCCCTTTGTGGTATTTAAGTCTCTAATTCATGGTTCATACATGTGAGGCTACACTGTGAAAATCATGTAGGGGGCTCAATCAGACTGGATCCCAAAGGACTAGGCCCAGTACAAACAGATAGCAAATGACAGCTCATGTGAGTTGAGCTATACACACTGATTTGTGGGGTTGCTTAGGTGTCCTTGGCTGTATATGGTGGTTTGTCATTGTAGAGTAGCACAGGAGCACTGAGATGTTTGTATTTTGGGTCAGATAAAATAACATAGAAACATAAGAAAGACATAATAAAGTTTAGTCAGCCAACTTTCCAGTGTCCCTGTAAGTTCACCTCCCTCAACCCCTGCACAAACCTGTTAAAGATGTTTAGCTTCTTCTCTTCTTTCTTCTTCTGGAATCTTAACCCTGTTGCCAGTGGTTCAAAATCAAGATATTTGGAGTATACTGAGGATGAGATGATGCCATTAAGCTGAGCTGTCACTTACCAAGTGAGGACTCTTTCCTCTAGCTCTCCCAGTATCTCCTGGTGTAGTTTGTAGATCTCAGGGATCTCACTCAAGCCCTGCTTGAGTTTTACCTCCTCCCTTTCGTTTTCATCCTCATCTCCCAGCACTTTCAAGACTGCTTCGAGGAAATCCTGTGAATACACCACCTGTTACTTACACAGCAGTTAAGGCAACAGATCAAATGTTTTTTGTGGCACATAAACCATTACCATTTTTCCTTTAACTTACAAAATTCATTTACAAACAGCCAGAAAATCATGAGAATTATAAGATACCCCATGAATAAATATATCATGGGCAAACAAGGAAGGAGAACATCTGATGCATTTTCTTTCACCCATTAGTTTTAGTTACTGAAAATTTCAGGTTAAAGTTCACAATATTGAGAACCCAAAACATTTTAAAGTGCAGGGGAAAAAAACCCAGGTACCCTAGCTGAAAAAACTACCCATGAAATTATTTTAAAAAGTAAGTTTGGGTACTTTTGTTTTGTGGGTTTTGAGCCTTTAGGATGTACTTGGCTCACATTTTCAAGCATTTTCCAGAAAGAAACTTATTGTAAGAAAGAATAGAAAGATGCAGGAACATTGCTCCATAAAAAAATTATTCAGGACACAGGCCCCATGCCATGGCCCTCCCCCCACCTGGCTCTGGGCTCCCTATCCTGACACAGGGGCTCCTGCGGCAGCCTAGCCTGGCCCCCCAGCTCCCCATGGGACTGCCTCTTGCCAAGGCCTGGGCCACCACCTGGACTGAAAGGCCAGGGGGCCCAGGGTCTGCTCACCCGCTGCTGGCCTAGAACCCTGTTCACCCTGCTGTTGTGCCCAGTTCCCCCTTGCCTAGCAGGGTGCCCCACACAGGCACCAATGCTGACTATGCTGCCTAGGTTGGAGAGGGAGGGATTTAAATTTCCATCTCTGGCCCTGTCTATGTGCTGCGGGGGGGGGGGGGGGGAGGCTGGCAGCTCTTCCCACTGCTCCCAGGCAGAGCCCAAGCCAGGTAGACTGGCTTCACCTGCATTGTTGGGGCTTGGAGCACTGGCTGGGCCTGTGTGCCCAGTGCTAGCAATGCCCTTGGAAACATGTGAATCTTCCATAAACCCATGGGTCCAGCAGCTGACACTTTATGGAAAACATCAAATACTGCAAAGCTTATGATAAAAATTACAAAAGTTGCCAACACTTAGCCCAGTTCCTAATTTGCAGAGGGAAGGATGGAGGAGATATAAATTAAGGTACAAAGCCAATCATTTCCAATATGACATCCAATGTAACTGAGACCTACTTTTTGATAATAATATAATAAATCATATATTTGGAAAATAGCTTTAATCTCAATCTGGTTTAAATACTACAACTACAAGCACATAGGAATCATTTCTCCAGTACTCAAAAGCAGGCACCTGTAGGGCAGTATGCGACAGCTGTTCCACAGCACACTCTAAAATCATCCAACAGTTTAGGACTAGACATGAAGTATCACACATTGACCAGAAACTGCAGGAGGAATTTAGAGTAGGTCTGCAGATCAGAAAATGGTCAGTGGTGCTAACAAATTTATATTCTTGCAAAACATGGTGTAAAGTTAGTTAGGACTACCACCACACAGAAATCGACTTTAAAATAGGGCTCACCAAATTTCCTTTGAATCTAGGAGCGAGCCCAAAAATTAAGGAGCCAGACAAATGCTGGGTAGTAGACTCAGGAACAGCCACCTTTACTGTGACATGACAGAGATGGCAGTGGGTGTTCCCCACTGCCACCGACATGCCGCAGGAAAGGGAGTGAGTGCTGACAAATCCTAGGTGCCAGCAAGAAATTTCTAGGCGCGATGGTGACCCAGTGCCTGGGATTTGTTGAGCCTTGCTTTTAAATATATCCAGGTCAGAGTTTGTTTAGCAAATGAAAAACCACAATACTACAACATCACTAAGATACGATTACTACAATATCATTATTGCATCCCACTCTTCTCAAACAACACTGACATCAAGGTGCTTGATGACATTCTAGTTAATACAAACAACATGATAGAAAATACATATATTCCTGAAATGCCATTATGACATGAAATGAGATAAAAGAATTAGATGAAACATATTGGATGGGGAGCTCTTAGATTCCAAGCAAGGCAGGGGATTCCATATGTTACAATCATGAAGAGTACAATTAACATGCAACTCATCAGGACATGTAATATATGGATAGCAGGATTTCAGTGGGGATCAGAAACAAAAATAACACCTTTTAATAGCATGTTTTCTGGGAGACATTTTAAGAGGTCTTGGATACAGTAATTCTTATCTCTTTCTTGGTATTATAAATCAGATTACTGGTGTTTTTTGTTTTTATCTTTAATTTGGAAATCTGTCAACATTTATTAATTTATTTTGCTTTCCTAAAGAGTCTTATTGTGGATACATCAGGGAATGCAGTGGGCGTAGTTGGAAGGTCCATTTCTGGAGAATTTATGTCAGACTCAGAATCAGAGGTAAATCTCCAAAACTGCTGAAACTGCAGATAAAGCACCTACCCATCATTTTTGAAGTCCTGCTAAGCGAGGTATGCAAATCCAAAAAATGCAGTAGTCCAAAATCATTCTGCTGTAACTGTGCTGGAGTCAACATAATTCCACAAGGAATAAATTTGAAGCAAGGCTTTAATGAAGGGGCTTTTCCATAGGACCATGCTGCCACAAATTTGTCTTTACTTTAATACAACCTTGCAGCCACCATTTTTAACTCTGCCTGAAGTCTAAAACACAAACAATTCTCTACACTTCCTCTCTTGAGGGGTTGGGTTGCGTTGCATTGCTAGGTTGTATGCGGAATCAGATATGGCTGACCTTTCCATGTTGGGTAAAGTAATCCTATTATGTGTGTACATAGTTTTGGAAGTACATTGTTATGCAAAGTACTGAATAAATGAAAGGTGGTGGTATTGGGCTACATTGATCTGCTAGATTCAGTGAAAATTAGGCACATCAGAAAAAATGTAGTGGATTATCTCTTTTGCTCCAGTCTAGCATGGAAGTCCTTTCAGAAGTCATTTTAAGACCTTCAGCTCTGATAAGGTATCTAGTTATGACTCTTCTGAGCTAAAATGCTGATATTTCATTGGAATTGTGTGTCCTTGTAGCAAGAAGGCACGGCCCCCCTCAGAGATAGGCTGGAGGTTGCTACCTGTCTGCGGGGGGGCGGAGCCAGAGGCAGCCTGTCAGTCAGGCCAGAAGCAGAGGGGCAGGACAGGAAGTATAAAAAGGGAGGCAGTCAGCTCAGCTGAGCACAACCCGTTGAAGGGGAAGGGTGCACCTTTGCTTGCTCCTGACCCTGTGGGGAAGCCGGACTCTGGCCACTGGACCTGGGCTCGGACATCTGCTGCCCGGATCTGGGTCCACCACAGGCGTGCCGGGGGAGTTGCTGCCAGAGAGGCAGGCAAGTGCTGCTGAGCTATTCGCTGCTGGGCTCCCCCAAGCGCTGCTGCCCCCCTGTGAGGAGCTGCCCTTGGCTGCTGGGAGCCCTGAGCCTCTGCCCACCTCTTGCAACCTGGAGGAGTTACCTTCTGCGGAGGAACTTGATGGACTCCCTGACCTGCTGCTGCCTGACAAGATGGAGGGGTTTTATAATCTCCCCCAAAGAACCAACAGACGAGATACAGCAGGAGCACAAGGCCAGGGGGCACTCAGGGGAATGCGGGTCAAACCCCTCGACTGGGAGCCACATCGCAGGGGCAGCATGTTGCAGCCAGGACCCCGCTGACCCCGGCCCGGAGGCCTCAGCCCCTGTTGGGGACCTCATCTGGGGACACACTGGAGGTGTGCGATCCTACTCCCT
Source organism: Podocnemis expansa (assembly GCA_007922195.1). Classification (NCBI taxonomy): domain Eukaryota; kingdom Metazoa; phylum Chordata; order Testudines; family Podocnemididae; genus Podocnemis; species Podocnemis expansa. The sequence goes on from ML681973.1 coordinate 18,855,923, forward strand.
TGTTGATCCCTAACCCTGCCCTTGCGCTCCCTCGTGGGCTGTAAACCTGAGAGGCAGCACTGTTACTTCCCCCTCACTTTAGAGACTGGGACTGTGGACCTGTAGGCCGTAGAGTGGTCCTGAGACAGTGAAACTATTGCCCTGCCAAGGGGCTAAAGACTTGGCGGTCCCGCCCTATGAGGGGCCTGGGACCTGAAACAGCCTCCCCTCCCCCTCGGGAGGGTGGGCAGCTTACTTACAGTCCTCTTAAGAATGCACAGCAGCAGCCATGGACTATTAGGACTGGAAGGGTCCTCATGAGGTCATCTAATCCAACCCCCTGCTAAAAGCAGGCCTATTCCTACTAAATGATCCCAGCCAGGGTTCTGTCTAACCAGGCTTTCAAAGTTTCCTGAGATGGAGATTCCACTACCTCCCTAGGTAACCCCTTCCAGTGCTTCACCACCATCCTAATGAGAAAGCTTTTCCTAATATTCAGTCTAGACCTCCCCAGCTGCAGCTTGAAACCATTGCTCCTTGTTCTGTCCTCTGTTACCATTGAGAATAGCCTAGCTCCCTCCTCTTTGGAGCACCCCTTCAAGTAGTTGAAGATTTTTATCAAATCCCCCCTCAGTCTTCTCTTCTATAGACCAGATAGACCTAGTTCCTTTAGTCTCTCCTCATAAGTCATGTGCCCCAGCCCCCTAATAATTTTTGTTACCCTTCACTGGACTCTTTCTAATTTGTCCACATCTTTTTTGTAATGAGGAGCCCAAACCTGGACACAGTATTTCAGATGTGGCCTCACCCGTGCCAAATAGAGGGAAATAATCACATACCTTGACCTGCTGGCAATGCTCCTACTGATGCAGCCCAATATGCTGCTTGCCTTTTTGGCAACAAGGGCAATGACGTTCTTTAGTGACAAAGTTAATGGTTCATTGCTGAATGTGAATCTTTACTTTAAATCAATGTTACTGAAATGTTTTGCCTGCTCAAGGACTTAGAGACTTGGACTAGAAGCCCGGTCTCCTACACAGTAGTGCAAATTATTGGAGAGCAACAATCCTAGCTCAAAAAAAAATTCTAAAGGACAAAACAAGGGGTATTGCTGTGGCATGTAAAGCTCCAGCACCTAATTCTTCAGTATCACTACAGCAACAAAGCATTATTGGACTGAACAGACAGAATATTAGCCGGTTCAGAAATATGCCTGAAGAGCATCATGCAAAATGTTAATAGATTAAATTCTTTTTAGTTCCCTGAAATGGGTATTTTAGGGGATGAGTCTGAGCCAGGCAGTTGGGTGTTCCTTAGTCTGGATCAGGTAGGGTTCTTGTGGTCAAATTTCCTGTTTTTCATCAATCGGATCTTTATGGATGAAATAACTGGATCTTACATTGTCTATGAAAATAAATGAGCAATTGGGAAACTGGAGGCACTTTCCAGCTTGTGATGAGGGCAGGCGCTGGAAAGCCATATGGAATCACTTAAAAAGTCATTCAGAGCTTCCCCAATCTTTCCTTTTCATAGCAGTAAACTAGGAAGTGTCTAGAATTTTTATTGCATAAGGAGAGGTAGGATGAAGAAGAGAGAGAGAGAGTGCAATTAATTACAAAGCCGGCTTGAAAGCGAGGCTCATTAACTATAGGGTTTGAAAGCTTCCAGTGACTTCTTGCAGAACAACAGTGGCAGTTGGGAAGGTTACAAAACTTCCCGTTTCATAAAAAGATTATCTGTCCTTATCTGACCTTCATTTGCTTTTTGTGTGTGAGACCATAAAGGAAGGGGGTGCTCCATTAACTCCTCTTACAGACAAAACTAGCCAGTCCCTTATATGAGTCTGAAGACAGCACCAGGATATAGCCTAGTAAGACACACAAGCCTGGATCCTGGAAAAAAAACCCTGCAGTTGACCACAAGAATCATTACAATTCTCATGATATTCACATGCCTCCTTTCCTACTTCCATTCTAGCATTGTTTTCGTGTGTAGAAATATTTTATTGTGCACGTATGTGTGTGTGTGTAGCCCTTGATGACATGCTATTACCTACCATGCGTGGTTGGGGGACTGTTTCATAGATTTTTAACGTGTGTGTAACATTTGAGGAAATAGCACACAGAGAGAGCCAGGGCAGGCTTAGAATTATGAGACAGAGGACTGATGACTCTGGAAACTAAAACCCATGCTCTACAGAATAGGTATCAGTGGAACTAGCTTCTGCACATGTTGCTCCATGGACATACATCATATCTGACCCAGAGTGGCCACCTGCAAGTGGGGAGCTCAGTCTCTGTGTTTCTCTTAGCTTCCCTGCTGAGTCTGTCAGCAATGTTGTCAATTGTGTTGGAGGTTTTTGTGATGTGCACTGGGAGTTGGTCTACGATGACCAGTGATGACTTTTAAAAGCTCAGTTATGTGTCCACATAGTCAAAAGTTATCACCTCAGGTAGTGCTCATGGGGGAATCTGGTTGGAGGTCTCAGTAGAGAAGCTGTAGATTAACGGGCCACAGAGAACGAATTAACTCCTCACCCATAGAAGTCAGTCCTTCAGGGTTAGAATGGAGGCATATTTTGTGCACTGGAAAGTAATGACAGTGAAGAAGTGAACATACTAGGTACCCATACTTAGCTTCCTCAATGCATGTGCACAGTTGGCACCAGCAGGAATACATCGAAAAGAGCGTGGACCCCATTAGTGTCAGCTTCTATGTCTAAAGCACCTGAATCTTCCCAGTCCAAGATGCTCTGTCTTAACGCTCCTGGTCAGATTTTCCATAGGGTCTGAGAAGTGTGTTAAGTATTGTGTACTGACATGGGAATGGGGACCTATGTGCATAGAACAGAGGTCCCCAAATTGTGGGGAACACCTCCCATGGGGGGGGGGGGAGCTGTAGCAGGACCTGAGCTGGCCTCTATTGGTGCAGAGAAGAAACACTCCTGAGCCCTATTCTACCCCTGTCCCTGTGACAGACTTGCTTCCCAGCTCTAGACCCTGCCTTGGCTCCTGGCTCCTGGGCCTTGGCCCTGCCTCCATTCCTGGCTCAAAGCCTCACAGCTGTTGCTCCAGTCCCCACCTTGGTCGTAGCCTCAGCTCAGAGCCCCACTCACAGTGCTTGAGCATCTCTGTGGCCCCGCTTGTGGCCCAGATTCCCCACTGCAGTTCCTGGTGTGTGTGTGGGGGGGGGCAGAGATGCAGACCAGATAAAGGGGGGCATGACCCCAAAAGTCTGGGTACCACTGACATAGAGGATAAGATCAAAGTGCACCATCTTCTAAATTTAGGTTTTGAACTCAAGTACCCAGAAGTGGAAGTTTAGTGCACAAATCCCATCAGGCTATCAAAGCCCTGGTGGCAATGATAAAGGTTAATCTATATCCCCTACCCTAGCGTATCTTTTTGAAAAGGGTCTGGTGTTTTATGTGGTTACTTGATTGTAACTCTTTCAGAAGTCCTGGGAAAAAAAGTCACGGTCCTAATTTTTTCCCCAAATTCGCTACTAAAAATATACTTAACCAGGAATTTAACTGCTAGCACGAGCTTTAGGTGAATGCACATTTTTGCTACACAGTCTCCTGACAGTGATATACAGAAGATGCAGGAAGAACCTTTTAAAGCTTGAAGTATTCCAGTGAGGGTTCTGGTGACACTACACATGAGAAGACCAAGGATTAAGTAAGCACAGTTCCACTGGTAAAATTAAAGCCCTCTCAGTTAATATTCTCCGTCGTTTAGGCCAAAGAGAGGCTAATTGGCTTGCCCAAGGGATTACAGAGCAAGGCGTGGTAGAGCTTAGAATAGAATCCAAGTCTGCTTTTTCCCAAAACCAGTGTTTTAGTCAAAAGACCAAAGAGTATCAGGAGTCACTATTCCAACAGGTTCAAACAAGCTGAAATCCACATCGGTCTGAACTCTGGCTTGAGATAGACAGATTCAGTGAACCCATGCTGTGAATGTCTTTTTCACACTACTGTGCAAATAGTAAGTTATTACCAAAAACAACATTTCTCTTTTTAAAAAATGATATATTAAAAACATACTCTAGCTGCCCAAATAAGCTCATTCATCAGAAGAAAAAAACATGCAACTGTTTTAACACTCCATGGGAAGGTGATTCTGTGGGGTGAGTTAATAGAAATGGCACCAGTTTTTTTCCACTCAGAGACAATTTCCTGGCCTCCTGCCACACTGTATGTGGTATGGCTGAATATACTGAGAGAGAAAGCAAGGGCTCAATAAAAAGAAACCACTATGTTCATATATCTCATTCAAAGATATCATACTACTTCTATTCAGTCCTGAACAAGGATGGGAAAATCAGTTCAGAGAAACTGAGGATCTTCTCGCACTAGATCTAGTAGCTATGAATGTTTCTTCCATGATGTCAGACCTTTAGGGAATGAAAAAAATCTTATTTTTTCTTTTTATTCTATTTCCATTTTTCATTTCACACCTTGGCTGTAACAAGAGGTGCTGAGATACTGCCCAAGAACCTGTCCTACGATGGGTTAACTTTGACCATCCGAGAAGTATGGATAGTTCTCCTAAGTGTTAGAGATAGGCCTAAAAGGACAAACTCCACGAAACCTGGTAATTTCCAGGTACAAAGACCCAGAAATTCTGAGAATCTTCCAATGTGTATCCAAATTTTAGCTTGGAGCTCATCTCCATTAACAGTGAAGGCCAGCCCTTTTGCTTGTGTAAAGCGAGGTAGTTCTATTGACTTCAATGTGCTCCCTTGATTTACACCTTGTTAAGACTTTGTAGGTGTGGTTTTAGTGCTGGTAAAAGATGCCAGGTTAATAGGTCTGAGGTCTGAACTGCTTTCTCTATCTGTGGAACAGCACAGCATGGACTGAGACAGAATTGGGAGAAAAGTTATACTGAGCTAAAGGACAACACTGGTACAAAAAGAAATGGTTATAACGTGGCCATGAATAAATCTAGGCTGGAAATTAGATGAAGGTTTCTAACCCTCAGGAAGAGAGGTTCTGAAACAGGCTCCCAACAGGAGCAATGTAGTGGGGAGTGGAGAGGAGGACAAACAACCTAAACATTTTTAAGTTTCAGCTTTATAAGCTTATGAATGGAGTTATATGATGGGGTTGCCTGTGATAGCAGGGGACTGGACTGAATGACCCAGGAGGTCACTTCTAGTCCAGTGTCCTGCTATGATCCTCCACCCTTATCTGGAAGAACTGACTCTATAGGTAAGAGTGAAGATGGTCCATTCATTCCTTGGCTTCTGTTTTGCAACAGCCAATTAGTTCTAGTTGTGGTGAACACACTACTCCACTGGGAACTGGAACGGGTCTGACTTCATATGAACCATGAAATAGTGCTCAGAAGTTGTATCTACACTGGGAACATTTGGATCTGTAACTCCACTAGTGGAGAAACAGTAAAAGCTGTAGTGTGGGCAGGATGCAGGGTTTTTTTGTTTTGTTTTGTTTTTTGTTTTTTTTAACAATGTGCTACTGAAGCTGCTAAGCATTGGACGAAGTGGGACTTTTTCCCATGAAAGCTCATGCAAAAAATAAATTTGTTAATCTTTAAGTGCCACAGGACTTTTTCTTTGTTTGTTTTAAAAATAAAAAAGAAAACCATGAAAATTTCCTCCTGTATTTTTGCCTCTTAAAATATGTTGATCGAGTCTGTGACTGGCCCTGAACAGGACACAAGTCTCATGAAAATTTCCACAGAGAATTCTGTGACACTTTTCTGTCAAAATTTCAAAACCTGTCCTGTTCTAGTTGTCATGTCTGTGTCATGTCTGCATCACTACAATGCCGATGTTTCTATCACTGTTATCCCAATGTCCACATTTTCCTCATGTAAACATGCCCGGCCAGTTATAATTTCAGATCCTAAAGACCCCCACTAGATTTCTACAGTTCATACAGAGGTCAAAGACTCACACCCTTTTTATTCACACATCTTTTGGTGCAATCAATAGCTGTTTTGGGTTTCTCTCCTAACTGAAATGAATCTACTATTCATTTTGAAGTGGTTTATGATTAACCCAGGATTTAGAAAAGAGAAGTAATCCAAAGGATTTCTCCTGCCAATTTTGTCTGGAGACGTTTACCAGCTGTATTCAGTACATCCCAAATATGCTTTAGTAACTACAGTAACTTTAGTAACACTACAGATGGATATCCACAGAGCACTAACTGCCAATTTTGTACCCTGAAGGAATAAGTATACTAGCATCACCTTCCCACTCAATGTCAGCAAATTTAATTAATCATTAATTGCCCAGCCTTGTAACTATAATTAATTCACTGAGGAATTATTTCATTCCGGTTGCCTGGACAGCCAGCTTTATAATAATTAGGACCAAAACTTGAAGCAGAATAGTAATAGCTATAATTATAAATGTCCATTTCCAAAAACTTATGCCAGTGCTGAGTGCCTGGGGAAGATTAATCAAAAGTCAAGTCTCCATATCTCCAGTCAGTTATAGCACTTGAAGGTCTCTCAATTCATCTTCTGAACAACAACCAAATACAGAAGGTACTAAACATTAAATATATTTTCCTGCTGCGTTCAAATTTTCATAGAAGCATGTGAATTAACAAACTGGGTAGGTGACCGATATTCACTTATAGCAGGATAAGAGCATGGGTTTAAAAAACTAAATTACTGAAACATAAATCTTGTATTAATTTTTGGTGCACATAAACAAGTGTTTTGTATATATAAACATAATTTGCACAGGTAGTACCTTTCATGCGTGGCTCTCAAAGTACTTGACAAACATTCATTAACTGAATCTCACATCCTCTGTTTGAATAATATGTTATTGCCTCCCTCCAGCATTGCTTGGGTATTACAAATCTGAAAGCCCTAGAAAGCTAAGTTGTTTACATTGGGAAGCTGAGGAAAAGAAGACACAAAGATGTTCACAACTACTGCTACTTTTCAGGAGACATTTTGTTTAAGGACAGTATCTATTAGCATCTCTGATGGGAAAGTTCAAAGCCTGGGCTCCAACCAGAATCCAGAGGTCTATATGGCAATTTTATAGCTTTGCAATCCAAGCCCTGGAAGCCTATCAGCTGCCACAAGCTAGCGGAGGGTGTTTAATTGCTGGGTAGGCATAGGCAGTGAGACAAATGTTCATCATAAGTGGTGTCATATCTGTGGGTGGCACTCTTCTGTCTGAGTAAGCATTGAAGTAAATACAAGTTCTAAAGGTAACTTCCGAGCCAGAGCCAGAAGTGCGTTTGGATTTCAAACGCCCTAAAGATCTGGTGTGTTCAGATCTCACGTTCCGGTTTCATTCCCCTCTCTATACTGAGCCAACACACAGCACAATATTAGGAGATACTCTACAAAGGGTGGAATATGGTAGCTGAGGCTTGAAAATGAAGCTCTGAGCTGGGGCTGGCTCAAGGGGCTGTGGCACCCCAAGCAGCTTTTGGTTTGGCGTCCTTGGTGGAGGGAAGGATATAGAACCCAGCCTCAGCTCTGGGCTGGCCTGCCCTGCCCCTAGGACGGAGAACAGCTGGCCCAGGTGCGGAGCAGGCCAACCCAGAGGCCTGGCTCTGCTCTCTTGGCTTGTGTTAAGTCAACTTAAGCACTTGCTTAAGTCGACTTAATAACACCTGCCCTTAAGGTCGACTTAACAGTTAAGTTGACCTATGTGGACAGCAGGAGGCCTGCCCCACCCTGATGCCCGATCTGGCTCCAGGAGCCTGATCCAGCCCCAGCCTCTGCTGGCAAGAGGTTTGGAGCCTGGTCCAATCCCAAGCCACTTGCCACTTGTGGCAGGCGGCTGGAGTCTGCTCCTGCTACCACTAGCAAACAGCTCAGAGGCTGATCCACAAGTGGCAAACAGCAAGTGGCTTGGGGCTGGATTGGGCTCTGAGTTGCTTGCTGGCAGTGGCAGGAGCCAGCTCTGAGCTACTTGCCACTTGTGGCTCGGGGCTGGATTGGTCTCTGAGCTGTTTGCTGGCGGCAGCAGGAGCCAGCTCCAAGCCACCTGCTGCAAGCAGCAAGTAGCTTGAGACCAGCTCCAGCTCTATGCTGCTTGCTGGCTGCGGCTGGGGCTGGATCAGGCCCTAGGGTGGGGCCTGCGCATGTCGACACTGTCTCCAGTGCAGACATACCTTTAAGTCAATTTAACGAGGTCTACTTTAAGTCTGCTTAAAGTTGACCTTAAGTCAACTTCAAAGAGCCCACCAGTGCAGACATAGCCCTTCAGAATCACAGCTTCCCAGGATAGAATTCCCCATCTTATGAGTATGGCCTGCAGTTTTTGTTCCTGTACCTTTACATTTAGTCACATTAAAACACATATTGTTTATTTATGTCCAGTTTACCCAGCAATCCACATCGCTCAGAATCAGTGACTTGTCCTCTTCATGATTTACCACTCCCCCAATTTTTGTGGCACCTGCAAAATTTATCAGTGAGGATTTTATGTTTACTTCCAGATGACTGATAAAGACATCAAATAGTGTAGGGCCAAGAACCGATTTCTGCTCGACCCCACTGGAAACACAAATCAAGTGCCACCCAGGCTTCCTTATGTTGATGATTTCCCATTTACAGTAGTTTGAGGTCTATCAGTTAACCAGTTTGCAGTCCATTTAATGTGGGCTATGTTAATTTTGTATCAGTCTAATTTTTGAATGAAATTGTCCTGTGGTACCAAGTCAAACACCTTGTAGGAGACTGTATTTCATCAACACCATTACCGTTATCAACCAAACTTGTAATCTCATTAAAAATGTCAAATTAGTGTGACAAGATGTAATTTCCAGAAACCCATAATGATCGGCATTCATTATAGTATCCCCCTAAATTCTTCAGTAATCAAGTCCTGTACCCATCTGCTCCATTATCTTATCTGGAATCAATGTCAGGCTGGTAGGCTAAACAAATAAGGAGTCCTGTGGCACTTTTAAAGACAAATTTATTTATCATGTGAGCTTTCATGGGAGGATTTCATAAGGATTATCTTCCACAAAAACTCATGCAATAAATAAACTTGTTAGTCTTTAAAAGTGTCACAGGACTCCTTGTTTGTTTTGCTGAACTAGACTAACATAGCTACCCCTTTGAGACTGATAGGCCTATAAGTACCCAGGACACCCCATTTATTCTTTTTAAATATTGGTACAATATTAGGTTTCTTCATGTCTTCAGAAATTCTCCAGTGTCCCAAGACTTACTGAAAATCAACATTAAAAATCCAGCAAGCTCCTCAGCCGGCTCTTTTAAGACTTTTTGGTACAAGTTATAACAACCTGCTGATAGCAAAACATCTAGGTTTTGTAGCTGTTTAACACCCTCCTGAGGAACTAGTGGAAAGGAAAGAAAGTTTTATGACACAACTACACCATCTGTTTATTCCCCTAGAAATATTTGTTTAACAATTCCCTCTTTTCTGCATTATTGTTAATTTTACCATTTCCATCTAGTAATACACCAATGCCATTGTTAGGATTCTTTATGTTCCTACTATTAAAAAACACTCATTCTTATTGTGCTTAATTTTCCTGGTCATAGATTTCACATGGTGTCCCTTTGCTTCCCATATCAATTTTATACAATTCTTACCTTCTGATTTGTATTTCTAGTACAAGTTCTACTATCAAATTCTCATTTCTTACATTCATTATGATTTTTTTTGAAAGACATTTTTATAGCTGCCTTCACTTATCCTCTAAGCCAAATCTTTGTTTAACAAATACATTTTTCTTCCTTGATTGTGGCTTTTTGGGCATCTAATAAACAATTCCCAATTATCAATCATTCACATTTTTCCTTTTAAATTGTTCTTCTCAGCTGATTTGGCTCCTCAGTGTTTTTAGCATTTGAAACTGGCCCTTTAAAAGCACTCTGTATAATAGTCCTGTTTGGACTTAATTCTATTTGCTTATTATAAATTAAGTTATGACCAGTACCCATCCCCAGTACCTACCCCCAGACAGACAGACACAGACACTGCCACCCCCAGACACACACACAGACACAGAAAACCCCCAGCCCCCCCCCCCCCCCGCAAGCCCTTACCTCAAGCGTTTGCAGGCTAGCTGACAGAAGATGCTCTGCCCTCCAGGGTGGAGATTCACAAACTCCCAACTTGCCTAAGCTCTCTGCTGGCTGGGCTTAAGGTGGAGCCACTGGAACACTGCATTTCAGCTGCTCCAGCTATTTTTTGGTGGAAGGGCCTGGAACGCAGCATTCCGGTGCCTTCCTCTATTTTTAGGGGCCCCAGAATGCTGCCAGCCTAAAAATAGGGGGCCCCAGAACTGAGTTCTGGTGCATTCCCCCTTACTTTAACCCCTGTTCTGAGTTATTAGAGAATTCTTTCTTGGGTAAATGGATGGTGAGACTTGGGGGGCAGATTGGTTAGGACTCTGGGGGTTTTCGTCTTCCGCTGTAGCATGGGGAATGGCTCATCTGCTGGTGAATTATCTGTGCCTTAAAGTCTTAAAATCATGATTTGAGGTCTTTAATAACTCAGTCATAAGTTAGAGGCTTATTGCAAGAGTGTCTGGCTTACATTGTGCAGGAGGTCAGACTAGATGATCATACCTGTCCCTTCTGACCTTTGAGTCTGTCAGAACTAGGGTGGATGAGGTAATATCTTTTATTGGTCAAACTTCTGTTGGTGAGAGAGACATGCTTTTTAACTTACAGGGGACGCTTCTTCAGATCTTAGAAAGTCACTTCGAAAGCTTGTCTCTTTCACTAACAGAAGTCGGACCAATAAAAGATATTACTTCACCCATCTGGTGTCTATAATATCATGGAACCAAGAGGTCTTCAACAACACTACAACTTATCTTTAGTTCTGTGATCAGTTCCGCTTTATCTGTGAAGACAAGGTCTAATATAGAATTCTCCCATTTTGATTGCAACACTATTTGTGTTAGGTAGTTGTTCTCTTAATATTTAGAAATTCCAAGGATGTTTTAGGACTGGCCACATGAACTCTCCTGCATATGTCACTTAAATTGAAGTCTGTAATAATTATGCTCATGTTCCCTCTCCCCCATACCCATTACAGGTAGCTGTGTAAAGACCGTGTTCCCTAGTATGATTTGGTAGTCTCTAGGGATATGTCTAGTACATAGGAGCCTTTGGTTGACTTAACCTTCCTTAAATTGAGCTAAGGAAAGATCTGTCCACATCTTAAATTTATTAAGCTGACTTAAGTGCTTCCTTAAGTCAACTTAATAACACCACCTCAGAAGGTTGACTTAATGCTTAAGTCAACTTAAGGCAGTGTAGATGGGGCACAGCCCTTAGGTCGACCTTATTAACGACTTAAGAGCTGTGCCCGGTCTTCCTTTGGCGCAAGCCAACTTAATAAGGTCAATTTAAACATTAAGTTGAACTAGCAGCTGCCAGTGTGGACGTGGGCAGTCTACAGAATTTGGAATGTGGACACTCTAAGTCAACTTAATAAGTTCGACTTTAAGTCAATTTAAAGATGACCTTGTTAACAAGGGCGTTGCTGGTGCCTGGCACATGGGGCATGTGCCCCTAGTCCCAGTGCCAGTGCCCCAAATGTCTGGGGAAGCCCCTGCCTCTCCTGTCCTTGTCCCTGGCCGGAGATCTGGGGCCTGGGGGGCGGTGCCTGTGCCTGCCTGTGCCTGCCTCCCCCTGGCGCTAGCTGAGGCTGAGCCACCCAGAGCAGCTCCTGCCACTCCCAGCCAGGTCCCCACCTGGGAATTCAGGCCAGACCTTCTGCAGCGGTGCGCACCTCTCCCAGTTCTGTCCCTGGCTGGGGATCCGGGGCCAGGCTGGCGGTGGCAGGAGCCCGAGGCTGGATCGGGTGCACAGGGGGCAGGGCCTGTGCCCATGCCCCAGGTCTTTCCCCGGGGCAGTGACGTTCCTGCTTGTTAAGTCAACTTAACTGAGCCTCCACTGTAGGCATACCCTAGGAGACACCAGCAAACACCCCATCTTGTGCTTTATCCGTTAGGACATTAATCCATAAATACACACGATTATTTTCTTTTGAGTTATCAGGAACTCAGAAAAAGGTAATGCCATTTTTGACACTCCCCTCCCCCCTTGCCCATTCGATCCTTCCTAAATAGGTTATAAGCTACAAACAATCAGTTAATGTATCATCATCATCATCATCTTATTATTATTATTATTATTATTATTATTATTATTATTATGTCTTTGGCCAGAGTCCACAGTGTTCAAGGCACTATTCAGTTATGACCCAAGCCATGATGAGAGTAACTGAAGGTCGAATGTGACCTATGGAATCTTATTACTTATGATGATGCACAAGACTGGGGGGGGGGGGGGGGGGGATGAGAAGCTTGACTTTCCAATCCCAGAATGTGTTTATTGTGCTAGCAATTAGAAAAAACACACACATCTTCTTACTTATTAACCAAGTATATCTTACATGGAACTAGTGAGAGAAAATCAATATGGTGACACTGCCACTTTTTGCAGTCCCCTTTTGGCATAAAACAGCACTTTAAGTAATGCTACAGCTTGGTTTAAAATCTTCTCTCAACTGAAATAAATCAGAGTAACTCCATTTACTTAAAAGGGAACTAAATGAATCAGATTACATCAGGTTTTAGCTGGTATCTATTGACACAGCATTATTAATTTCTATTAAAATGAAACTAGACTGATTTACACTGGCTGAAGATCTGGCCCTATAAGCCATAATGGCCAGGTCAATATCTCTTCCTTCCTACTGTATTCCTAGGGATGTATAAATTCAGTTAGTTGATTAGAATCATTCTAGGGGAAGCAAGTCCAGAAAAATTCCAACCAGAACATTTCAGCAATTCTCAAGGATTATTTTGGTTCAGGATGAGATTTTTGAGCTTTCAAATAAAGAAGGAAACTTTAAAAAAATAACAATAACAGAGAAACTGGGGGGGTGGGAATCAACTGAGCGGATACATTAATGGAAAACATCAGCTGTTTTTCAGGACTTTGTTCCCAGGTGGAGACATTAATATTTCAGCTGAAGAAATCATGTCTGTACACACAGTGTTCATCCTGATCCCAGCAAGAATCCTGTCCAGTTCTCAGACTTCTATACTTTTCAGTTGACAAAGACCTATATATTAGTGGAAATCACCTTGTGTGTTTAAGTAGAGATTTTGTTGTCCAAAAAACCCAAACTGATATTCTATATGATGTATACCAGGACTTGAGAAATTCTGGGCAATTTTGCCTCTTGTGCCTAGCTGTGTTGTGGTAGCCAGGGAAGCAAATGCCCCGGCACCTAAAAAAAGAGCTGCCAGTGCTAACATTCGCAGCATTGCCACCTCTCCCTCCCCCTCCACTGCTGCTGAAAGCACCCCTTGCAGTGGCTTTTTTTGGTGGCTGGTGGGAGGGTCTTCTGCATACCGCACTGCTGCTGAAAGAGTTGGCCACAGCAGCTTTTTTGCAAAATGTGGCCGTGTGTGCTCCTCACCTTTGCTGGAAGAAATGGCTTCTGGGGGATCCCTTCACTGCTGCACAACTTGACACCACAGTTTTGGGGCTGGCTAGGTCCGTGACAGATTTGTTGACATCTTATGTATACAAATACTGGGAGGTCTGTAGTTTCAGCCCATGAGGAGCTATGAAGCATGGTGAAGGAGTGGGATTGTAGGGAGTCTCTAAACTTTGTAGAAAGTCTGCACTGTTCATAACGATTTCCGTAGAATGGAGCAAACTTATGCAGCTATCCTTTTCTCTAATAAGATGGAGTGGCCCACAGAGACTACATGTTTCAGGAGAAAAAAAAGGAAGGAGTCATGTGGTACTTAAAGACTAACAGATTTATTTATCGCATAAGCTTTTGTGGGAGCTATCCCACTTTGCCAGATGCTTTGAAGAGGGAGCTCCCTCTTCAAAGCATCTGACAAAGTGGGATATTCTCCCATGAAAGCTCATGTGATAAATGAATCTGTTAGTCTTTAAGTGCCACACGACTCCTTGCCTTTTTTGCTTTACTAGACTAACGTGGCTGCCCCTTTGGAACATGTTTCAGCAGGCAATGCTTGAGTTTTCTCTGCAGACTAGGTTGTACTGTTGGTGGCACCTAGGTTATACTGTTGGTGGCATAGCATCAATTGTGCAGATTTGATTGAGCATCTGTAAAGACATGCTCAACTGAACCCAGAATCAGCCAGAGCTCCATTTGTTAAGACCTACCCAGCAAGACAGTTCCCATCAAATCAGCACTGTAGGAACCCTGCAGTGAGTAGGCCGTAGGCAGTCAAAGGGGGATTTGCAAGGTATTAAGTACTTTGTGTACCTCCCTTCAGTTGCTGCTGAAATTGTCCTGCAGTGTAGACAAGTGCTAACTGCTAGCATTACATGCTAGGGGAACCTGTAGTGTCTGATTTCTGTACCTCCATATTAAAATACTGTGTTTGCCCTGCATGTGGCTATCTGTGGCATCCTCATTAGCACTTTCAACTTCTCTCCTGGTCTGTAAAAGGGAAATAGCACCTCTAATTAAAAAGTGGCACATCTACGGCAGCAGAGCGAGTAGGCCATGAACTACACTGAACAGGGATCTTCTCAAATTTCTCATTACTGAGCTCGGCACAAACAATGCCAGATGAACGGCAGGAAATTCTGACTATCGCAGCAGACACAATTAGTCTCTTATCCTGCTATTGCTGGGTACAATTTGGGTCAGGGACCCTGACCTCAGCATGCACACACATACACAAAACACTGCAAATGAGTTTAAGAACTGGCAAACTGTAGTGTGCACATTTTGTATACCGTATCAGTAGGGCTTGTTACCAGGAACTTGACTCCATGCCAAGTGTGATATTTTTTTCCTTTTAAGAGATATACAAAATGGTCTGACAGCCATTTTGACTCAGTGTTCCCACTTTAAAATCCCTCTAGCTCATGCAAAGTTATTTTCCCACTGTAGATGAAGAGAACCACAAATAAATAAATAAGGAAAATAAATCCAGCCTAATGAAATTGAGGACAGGCTACCATTCTCTGACTCAATTTGTCTTTAGGCTTTTGTCAAGTGTTTCAGACATTATAACAGCCAAACTAATTCTTCGTTTTAGCCAGCCTTCCCCATTCACTAAAGCATTTCATTAAGAAAATAATCACTTGCTTGGCCCAACGAAACTTTGAACTATATCCAAGGAATCCCAGCAGAAACAAAAATATGCCTCAGTCAATCACTCACCAGATCAGCTCTTCCAAGCCTTTCCATTTAATTAGTGATTTGGATATCATTGGTAAAGCCAAAATTAAATACTACACTTATTGTAGGTCCTAAAATAAAAGTATGCTGAAAGTAAAGAGACAATTCTTGCTATGTTATCTAATTTGCCTGTCTAGTCTTTATATGATGCCCATTTACGTAGCACCTGAATAGATGTAGTGTACTGTAAAGAAAGACTGTGTGCTATATTTGACTGTGTATAGTTACAGCTCTGTTTGTGTCATTTAATTAAATCAGGTGCTGCTTATTTTCTTGTGCATGAAAGGGTGTTGGTATGGCAGTGGTACCTCAGAGGATTTCTGGAAATTAAGGTTAATCAGCAAGAAAAACTTTTAAGGTAAGCCATGTTTAGACCTTGAAACCTCAGGTATGCCGCATTTTCAAGTCAGCAGCAGGTCCATTTTGATGTATTTTTGATTCTTAGCTGTCTTCTCAGTGTTTCTTCTCTATTACTATCCTTGGAGCAGCTTTGGTGTCCAGCCCAAGTTTGAATTCTCAGCTTGTGCTGACGCTGGCATATTTTGCGTCTATTAATACACTGCCCTTTGTGCAGTCTGCTACATTCTGTGCAACTCCTTGCTACCCAGGGAGAAATTCTTTGCGTAGATGGAAGGAAGTGTTACATGAAATGGAGACATGAGTCCAAACTCCAACAGAAGACTGAACCACCTCATATGTTGATGAAATTCAAATCTGTATCTTAATATGCATGTAGAAGCTTCAGCCAGTCTTTGTGAAAAGAACTTCATTCACAACAGAAGATAAGATCTCCTAAACTTTGGGGAATTTAAGATCTCAGCTAGTCAGTGCAGACCAATCTCTTTGGATAATTTCCATCATTTGAAGACATAAGTGATCATAATTTCATTGGGAATTATGTGCAAGCATTGGAGTGAAGGCTGGATTAAGGTAAATTATGACCTAGATTTTAAAACAGAAAAGTGTAGGAGAAGCAATCCTGGAAGTGTTGAGGAAGCCAAATCAGATGCAGGAAAAGACTGCCCCATTATCAAGTGTTTGGGGGCACCTTTGGAATACAAGGTCCAGATTGCCGGATTTGTTCGACCTGGGCTGAGTCTTATAAAGAACATACCCCAGAGAACTGCATTACTTCAGAGTAGGGCAACTAACCCTCCAGATTATTATCACTGCTGCCACGCCAACTGATACAGAGTTTCTGAGCTAACACAACGTTTCCAGTCTTTCAGTTCAATAGCAGAGTGGGTGTATATGGAAATGTCATCATTTTGGCAATCAATCAAACTATTAAAGTTTCTTCTGAAAGGCCAAACGGATTCTGTTATGTTGAACAAATAGCTGCTCTGGCCGAGGCTGCAAATGAGATGGAAAATACATCTCTTGCTGCTGTCTTTAGAAAAGACGTTTTCCCCCCAAAACCAGCCAGGGTGTGGTTTGTTTCTTAGTCTTTATGAGTGAGGTGTGGGCTTGTGAATGAAGACAAGGCATTAAAAATAGTACATTTGAGAGAGATGATGATAAATCTGTAAGAATAGTTTGCCCAAGCTGAGTGTTCCTGAGGGACACCCTCCATGCCATTTTGCAGTGGGTAAGAAATGACTACTTTTCTTGGGATATTTATGTGAGTTTTGGATGTGCAATAGGTTATTTATGGCAACTTCAGTAATGCAATGTGATGTTTGCACCAACCTGGGGGGCAAGGAAGAGTAATATTTTGAATTTGTACAGGCATCTCACATACTATGCAAATGCACAAAGTGGCCTCTTTATTAACTATTATTCATGATTTGTATTACATTAGTATCTGGAAGCTCCAATCTGAAGTCAGGGACCCATTGGTCTGAGGACAGTACATTCATGCAATAAAAAAGACAGTCCCTTCTCCAAAGAGCTTACAATTTCAGTCTATGATAAGATACAACAGGTGAATACAACAAATGAATGACAGTGGGAAATGACAAGATAACAAAGACGTGATCACGTTTAGTATAAGAAGCAGCAGTCACAGCATATTGACTGCCATAGGGATGTGGTAGCCAGCCAGGGTACCAATTGCTATCCTATGTGATGAAGTTTGCTTGTGATGTAGACACCTGTGAGTGAACGATGGGAATAAAACCACCAAACTCATTTCACAAGGACTTTTATCCTGATGAGGATTTACACTAGTGATCAACAAGTGAAGGAATCACCCCTCTCGGTTTTCTGATAAATCCATCCTTCTTGTGATGTTATTTCTGAGGAACCATTTACACCTTAGTTCTTCACAAGTGGAAAGGTTAATGAATAGAAACTATAATATTAATCTGCTTAGAACCAAATTTGCTGATTGTTTCTGCAGACAAGAGGTCCAGCATGTCTTTATGCTCTTCTAGGAGCTGTGTATATTTGGAGAGAGGGAGGGACATATTTCCAGCATGGAAACATTTTCAAGTTGTGCAGGTAGAACCTTACCTTAAAAATGACTTCTGACTGGAATGAGGAACATGCATGTGTAGAAAGTGGGACTGGTTAGCAGAGGAGTGCACAGGCAACATTAATTCTGGTATTTTCTAACTTTTGAGTGCTTAAGTTTGCATCCCTAATGTTCTTTTAACATTAGTAAAACTGCTGTTTGTGTGTGTAAGAGTATTAAAATGAAATACTGGTAACAAGATATATCCACTTGAAACAGAAGCTTCTCAGAATCCCAGAGATGAACCCTAGCTGCAAGGTTCAAGACCAAAGTTTGAACTTTGGATCCTGAGGTTTGGTTCACTGAAGAAATGGAAAGGATGGAGGGAGAAAGAGAGCTGTGAAATATGGATCTGGAGTCCTTCAGAGTTTGAGGTGTTCAGATGCAAGGGACTGGTTTGGCCCATCTCTCCTTTTAAATTTAAATTTTAAAGTCTTCCTTTGCTTCCCTAATTTTTAAAAATTAATATAATAAAGTCTAAATGGAAACATACAGAATGAATCCCCTAAGATCTCACAACCGTGCTGCTTCCTCCAGGAATGAATGAATGAATGAATGGCAAGGCAGATAATGAAATCCCTCTCTGCAGATCATTTAGGGAAACATTCGGTTACAGACCCAAAACTTACACTGAAAGCAAAACACCAACTGTTCCACACCACTAAGAAGAACACAGAGAATTAACAAACATAGCAACATAGCTATCACAGGTATCTTTTCCCTGCTCTAATGAGACTAACTGGCTGAGCCTAACCATATGTTTTAGTCATCATGAAATCTGGGCCAATTTCCCTCTCATCTTTCAATATTGGCTAACAACCCTACAGTTAATGCTACCTAATTCTGCAATATGCACTGGCTGTGTGGAAACTATATTATTTTCCCCATGGGATACCAGTGAGTGGCTTATATTTTGGGGTCAGACCAGGAAAGCCTTCTTTGTTTTCATTGACTTGTATCTTCAAGCCAACTTTGTGGTGCTAAGCAGATAAAATTAGTGTCAAAGCAGAGTTTTCCCATAACTAGTCCATGAGCTGTAATTTTTATGGGAGTTCTGTCTATTATGTATTACTAGAATTTTAGGATCATTTTCAGCTGGAATGAAGTGGCGCATGCTCTCACACACAAATGTTTCTAAGTTAAAACCTTTTAGAACAGGCATGAAACAAAAGCCCCATCTCCTAGATACAGCTGTCAGCTTGGAAGTGAAAGCAAAAAGGACATTTCCTGTTCTTTTCAAATGGTTTTCCCAGGCAGTAAATGGGGCTGTTGTTATAACACCCAAATAATTTATTTGCACCCACCCCCATCCCCAGCATCAAGCACACTGTAGGATCTGGGGCTATCTAGTTTCCAGTTGAGGTGACTATGAGTCCTACTTGTTTGGTCAATGAATAGCTCCCCTTTGTCTTACCTCACAGAGTTGTCCCTTCCAGACCAAGAAGCTCCTTATACAAGCCCCAGTTGCTGTAGCAGAGAGGCAGGACACCCACAAGCCATGTCTAAGGCAGGGAGTTCTACTACCACCAGTTTGACTGAATTGGGGTTAGTATTGGTGGGAGCCCCAGTGTACACAAGACTGGCAGCAGGAGCTATTTTTACTAACTTGTCCAATAGATGAGAGCTCTCTAGCTGGTGAAGTCTTTTCTAATGAATTTCCAAAGGGATAGCCATGTTAGTCTAGTCCAGCAAAAAAACAAGGAGTCGTGTGGCACTTTAAGACTAAAATTTATTTTTCACATGAGCTTTCGTGGGAGAAAATCCCACTTCGTCAGATGCTTCGAAGATGGGTGAACTTAGTATTCTCCACTCTGTTTGTTCAAAAGCAATTGTCTGAAAGGTGTTCATCATACTGGAGACCCCTGTAATTGTCCTACTGTCTATTGTCTGCTGACTACTTCCCAAGCATGGGAAGGCTTTTCAGCTTGGGCAACTGGCCTAGGAGAGGCACAAGAAAGAGGCAGAAATGCCCTGTTGATTTCCTTGTCTTGTTCCTCATGAGAGACACTCCCTGCTGCTGAGGGTATGAGAATCTTCCAAGGGCACCCCATTGCTATCTTTTGCAATGTTAGAGAGCTTATTCATCAGAAGAGGCAGGCAAACTGTTCATTTGCAAACTTTTGCTTTCCAAACACAGCCATGCACATTTGGAATGAAATCTGTTAAGCTGTGGCCCTGTGTCTAGGGAAGCAGTGAAGAAACTCCATTGACTGGCAGCTTAGAACCAGTGTGCACAAAGCATTAGAGGACCTAGGAAACAAACTGCATTGGCCAGGAGATGAATGAGATGATTTATTAGGTCTTTTCTGTTTCTAATCTCCATGATTTTATGAAGAAACCCCAAACACTGCCCACTCTGCCAGCTCTTTCTGGCTTTGCTGGACCTAGCCATGCCCACTGTAAGGTTGGCTGTGTCCCAAACTGAAAAGAAAACTTAATGTGAGCAAAATAAGTCCACTCAAACAAGAACCGAAAGCTAGTTCACACCTGGACCCTCCTCAAGTTGTCTTCACTTACACCTTTCTTCTAACACAGACCTCATTTCTCTACTCAGTCACAGTTTTCTTCTATGAATTATTCTCCTCTCTTCTGACTAAGAAATGTTATTCTTCAAAGAGAAATACCCTGCTCAAATAAAAGCCTGGCACAATTTGTTGCCCATAGTTCTTCCTTATGGATGAGAAACTCCAGACTTTTGGCACATCCAGAAAGAGTAGTTTATCAGAAGACAGATTTCTTTGCAATGCCTCAGCAAGTACCTTCCCGCTGTAAGCCACTCCTGACAGAATTCACCTCAGTCTTTTCAATGCTTTTTCTGTCTTCTAAATTACAGCTAAGTAAGAGGGCAATTAGGTTTCAACAATTAAAATGATTTACTTACTGCATGTAACAGCCGGAGCATCTCCACATATCTGCGGAAAGAGACAGAATTGTATTAATTGCCATCAAGCTAGCCCTGAATGAATCAGGGTGGAATGTGAAGCCTCATTTACAGGATAACAGCTAGGTTTTAAGAGTGAACTCACGCTTTCTCTGAAGACAGGAGCTCCTGGGCGACGAGGTAAGCTCTGGACTGTCCTTCTTTCTGCTGAAAAGAAAAGCACGGGTGTTAAGAAATCTCCCAACCAGAAAGAGAAGACAGTAAGGGGTGGAGAGTGCTCTCACTCCTTGCATCTCTGAGGCAGGAACTATCTTTTTATTTTGAGTTTTTACCTCACCTAGAAGAATGGGGTCCTAATCCACAACAGCAGCTCGTAGCTGCTACTGCTGTACGTACAAACAAACAAACAAACAAACAAACAAACAAACAAACAAACAAACAGTATTTCACCTGGAATAGGCTTAGGGCTCAAGAAGTTGTTTTTGTGGCTATGGGCTGAATCTTGTCCTTGCAGAAATCAGAGAGAAAATGCCCATTGATTTCAATATAGCAAAATTTGGCAGAAAGAAAGGCAGACAGATAGATTTTAGCTCTAGGAGGGTAATTTCATAACTGCAGGAGGCAATTTGTTTAGGCCACTCTCTTGCAAGGAATTATTTATTTTAATAGTTATATTTCAAACTGTTCCCACTGCTATGGAACCAAACAAGTTCAAAAGGCTTTATTGCATGCTAAGCAATTTGATTAAATTAAACTGCGATAAATATATCCTGAAAGCAAACAGTGCAGTATCAAAGCAAATAACATCATTTTGGGATCACAGTGGAATACACTTAATTGGCAGAGATCTCAGAGGACACAGAAATCTGCCAGAGAAGCAATGACAGTGGTTCTCCAAGGCTCAGGAGGCTAATTATTGCCTTGCTCTAGTTTCATAAATCATTTGTTTTTAATCTCTTTATTTAAGAAGGTTTTAGCAGATTTACAAATCATGGCCATGTAGATACCAGAGGAAAAATGGTAATCATTGCAAGAGTATGCTTTTGTGTAGAAAAACATTGTTTTGTGATATAGGCAGCCAATCCCTCTGTTTAACAGCTTGCTGCTATAATACAGTGTGCCTCTGTATCAATGTAAGAAATGAGCAAAGCATTGAAACCTTTATTGAGAAAGAAATCTTACATTAAGGTAAATCGGACTTATAGAGCAGCTATAATAAAGCAAGAAAGTAGCTTTCAGTGAACCAAGAGACTATACAACGTGCCATGTATTCTGAATAGGCAGGAAGAAGCATTGTATTGTTTAAAAGCAGAGATCCCCAATTTTACAACCCTGAAGGGCCATAAGCATCGTGTTCTGCAGAGTTCGGGTGACTTCACTCCCCCCACCCACGGCTGAACGGGTGCTCTCCAGAGTCTGAGGGTGAGGTGGCCCCCGTTCAGTGCTGCAGAGGCTTGGGGGCGAAGTGGCCAGCTCTCCTGAGCAGGTCCACTCCAGGGCCTGAGCCCCGAAAGCAGCAGCTCCAAGCCAACCGCTCTCTACCCCTTGGCCCACTGGAATTTCTGGCCCTAGCCACCCCCAAGTGTGGAGGGCTGCAGCATAGCTGTCCTGGTGCCTTTGGCTTGTGTGGTGAGACGGCGGGGGTGGCACCGGCACCCTGAAAGTAAGCAGGCTGGGCAGAGATCCCTCCGATCCAGCCCTCGTGCTGGGCTGGCTGGGAGGCCTCCTGGAGCCTGGTGCCTGGATGCTTGGCCCCCCCCCCCCCCGGGTCCATATGACACTGCTCTCCACTTGCAGTTCTTGGTTCCTCCCCATCTCCTCTGCTAGGGGATCTTGCAGCAGGCACCCTGACCCAGCTCCCAGCTCTCCCCAGCAAGCTACACTCATTGTGGCTCTCAAGACACTTGGTTATCAAAGGAATTTTTAAAAATGGCTCTTATTTTTGGGTTGCTGACCCCTGCCCTGGCTTCAGCAGGGAAAATGCATGTGTCTTGTATCCCTGTGTGCTCCCCAGAGTCCCTAGGCAGTGGTTCCCTTCCCTTCTGCATCCAGGGTGTTGGGAGATCAGTGCTCTGCTCCTCTCCCTGTGGCTTCAGCAGGAGCCCTAGTGCCTATGGACCCAAGTGGAGCACTTGGGCATGATCTCTGCTACAACCCAGGGAGAGAGGAGCCCTGATCTCTCATCTGCTTGGCACCAAGGAGCCTGCACCAACCTTGAAGCCCACCGGCGATGCGTTCTGCTTGGGTCCTTACATAGTGGCTCCTTTCATCTGCCAGTGGGAGGGGAGTGATGGGCTGTTTTAAAATATCCCAGGGGCCAAAAGTGGCCTGTGAGCCATGAGTTGGGAACCACAGATTTAAAGGGACCAGGTTTGTCGTTATTTCATTGCTCAGAGAGCCTGCTTTAGAAGGTGTACAATCAAGCAGCTGGGAGATGCTGAAGTATGGTGTCTCAGGGTGTTACTGTATTTCAGGGGATAGCCAGAAATGATCTTTCACCACCACCATTTCTGGATGAGAATTACTGGGGATGTTAGAGTTCGTGGTGTGATCATTTAATTCAGAACCTCAGTGAAGAGCATTTGTAAGGCCCTGAATCAAAATCCCAGATTCAAAATCCATCAGTCTTTGCTAAAGCTTGGAACAGATTCAAGCTCAGCAACTCAACTCCAGTATTTAAATACTGTACTTATGTAATCTGAACATTAATTCCCTAATTCCTCAAGTCTTTTGTGTCTCTGGACAACTCATCTTGTGACATCAGAGTTTTCTTTACCCAGAGTTTCTTTACTCTGCTTCCAGTCAGGCTAGAAATAAGAAAAGTTGAAAACAGCTTAGGGATTTAAGCATTTCCTGGAAACTGAAATTCCACAGCATGATAGCCAGACATTGAAAAGCCGGTTGCAAAGGTGACTGAAATGAAGCTGACCAATCTCATTTCAATGCCCATCATTGATAAATCACAGAAAGAAAATAACCAGAATAAGTCATGAAAAACAAAGTTACTTTAAAAAAATTCTTTCAGTTTTAAGGTGCTGTTCATTAAACACGTAAGGATTTTTAAAAAAAAATTAGTGTGTTTTACACTATCCATGTCCCTTTAATATAAAAATGTTCAGCAGCAACGAGTGAGTCCTAAAACTATGTCAATGTAACAGAAGGCTGTTTAAACACATTGCAAGTAAATCTCTTCTACTTCTTCTTCTTCTTCTTTACTGTACAAAAGAGTGAAGGTAAGAAATGACTTTCCACCAGGGAAGCAATCAGGAACCCCAGTCTGCTAGATTATGTGTCCTCAACCTCAGGGTGGTGATCTCAGAGTGGGGAGGATTATGAACAGATGCAAGAGGGTCACCATGTACAAAAGGATATGAACCACTGTGTGAGATGAATGAGACTTCAGAAATGAAGGATGCAGGAAATGACCTGTCTTTTCCATTTTAATCTGTTCTACTGTTATCTGACTGGGAGCCAAGTGGAAGACTCAGAGACTCAAAGAAATTAGTGATCTAATCATTCTTTAGATTCAATCATCTAATGCAGTATTTCTCAATAACCAGTCCATGGACGAGCATATACACTGGTAGCTGGTATCTCCCTGACACAGTATAAGAAATCCCTGATATCAAAAAGGTTGAGAAACACAGATAAATCCATCTCTCTCCCCCAATACAAGATTGTTCTCTATGGTATATTACATAATGCTTTACTGATTCTTGTTTAAATGGTCCAAAGAGTGGTACTTCTCCACTTTTCTTTGGGACACTGTTCTGCTACAATCGTGTAGATCTGGTGTAGGAATTTTTCCCTGGAAATCATCTTACATTTTCCCTTTGTTAATTTTGTCACACCTGTAGTATACCTCTTGTACTTCTTTACAGATTTGTGCTTATACCTTACAGTCTTTTCTTTTTGTCACCAGTGATGATACATGTCATCCAGTGTCAGCACACAGGCACTACCAATCATGTGTCACTAGTCAATATCAAGATATTCAGAGCGTTTTCCCCCCTACCCTTCTGACTTGCAAACATAAAGCGACTGAATGGGAATTTTATTTCTGGATTACCAAACCAAATATTGGCTAGTTTGCACGTCCTCTCTTGACAGGCTAGTCTGTTTTGCCAAGAAGCAAAGTGTATTTCACCATTGGTGTGGGTCCACTCCTTTCATGTATACAGATTGTCAAGCTCTATAATTCTACTTGTGATTAATACGTCTTAGTCGAGAGACAAAACACTAGGACCCCTGGTGTCACATGATCAGTCTAGGGCGAGTTTTGAGACAGTGTCTCTAGGCGTTGCCCGTCTTGTGTTATTTAATTACTGTTTGCTTAACCAGGAAATGAACTCTGAGATTGACGACAGTGTCCGGAGACAGACTTCTGGGAATAGGGGAATGCAGGGGTGCGGGTCCCTCAACTATCAACTTTCTAAAACAAAGCCCAAGTGATTATCAAAACACGATTGAGCTACCACCTTTGTAGTGATCTTTGCTACGTACTCTTCAGCTCAGCAATAAGCACTTTTGTACACGTCCTCTGCGGGCTTCTGCTTCAGTGGCTGCCTACTCCAGTCCCTGCTGTTTGTCTGTATTTAGCAGATGGAAGTGACGGATCTAGATAGAGGATTCTGGCTGTATGCCTAACTGAGTCTTGTTGTCTTTATTACTCTCATCCGCCCCACAATCTAATGTTCACAAAATATACATTACAGACAAGGAAAACAGCCCCTCAGATTATCTGCCCCCAGCAGTCACCAGAGTGTTCATCTGTTAATGAAGCTGCTCCTACATCAGAATATCAGGCTTAACTCCTGCCACTGAAATCTCTTACACCTTGGTGTGATTTTGGCGGCAGTTGAAAGAAGATATGCAAAGTACTTAAAATACCTTTTATCTACCTCCTACTTACCTACTACCTTCAGTAGACTGAATCAAAGGAAAACCCTTTCCCTCTGACACAGTGCTATGCTTCTTGCTGAGGTGGTCTTACTCAGTCAAGTTCCTGATTGGCTGAGCAGACTTGCTCAGGTGATTGGGAAGATCTATCCGACAGCAGTGAATTCGCCTCCACCAGTGGAGACAAGCCCTTTCTCTGGAAAAAGGCCTTTTGAGGGATGAGATGGAAGCCTCACTGCTAAGTTATTTAAAACTGGACTGAACATAGCCCTGGAGAATATGCCAGGGAGCATGAACCAGATGAACTATTCTAAAAGTCCTTCTCCATCTTTAAGTACCATGATCTTTTACCTATCTGGGGAGGCCCATCTCATGCCTCGTTTGTTGAGCATGCAATTTCCATGCTGGTTCCAAACCCCACTGGCCTAAGGGAATAAAACCAGATTCTCTGGATTTGAACCACTTCATGGGAGACAGTAGAAAGCAGGAAATCTAATCATCAGGCTGTCTTGCTAGACCAGTGGTTCTCACCCACTGTGTTGGGACACATTACTGTGTCACCACACCACAGTAAATGTGTTGTGAAGAGTCAGGGAGATGGCTGGATTTGGCCTAGAGGAAGTGGGTTGGTGTGTCCTGTAGAGTTGCAACATGCTGCTATGTGTATTGTAACCCACAAAAGGTGGAGAACCCTGTGCTAGATAAGGCTAACATCCAACACATACCCAGAGAACACGCTTATATGGTCTTTCCAAAACTGTGCCCAAATAGTCGGCCACAATACTTTTCAGTCAGTGACAAAGTCTCTGGTTTGCATATCAAATGGTGTGCTTTAACTACCACATATGTTTACTAACAGTTGATTGTAAGTCACTTGACATAACCTGTTCCTGTTCATAGATGGCACCATAGACAGTAGGGACAGAAAAAGCAATTGATGTTATGCCTCAAATTACCAAATTAACTGTCAAATGTTAAAGCTTTTGCACATACTTTAATACAATCACTGTATTTGATACCTCAAATAAAAATAACAGATGCCATACATAGCTCTTTTCATCAAGAATCTCAAACTACTTTCATAAAGATTAAAGAACAAGACCTCACAATCCCCCCAGGATGTGACTAAGCATGTTGCAGATGGGAAAACCAAGGCACAGAGATGCTACCTGACTGACCAAAGATCAGTCTCTGTTTCTAACCAGACAGACTAAAGCTCCACATCAAAGCTCCAGTGGCTTTCACATAGACCAGTAAAAGGAGGCTGATGAATGCTGGGGAAATAGATGTTGCTTGCCAGTGCCTTCTGAGACTGGACACACTAATTGGCATTATCAGCTGTCCAGGATTGTCCTGGAGTCTCCAGGAATTAAAGATGAATCTCTAATTAAAGGTTATATCATGCGATGAAACTTCCAGGAATACGACCGACCAGAACTGGCAACCCTCACACTGTCCCCTCCTGACGTTCCCCACATTGTTATTTTCCCTTTCCTTGCTCTCAGAGTGCAATCAGCTCGACTGAGACAATTTGTGCTCAGGTGGCATCACATAGATAAAAACAGGAAAAGTCAGAGACAGCATAGCTAAAAGCAGCTATTTTCTGCCTTTGATGGGTCAGACATGTTATTGATATTGTATCATTGCCTGCCAGAGAGCTGACTAACATGATGAATAATGAGGAAACAAAGGCCAATGGCTGATGCTATCAAAAGCCCATGTATGCCAGGTGCCCATTAGTGCTTTACAACATAGCTCCACTTTCCTGGGGTGTTAACATGCTTGTGGCACATGTGGTGCATGGTTTTTTGATCACACCTTCCCATTCCGGTATGTCACTGTTTGGGGGATGGGGGCAGAGTCTTTGCTTTCCAGTGACCACACTTCCTGTCTTCCTGCCAGATAATGTTTCCAGGTAGTTGTAAACTAGACTTGATGATTAAAATCCTGTTTCTGAGGAGAACACGATTGTTAGGAGGGCCTCAGCCTTCTACTTACAAGACAGACAAACTGGGAATGGGTCAAACCAAAGGTTACTGGTATTGTGGAAAAGGTCTAGAGATGAGATCAATGGTTGCCAATCACTTCTTTCACTTGGGCAGACTAAGGACTAGATTCACATGGGACGCATGAACAAGGCGTGCAAGACTGCAGCACTCCAATGTGGGGGAGAGCAGAGGCTATGGTGAGCCCAGCTGAGGTAAAATGTGAGGTTTAGTGCTCTGCACTACACAGTCTTGGGTCTCATGTACCTTCTGCACCCCCTTAATATCAGGTGTTCAAGGTCAAACTGGTGAGACAGGTGGGCAGAGTATGGGCATGTCTGCAGAGAAAGAGGTAGGAGCACCATTCTTAGCATGCTAATACAGCTCTTATGAACCCTTAGGCTTCACTGCTTCAATTAGAGAGCAGTGATATGGCAGCCACAAAGCAGTAAACTTACTGAGGTGTAACAGGGTTGTTCCTCCTTGACATCACATTTCCCTTTGTATTTATGCATGGTGCACCTGTGGTAGGCAATACAAAGTCTAAGGCAGCCACTGTAACAGTCAGTACCCATTGCCTGCCATTCACCCGGGTGCTTCACGTCACTTGCCTGAGTGCCACTGCATTTTGGAGCATTGGGGCATGGACTGACTGTACAGTGCTGACAGCCTGATGGTGCTGCTGTCAGCATGATCAGAGGTCTTTACAGCAATTTACAAATATTAATTAACCACCTGTAATGTAGGTTTATTATGATTAAGAAATTTATATAGAGAAAGGCTGTGGCACCGAAATAGTGGGGGCTTTGTTCAAGGTTGCATAATGAATTAGTGACACAGTTGCAGATGTAACCCTGGAGAGTCATCACCCAACGGCTTGCCCTGGATTGCAGCCTCTTTTGGGGAATTTGTTTAGTCAAGTCCAAATTTGGTCCTTTGAGAGCTGTCTAAATTCGTCACTTCCTTAAGGGGCACAAATACTTTGCTCCCAAATCCAGCTTATGTTTGGGCTTTGTATCCGTGTGTGTTTTTCAGTGTACGTATGTTAAAAGTTTGCAAAACAGGATGATTAATGGAGCCTGGAGACCAACCCCACCCAGTGGAAACATAAGGAATGACAAAGGCAATTTTATATAATGTAATAGTGGGACAGTGGCTGCCTTGCTCTTTGCAAAACTTTTGTAGTCTGCTCTGACATTTTCTTCATTGGACATAGTGCTGGTTTCCTCTGTGTGCTGTGGTTCATTGCTTCCTCTCCCTCCTTTGCCTTCCATTCCTGGCAAATTAGAGAGGATCATGGGAGTTCATCTCCAATGTTGCCCTGCCCTCAAGATCAGGTACTTTACCAAGCTCCTTTATTAAACCCTACTCTACACTTGCCACGGTTTCCAGTGGCAGTTGACGGGAGATATGCAAGATACGTAAAATACCTTGCATATCTACCATTGACTTATTAACTCCCAGTCACCTCCCCCTATGCACCTTGCTAAGGTGAATGCAAAAGCCATCCTGGTGCCTTATTGCTACACTACTTCTGGGGCTGGAGTTATTGAAGCAAATTCTAGAGCAATTGAGCAGGTCTTGACAGACCACTCAATCGAACCCAGAAGAGCGCACTAACAGTGGCTATTTTGCTGCCATCGGTATAGACTTACCCTAATAAGTCTCCACTACCCTAAGGTATTCACTAAAATTGCACAATATTCAATTTTGTATTAGCTGACCACTTCTCCAACATGCCCAGTACTGGCACCACATACAACATGCTCCTAGGGGAGCAGCTAAAATGTCTTGGGACTTCTAGGGCTATAAGGAGCAACTGGATTCTACTCTCATGGCGATGGTGCTAGAAGCTTCAGGGAAACATCTCCTAATTTCACCCCAGTGTGAGGGGTAGATCACACCATTTGTGCATTGCACTGTTCACAGCTCTATGTACTTTATGTTTTTATACTGAAACTCTAGGCACTGGTGAAATATAATCAGCTTGACCACTTCATTGTCTCCACACCTAGGCTAACAGACAGATTCCTGTTGTATATGCAAGTGACTCTCCCTGCATTTAAAATACAGCTTTTTTATTTGTGTTACAATAAAAGCACTTAAGTATGTGTCCCAATGCTTTATAAACAATCACCTTATTGCAGTGTCAGACTAGTTGAACTAAATCTTTCCTCTGAATCCCTTCAATCCTTCATGTCAGACACTCAGCCATATTTGTTACCAGACCTGTCTCACTTAAGAGAGCATTTTTTATCAGTCCCTTGAGTAGTGGTTTAATGTGGGATTCACAGAATGGTAGCTCTGAGTATAACAGGAACACTGAAATAGGTGATGCTAACATAATATTCCCGAGCGATCTGATATTTACTGTCACTACTGTGCGCTTCCAAAGCTACCATTGTATAGGAAGGTTGGCTCCTTATCAGCTATGGTGCAACTTGTCAGTCTGAGTCTAAATGCCTTCCACTGACAACTGGGGCTATTTTTAACCCTATTGCCTTTTCCTCAGACCAGCACCTTTTAGATGTGTGTGACACACAGGCTGGGTCAGACAGCCAGACATCATGAAACTCAGTCTGAGGCACCTTCATGCCTTGCAGCTGTCACAATGCCCTCCATCTGACTTTCCAACAAAGGAGGCTGGTGAAGTTAACTCCTAGCTCAGGTGCTGCATCTCTACCTCCACAAGTGCACTCTGCCCTCCACTCCCCATGCTTCACAGTTTTATAATGCTTGATGATACTGGCTTTTTGTGAATGCAATGAGAGTGCACCCAGTGCAGTGGGCATGTAGAAGGTGCACACATTGATGTGTGCATCCCCATCAAACTCTCTTTGGAACAATTTATCTGAAAAGCCCTTCTCCTTTACTGGGCTTTTTTTAGTCTCTGGCAGAGTGCTCATGCTGATGTCACAACAATTCAGAAGAAGGGTGGAGAAGTTTCAAGGAACTGGGAGCTGAATCTATCCAGCAAACACCATAGGATTTGAAGTTCCCAAAATGAGCCCCAACACTGGCCCCTCCATCCTTTGTAATTTGCTATCAGCTATTAAAGCTTAAAATATTTCTCCTACTCTACAGCATCCTTGTGCTTGCTCTTCTTGTGCTACAGGATTGAAGCTACTTCCTGTCACATAAGAGTCTTTTGTCTTCAAGGGCAAAGTGTCAGGCCTAGCCAAGGAATAGCTATTGGGTCACCTCAGTTTAAGGGTGGATGCTCTGAGGCATTCAAATCACAGCTAGCTTGGGTGAAGCCCAAAAGCTGGTGCTTCTCCAAACCTCTGAATCACAAGAGAGTAACACTGGGCTGTCTTGTCCCACACTTGTCTCACAAGAACAACCCTTCTGAGGGTATCTTGTTTCTCCTCCTGATCATGGCTGAAAGCAGGAGTTGCTGGGGAAGTTGCACAAAGGATTAGCACAGTGAGAAGCTGATTTGAGTTTGAGGTCTGAACTGTAAGTTCATATCCAGATGTGAACACCCCTGAAGTTCACAGTAGTGGGATTTGTTCATCCCATGGTAGCACAAAGTACCAACATTGAGTTTAGGTCTGGATCAAGTTCAAAGAGTGGGACGAATTTGGTCTGGATGTTTCTCAAGTATTGAGTGAAGGTTTGGTGATGGAAAAATCCCTTATTTCTCTTGAACCTGTAAATGCCTTTACCTAACTGGAACCCAGGCATTGCTAGCTGCCATCTCTAATTCTGATGCTTTCCTCTCTATGCTGGCAAAGGAGGCACCAAAGTTCATTGTTTTAACTTCAGAATCTGGGACAGAGAAGTCAAGTGCCACCTTCCTATCAGTTGGGTAGATGTAATTAAATGAGGATGTACAGCAGGCATGCACATGAGAAATGGTTCCAGCTGGGGCTCCTGTAATCTAGATAAGCAGGGGATAGAAAAAGAGACTCTCCCGTAGTTACGTGAGTAAGGCTATGTCTATACTGACAGCAGCAAAGTCAACACTGCCAGTGTGATCTTCAGGTGTGAAGACCACTCAATAGCTGTGAAGACTGCTCAGTGGCTCTGGAGTTTGCAATAACTCCAGCCCTGGAAGTGGAGCAGTGCTAAGGCTGCCAGATGGCATTGCTGTTTGTCTTAGTGCAGTGCGTAGGGGGAGGGAAGTGGTCATTAGTAAGGTGATGGGAGATACGTAAGGTATTTTATGTACCTTGCATTGACTGCTGCTGAAAAGTGTGGCAAGCATAGACTAGGGCTAAGAGGAGTGCTCCATTTTGGTGGGTTTAACCAAAAAGAATTACAGAGGTTAAAAAAAAACCAAAAAACTACAGCATCCTCATCTGGGAATTGTCTAGCTTGACACCATCTGCCAGAGATTTAAAGAAGAGGATTCAAGTGCATGATTAATCAAAAAGAACACATCCTCAAAATCAGCTTTATATAGAATAATCCAAAGCACTGAGTGACTTCTAGGATTTTACCTGGGGTTTCTCGTTTTAGGGTACACTTATAGAAACCCTGTCCCATACAAATCTTGGTGAAGTCAGGCTTGCTTTTCTACTGCATCACCTCATTTTTATGCCTGTCCAATTCCAACAAGGTCTGTCACTTAGACTGGTGTGAAAATTATATAACCCACTGGAAATCAAAGCCCTAGCTTTTTATCAACCTGGTACACCCCAAAACACCCCAAATGTATCACTTTGTCCATCATTTAAATTGTTTGCAGAATGGCGATGCCAGCAAGCCTAAAGGTTCATTTGTGCTCACACAGAGCTCATCCCCAGGAGAACAGAGATTCAAAGGGGGCCAGCTGTTGAAACAATTCCAGGAAACCTGTGTATAGATCTGACTTTTTTTTTTTACTTTGAAAAATGAACCTTAAAAAAAAAAAAGAACAGAAAACAACACCTTCCCCCAGTCCAATCCTCAAGCTGGAAGGCTTAGAAATGTCCATGATCTGGCAAAAAAAAAAAGAAAGCAAAGCAAAGCATAATAGTTGGGGATTGACCATCCACATTTTGGGGGAATGAAGTAAGTATAATCCGGCCAGACACGGGTTAGAATCACATGCTCTGGCCACAGCAAGAAGATCTTATCAACTAGGTGATTTCATGCCTTTATTCAGGCTAATTTTCCCTCTGGAGGGGGAAGCCATAGACCAAAACAAACCTCAGTTGTTGGGTTTGGTTTTTTCTTTTTTTTTTTTTTTTTTCCCTAATCCAAATCCAGCTGTGCTAAGCCAGCCCAAAACAGTTGTTTTAGCAAGATTAGCTCATTTCCAAATACATGGTACTATTTCTGGCATTCAGACATGTGTGCCTCTGCCAACTCTCCCTGCGCGACAGAGCTTCTGAACTCTGTCATGTTTTACAACCACTCTGTGTTGTCTGAGGATTTTTCTACAAGAGGGAGACTTCATTGGGTAGTTGGAGAATTTTTTTGCACTTCATCATTGCAAGACTGTGTTTTGACAGGGCAACTAATGCACTCTTGGCACCCAGAAGAGTTGCGTGAGGAGACAACAAAAGGAGGAGGGAGTGGTGAGGGTGGGAAATACAATCCAATGTCAGTATTCTTTAAGGATACCAGCACGTTCTGAGGGAAAGACAACAAAGGGTGGGAATTTATGCTATTCACAATCAATACAATGAGCCAGTGGCCCAAGATTTTTGTGGGGAGTCTGGAAAGCTGTGTATGCAGGGCCCAAGGCAGGAGTATTCCATAATTCTTTAATTCTGGGGGTGAACTTCTCAGTTGGAAGTAGAGATTCAGTGCTCTGACCTCTCTTGTCCACCTGCAGATTACATTGCATGGCAGTGGTTCTCAACCTTTTGTGAGTCGCAATGCAGATACACAGCATATTGCGACTCTACAGGACACACTAGTCCATTCCTTTCAGGCCAAAGTCAGCCATTTCCTCAGCTCTCCACGACACACTTACAGCTGTGTGGCAATACAGAAATGTGTCCTGACACAGTGGTTGAGAACCTCTGGTCTATGGCATGGGCTCTTCACTGGCCATTTATCAGCTGTTCTTGCTCCACCACCACAATGCTGGACTAGGTGCTGGACTATGCTGGAACCATCCCTCTGATTCTAGCTTTATGTGAAGCAAGGCCAGATTTAGATTCTTGCCTCTGTTACAAATTGGTATAAAGAGGATGGAGGGCTGCCCAGATAGGTCAGTGAGAGGCTCCTGGTGCAAGGAGATGTCCCAGCCAGCTTTACATTACCTGTCAGGCAAAAGGAGCATTCCCAGAAGGGCAGGGCCATGTGAAGGGTCTAGCAGTAGTACACCAAACTCCAAGAATACCTGGCCAGTGGCCTGGTCTATAGGGGACCAATCTTAGACTGCTGTAAATTGGACTGGGGTGAGATTGGTCGCTGGTTAAACCAAGAGAATGTCAGAGCAGAAAGCCACCTTTGAATCTTCTTTCTTTCCTACCCCTATCCTTAGTCCTGCATCAAGCACAGCTTAGCTGTGAAGCTCTGTAAATCTGCAGATATCTGCATTATATCTGCATCTGTGGATGTGATGCAGAAATCTGTGGACCATTTATTGTGGATGCAGATTGGATGTGAAGCCACATATTTGTATCAGCAAAGGGCGCTACAGATGAGTAGAGCCCTGCAAATCCATGGATATTTGCTGACCATTTCTTCCAGATGTAGATTAGATGTGGAGCCACATATTTGTGTCCGTGCAAGGCTCTACGTGACTGGATCCAATGAACTGGCACAGCATGGGAGTGGTTTAGCCAGATCATTACTCCAGGGTCCTCCTTGTTCCCAGCCTTTAGCCAGAGCTTTCTAAACCCCAGTACTCTATGTCCTGTGGGGGCAGAAAGACACAAGGAGTGACTTAGTCCTGGTCTATACTTCCAGGAAAATTCAGCAGCAGTCAACAAGAGTTATGCAAGCTACTCTGCTTAGCTTGTATAACTCCCATTGACTTGCTAACTCCCCTTTAGTGTGGCATCTTCACTGCTCTGCACCACTTGAGGGGATGGTTTTACTAAGTCATTTTCCAAATTGACTTAGCGCATTTTATCTGACCACTGAGTTAATCCAGAAAGATTGATCTGATGAGGGCAACTTTGTCTCTGTTCATGTAGTCATGGCTTAGTGCTGTGTACACTGGCTTATCAACCAGCAGAGACACATGACCAGGAGACCACAGGGTGTTGTATTAAAGCAACTTGCCAGGAGCCCACATAAATCTGGTCTTCAGTCATGCAAGGACTGTTGCTGGCAGCTCTACTATTGGTATCGTGAAGATGCTGATAACTCATGCTAGTTTGGCTTTTGGGTGGGAGTGAGACCTGCGTTTAAACTCCGCGTGCATATTTGTTGTCACTATATTTTGCACACATTGCCTTCCAGCTAATGTAAACAGTGTGACTGCTCCAACACTGTGAGGCCATAATGATGCTATATGGGAGGATACCAGACAATATAAGGGAGGCTGTTAATAAACATCATTTCTAGGATCTTCTGAGAAAACTTACAAAGATGGCAACACAATTCATATTCAGTGTGGGGGGCTTAAATTCACTACAAATTTAGGGTAGCTGCACCCAAACTACATTTTGGTGGTGAGCTACAATCTTCACTTACTTAGCCCTAGTCTGCATTTGAGGGGCTTTTCGGTGACAGTTGACTGGCAGATACGCAAGGCACGTAAAATGGCTTGTGTATCTGCTGGTGACTTTTGAAGCCGCCAGAACATACTGCTGAAAGCTGACTGCAAATAGCTTGCGGTTTGCTTTCAGCTACGTCTTCTAGGGGTAGGACTTCTGATGCGAACTTCTAGAGCACAGCGGCGAGTTCATACCACTAATCACACCTGGAACATCAGACTGACAGCAGCAAAAAGACATACCCTCTGTCTGCCAGAGTCACTATTAAAGCTGGTTCTGAGAAACCTGATCAGAGCTTAGATATGTAAGGCTGGGCTGTCTGTAAATGTAATAGGTTAGCTAGTGAGATAGACAGATGTGGGCAGGAACCGCATTTATTGTTTTGCAGGGAATGCTGCAAGTTCAAATTTATTTCTGTTCTAAAACAGATTAAAAGCAAAAAAAAAATTCCTGCAAAATGAAACACGTTTTGGATCAGCTGAAGTGTTTCATTTCAATTTCAACTACTATTTTATAATTTATAATAGAAAATAGAAAAGTAAAAAAAAAATCACATGAAGCATTAATATATCCCATTCTGAAAAGCTTGACACAAAACATTTCAACTATATTGAAATGCTTTTTTCCCCTCTTTTTTCTTTCTAAACAAACTTCCGATATTGACAGAGTTGTGTGAAATGTTCTGTTTTCATGAACATGACATGAGATTTCCCTCACAACAGATCTTCTTAATATGCATGTCCTTTTACTTCTATGCACACTTCAATCAGTGAAACAGTTAATGGTGTTGACATTTAAATTGCCATCATGAGGCTTCAGAGTCACCCATCCATTGAAATAAACAGAGGCAGTTCAGATCCCTCTGAACACTATTGCTTCAGGTTGTGTGCAGAATCAAGCAGATATCACTGCATCTGATTTCATCTGGTTCACATTTGGCAGTTTAGCTTTACAACCATTAGGATCTGATTTTCAGAAGTGGTGGGCGCCCCTTAGCATGGTATATTTAAATAAGAAAAAAACTGATTTCAGTTAATTTAAAAACAATCATTCAATCATTTTTGTTTATATTTAGCATTTTGAAACCTAAAACCAAAACAAACCTTTAAAACTGAAGCCAAATTGGGAGCGTAAACTTGCTTTACATCATCCTTTTAGCTGCTGCTGAGTTGTTAGCATTGCTAACATTGTAAGAAAACATGAGTAGAGTGTCATATTGAGAGGCAGATGTCTCTATTCATTTCTATGAATCGTCTGGGATATATTTTTTATAAAGTCATTAAAAATAACATGAAGCTACAAGAACTTTCCCATCCTATATGATCATAGAACTCAGAGGTGACAAAGATCTATATGATCAATCAGACCACCTTCTTGCCAAGGCAGAGTTGTTCCCTACAGTATATTCTTGAGTTGTTTTGTTCAGTCTAGTTTTAAAATTCCCGGGAGTATTCTGCAGTCAGATCCATCCCACTCTCAGGAAATTTTTCCTGACATTCAGGAAATGTTCTTTATTTCACCGCATGAGTCCTAGTTCGACGCCATATGCCATGCCAAACTAATTCCTCTGTATCTTCAAAAGTGCATTTATAACAGCAACCACTGCTCCATGTTTGGTTCTGAGAAAGAGGGCTCATAACCTTTCAAATCAGATCTCATTGCATCAGTCACTCTTGTCACCCTCAGCCTCCAAGAATGTGGTGCTATATCCACTCATTTCAATAGTCTCCCACTGACATAAGTGGGCACTGGACCAGGACCCACAGAAGCCTGCTGTGTTGTCTCAGTTTCCTTTCGTAGGTCTGTGAGTTTTGCCATATGCAGCAGAAGTAACTGCTTACCATAATATTGAGGAAAGGCAATGAATGTGGTTCAAATACTCCTGGACAAGTGGTAAGCACAGAGAGGGGAGAGCCTCCCAGCCCTGGTGGACAGACTCAGCCTCATGGGGCTTGGGTTACCATGCTAAAAATAGCTGTGAAGACATTGTGGCATGGGCTAGATTTTTGGCTCTGAAGCCTAGAGGGTGAGCTTCAAAGCCCAACCTCTGGCCCAAGTAGCTACTATGCAGCTATTTTTAGAGTGCTCGTGCAAGCCCCACAACCCCAAGTCTGCCATGGGCTTTGTATGTGTATCCAAGAGTCAAGTGTTTTCATTCTCCTTTTTCTTTATCCTCTCTTCCCCTTTTGAGTATTTTATACATTCCCCAGGTTGTTCCTGGTTGTTTTACCTTATGGACGAGGCTGGGATCCCCCTGGTTACTCTCCTCATCTTCTGAACTCTTTTGTTCCTCATCTGTTGTGATGTCCTCCGCAGGTATCACAGAGGCCGGGCATACCTTGTAAGGCTCGGTGTAGGCACTGTAAGTAGAAGGAACAGATCAACCCATTGACCTCTCATCAGGCAATCCGTATCACTGTAGCTCAGATATACGTGTTTCCTGTGGCATCCCAGACACTGCTAGTGGCATGCACACCCTCTGGATTTGATAGACTTGGGAAGCAGGATTCCTAGAGCTTCCTGCTGTGGATGGTAAGTTCAGAGGCTACCATGAAAATGAAATACAAGAAGGGTTGAGGAGGAACATTAAATGAAATTTTTAAGTTCGAAAGGGGTAGCTGTGTTAGTTTAGTTGAGCAAAACAAGCAAGGAGTCTGGTGACACTTAAAGACTAACCAATTTATTTATTGCATGAACTTTTGTGGGAGAAAATTCCTCTTCAAAGTGGAGGCAGGGGTTTTACCTATTTTAGGGCCATAATTGGAACTGTGTTGCCCTTTCCTAGAAACAACCTCCCCAAAATGAATATAATAAAATTATAACACTACTAAATAATGATAGGGCCTAGATACAGTGATGATGGGTTCTTTGGAATACTTCAAAGCAATAAAACAGCACACTAGGAGCAGGCTCAAACCAAATCCTCAGGTCTAAATATTCCTTAATAGTTTCACTGGAATCTGAACCCAGGTCTTGACTCCACAGCTCTGGCTCCTCTCTTTGTTTTTATAGCACTTTCTACCTGAAGTTCTCAAAGCATTTTGCCAAGATGGGTGAATCATGCAAACCTGGATGTCAGTCACAGAGTACTAGGAAAGTGGCCAGGGCTGAGTTTATATGACTATGGGCTCAATCTGAGAAAGTCCACTAGGAAGGGAGTTTGCAACAGTACATATAGGCTGCAAATTTCCTGGCATTGGGGTAAAGGTGATGAGGCAAAATGTGGACAGCACAAGTTAGGGAGAAGCCATGGCCAGAGTAATAATCACTGGTCTCTGTGGTAGTATCTACACTGAGGGTTCTAGGTATTTCCTAGTGGAAACTAATGCTACGCTACCAAGCAATGTTCTCACAAGGAATGGCTGATGGTGGAAATATCACCCACCCTTCCTCATTTTAAATCAGCACTAGAGTAACTGGACACCCATTGGCACACAAAAAGGTGTTTTTGCGAAGATAGAGTTTGAATTTTGCCCTTTGTCCTTATTCTCTGAAAGCCCAATCCAAAACCTGCTGAAGAGGTTGAGGAAGCTCAGTGGGCTTTGGATCAGGTCTGGTGTTTCTTTCAGGAATGCAGCTGACTGCTAAGGAGAAATCATTTTATTTTTACATTTCTTTCTAAACAGTTGAACAGCTCTGTCACAGCTCCTCTGTGATTCCGATTGCTGGAGTGCAGCCGAATCGTTTCAATGGTTCACAGGGGAGAGAAGCTTCAGGGAGCTGTTTTGCATACTCTGCTCCAAGAGGATCATTGTAGCTAGATCCAAAGGGGCAGCCGTGTAAGTCTAGTTCAGTAAAACAAACAAGGAGTCCTGTGGCACTTAAAGACTTACAAATATATTTATTGGATGAGCTTTTTGTGGGAGAAAAATCCCACTTTGTCTGATGCTTTGAATATGGGGGAACTTACAGAATGGGAGGAAACAAATGCAGGGAAGTAGAAGTCATGGGACCAGGTCACATTGTAACAGCAAATCAAAACATTTATAAAGATTCAAACACGGGAACAGCATACAGAGGGAGATGAGGTCAAATCACCTGTTGTAATGAGAGAAAAATCCAATATCTCTATTAAGTCCTGAAGCAATGCAACCAAATTTGCAAATAAATTCAATTAAATAAAACTTAAATTAAATTCAAAGCTTTAAAGAGAAGTTGGTGAAATTGAATTTATTTGCAAATTTGGTTGCATTGCTTCAGGACTTAAAGAACATTGAATTTTTCTCTCATTACAACAGATGATTTGACCTCATCTTCCTCTGTATGCGGTCCCCCAATGTTTGAATCTTTACAACTGTTTTGATTTGTAAGTACAATGTGACCTCTTCCCATGACTTACACTCCCCTGCATTTATTTCCTCCCATTCTGTAAGTTCCACCATCTTCAAAGCATCTGATGAAGTGGGATTTTCTCCCACAAAAGCTCTTCCAATAAATTTGTTAGTCTTTAAGCATGACAGGACTCCTTGTTTGTTTTATTGTAGGTAGAGAGGATGAACTGACTGTTCTGGTCCTAGGCATTGTCTTCCCTTGTTTATTTTTAGTGTCTGTGGTTTTTCAGTGTGGGCGGTGTCACTGCTATTTCCTAAACCCTGCCTAGTGTTGCAACAACAAAGGAACTTCTGTGGCTCAGTTCCACCCCTCACTTCCAAGCACTTATTGATGCTAATTGCTTTATCACTTCACTTTCCCCACTCCGGGTGCCTGAAATACATACAGCTCTAAGGCCAGCTTTACGTCACCAACCTTCTCATTGACCAGGGAGTCTGACAATCTGGAGCCACAGGTTGCTATTTTATACGTGATGCTTTTGGATAGCATGGGCAGCAGAACACCAGGGGAAGATGCTTCCAGAGCATCTTATTTTCAAGGGGTGTCTAGACAAACTCTATTAGCATTAGGGGGCTCTCTTTCTCCAGATCTCCTGTCCTCTGGTTCAGGCGCCTGTGGAGTCTGTCCTCCAGCTGTCAGGCTTCTAGGCATGACTCTCCTCTTTAATCTTTGACGTCTCCCATCCTAATACCCAGATCCAAACCTCATTAAAATCAGCAGAGTGCTTTCTATTGACTTCAGAGGGCTTTGGGTCAGGTCCTAAATACACGTGTTGCCTTCTTTAAATGCCAACTCTTCTCCACTGGTTCTGACCCACCTCATCCTACACACCTTGTCCTATTCTGTACACTCCTCTTTGCTCTGTCTGACTTTTCTGCCCACACTCCCTCTTTTGGGTCCTCCTTGTTCCCTCAGATGTATGTGTCTCAGCCTCCCTTACAATCAGCAGCAATGGTCTGCACCATCTCATTCCTTCTGCCCTTTCCATGGGCTACTTTCTACTCTGCCCTCTGCTGGCGTTCTTCTCCAACACCCCTCTGGGTAACCCGTTCCCTCCAGGTCAGGATCTCAGGCCTTCTGCTCCACCTGCTTCCCTCCTCTTGCCCCACCAGGCCCAGATTTTGTGACCCCTTTCTTCTCTCACTTGCTCATCTACCTGTGCCCAGATGGACTCCATCTTCACTTAGTGTTTGTCCATCAAATCTCAGCCTCCATCAAGGTGCAGCCTGTCTGGTTAATTAGCTGCTTCAGCGCTACTGTAACCCCTTCAGGCATGGTGTGGGGTGAACATCCTGTTACAGAGGATGTGTGGATCCCCAGATACAGTCACAAGGTTGCCAGTGGTGTGTAGACCCTGTTACAATTTGGTGGAACATGCAGGCATGATGGTTGCCTTGACACAAAATGAGTCTGAAGGCCCATGGTAGGAAAAAGATGGGGAAAGGGAACTATGGAGCTACTGTGTGCAGAAACGTTCTTTGCAGAGAGACGTTATATCCTAACAGGCCAGGCATCATAGGCAA
The DNA here is from genome assembly GCA_007922195.1 of Podocnemis expansa. Lineage (NCBI taxonomy): Eukaryota > Metazoa > Chordata > Testudines > Podocnemididae > Podocnemis > Podocnemis expansa. The sequence continues at coordinate 18,896,770 of ML681973.1, forward strand.
GGAATTGACTATGGCCATAGGGAGGGATGCTAAAGAGTTTGAAATAGCATGCACAGTTTGGTAATAGCGACTCAACAATAGCTCCGCTGTGCAATGATATCTGTTCATTCTCTGCACACACTACTAAGAGCAGAGATCTTGTTCGTCAGTTTGTGCCTTGTGCCAAGTGATAACTGTTCTAACAGCTGCATGGGCTTTTTGTTTGACTTCACAGCACAAGGTAGCTGAAAACCTGTGTTAATCGTAGGCACACAAGTCACTAGCAAAAAGAGTGAGGCTTTCATTTTTCAATTTCTCCTCCCTCCCATGTGACTAGACATGGATTATCCCACTCTTTTAGCCACCTCTGTGATTCTGCCCTGTAATAGAGCCACACAGTCTGATCCTGAGCTATCACAGCTTGTCAGTTCTCAGCTAAACAGAATAACTGGAAATTAAATATAACAAATGAAAACATGCCACGGTCACTTAGAGAAATGGCTTGAACCCAAACCTGCCTGAATCTTGTCTAAGTCATGCCATTACAGAGAGAGTAATCCCACTGTGCACAATGAAAAACTATGCTAGAGAAAGAACAGAATGAGGTTTTGCCATTAGAGCATCTGGAAAATGATTTTGCCTCTTTAGCTGTGGTAAAAGCAAAAAGAATGAACTTTTTTCTTTGATGTATAGCGAAGGTCCCTGGAAAATGCCCTGTCATTCTGGTTAGATCCTCCCCCTGATTCCATAACTCAAGGAAACTACTATGTATTGGACTGTAATATGGTGTAAGGCGGTGTTCCTTTCAGAGTCTTTGCAGACTCTGAATCCTTCACTTCTGACCTGTTGAGATTTGTTTTTCTAGTTACTGCACCAGCAATGAGTTGGATGATAATTATGCTATAATGTTAGTCAAAAATTTGTACCACCTACAGTGCAGCCTAAGTTACATGAAGCTGGCCACACAGAAAATACCCACTTCTTTCTCCAAGCTTTTCACTAACAGCTAGATCTGTCTACTGACAAAGCTCTATGGACAAAGTTTTCCTCATTGCTTTACAATTCCTGAGGGCAAGTTGCGTCATGGGATACTAGTTCCATATACTTGGGAAATATTGTTGACGAGAATCTAAGCTGTGTATCAAGCTACAAGAGATGGTTGTCCTCAGGGCTGGCTCTACCCATGAGCCAACGAGGCACTGGCTTGGGACGCCGCAGGTTAGGGGCCCTGGGAGGCAGGCTGGGCTAGCCCGGAAGCCAGTCCCCATGCTCTTGCTCCTCCCTTGAGCCAGCCATTCTGCCCCTGGGGGTGGAGTGGGCCAGCCCATGGGGCAGAATCCGCTTTCTCACCCCACCTCTGGGATGGCCCTCCCCACCCCTAGGTAGGAACAGCCAGCCAAGGGGAGGGGCAGGAGAGCAGAGCCTGGCCCCTGAGCTAGCCTGCTCTGCCCCTGGGCCAGCAACCAAAAACTGGCTCGAGGTGCCACAGCCCCTCGAGCCGGCCCTGGTTGTCCTGACAATGCGTGATGATAATTGATATTTTGGCAGCTCAATTTCTGATCCCAGGGGAGACCAGAAAGTTCTGTAGCTAGACAAAGGTGAAAAGTAAGCAAAAGAAAAGTTGAGGAAATTTGTTGTCTCCCCCCCCCCCCAAAAAAAAACCAAAAAACCTCAGCCAAACAAACAAGAAACCCATGTAATTTGAGGTTGGCTGAAAAGTCATATTTTATCTGAACTGATTCACCATATCTTGTTATAATATCCAGGAGTTAAACACAGAGAACAAAAAAGCTTTTGAACGCCATCTCTTTCTAACAGTGTTGGTCTGAAATTTACCTGTTTAAAAGGTTAAAGACTATTTATTTAAGATCCACCATAACATGTTATCCAAAATCTTGGGAAGGAGGAAAGACCTGATTACCTGAAGCTTCTGCAGAAATAATAATAATAATAATAATAATAATAATAATAATAATAATAATTATTATTATTATTATTAATAGTAAATTCCATTGTGTATTTTAAAAATGAATAGTGATTTAATGAAATTATCTTCCTAGTGGAAAGAAATGCGAATGAGAGATTGGGTTTGGTGCCATAGATATTCAGGGAATACATACTGTAAAATTACAAATGCATCCCTTCCACAACCCATCCATATTCAATCCTGATTATTTATTAAGAGCAATGTCTTTTCCTTCTCAGAAGATACTATTCTCTACAGTGTAAGAGTTTTAAACAGAAGGAACCTTAGAAAGGACTGAAAAAGGCAGAGAAGCTGGCGTTCTTTTTTGCTCAGTGGTGTGAACCAGGGGATGATAGGGCAGGAATAGAGAAATATATGCTTCAAAATCTTCCTTAATCCAGTGTCAAAGATCAGAAAGTATATAGGTTTGAGACCTTGAGAATTTTCCATTTTTGACAAGCTTGTCTGTTTACCTAAGGGATCCTGGATCCTGTTTGGGATGCCACTATTATAAATTAATAAATATATGAATGAATGAATGAGTGAATGAATGAATGAAATTAAATTGCTTCACATGATTCAGAAAACGAGGAGCCCAGATTCCAGTCACATCTGTTTTTTGATTTTAAAAAACCCAAACCATTATAGAGTGGGGCATATCTGGATCCTTCACCTGACAACCCCTGCCTCCGCACTCAAATGTAGGTGTTCAGATAACTTGGAACCCAGGTATGCAAAACTCAAACTTGTCTCATTGGTACACCCTTGCCATTTATGCCTCCACCTCCAAAGGTCCTGTATAACAATCACCCGTTCCAACAAAGAAGGATGGAAATGGTTCTACCGCTGATCACTATTGCTTTTGACTCATGTGCAGAGAGCTACTTGATGCTCAGAAGCTGAGCAGATCATGTCTCAATCTCTGCTCAAATTACAAAGGCACACACCCAGCCTGAACTTTGATTCCATCTCATTTTTTCATCCCAAGCTGATAATTTACTATCAGTTTTAAGCAGTTCGTTACTTTAGCTTTACCTAACTAGGACAGAACAAATTTGAGTGTCCGCAGGATCTTTTCCTTCTCGGTCTCAATGTGCAAAGCCTGGTACTGCAAAGCTCCCTTTATGCTAAAGGAGACAGAACTGTGTCAATTGCCCCCTTGCCCAAGGACTTTGATGGCCACTCTGTTTGTGCAAGTGCGTCATTCAGAGAGTAACACCAGGACAATTGCTTTTACGGCCATCGTGGGAGGGGAACAGTGCTGCAAACTCAAGACCATTTCATTTATTGTTTTTCTGGCTTCTCTCCTGTCCCCCAAACTATGGACAAAGTATGAGGAATCAAGGGAGAATGAGCATCCAGAGGAAACACTGAATCACACAGAGTGCAAGTCAGCAGAATCCAGTGGAGCACAGAGCAGCCATCAAAAAAAGAGTGATTTGTGAAGCCTCTGAGGGATGGCACAACTGAAATGCAGTTTTAGTAACAAAAATGCCAATCTCGCCTGCTAAAGTCGTCACAATTTTCTGTTCATTCGGTGCCCCCTCTCTAAAAATGGGGGCCTGATCCTGGAAACTTTCTTTAGGCAAAAACTCACACTCAAGGAACTGCCTGATTAAGGACTGCAAACAGGTTACTGTGATTATTAGAGATGCTTTTAAAAATGCATTGCTGATTGGTGGATTGTTCTGAAATGTTCTGTTTGGTGTTTTAAGGAACAAAGACATAGACTTATCCCCCACATCCACCTGAGATAGTAACAAAGAGTAAGACCCTATAAGGCCTTGTGCGGGTGATTTGCTCCATGCTGCATGCATGTTGAAATAGCTGGTTGCTGCACACCCACTTATTCCCATTCCGGAGCAAATGGATCAAGAGAGTGTGGGGAAAGGGTCGAACCTTGGCTTCTCCCCTCCTTTTTTTTGCACATTGTAAGCCACTGCTGATATAGCACAGAAGAAAATTAGAATTGCTTGGAGCAAAGCCAGTGGAGGAGGAATGGGGACTCAGTATATAAGAGGCAGACTGCTTCCTGGAGCTACACATGAGGTGGTGAAAGTCCACCTCTGAAATGGATGGAGCAAAATTCTCTTTTTTACTTCATGCAGAAAATAGAAGATCCTTCAAAGGCATAGATATTAGACATTTACCCCATCTACTTCATAAGTCCCCAGAGTTCACCAGTGGATTGGGAGCAAGTTTGATTCTATTATTCCATCTAACTCGTAAAGAGATTGGGTGTCTCCTTGCCCTTTTTCTTCAGTGGAGAGCTGAGTGTTTGAAACGTTTTTTTAAAAATGAAAAATGGTTTTTCAGTCAAAACAAAAATGTTTATGGAACTTTTCTCTTATGGTAGAGATTTTCTGGGTTTTATTTTAAATAAAAGTCCCAAACTATAATAGACAATTTTACATTTTCAAACTTTTTTTAACTGAAGACACCTTTTGAAAACCTAACCATTCTTGGTTATGATGTTTCATTGTGTAAGTTCCCTCATCTTCAAAGCATCTGACAAAGTGGGATTTTCTCCCACGAAAGCTCATGCAAAAAATAAATCTTGTTAGTCTTTAAGTGCCACAGGACTCCTTGTTTTTTGGTTTGGTTTTTTTTTTTTTTTGATGTTTCATCAAAAATCAAACAACTTTTGGAAGATAATTTAAAAAGTCCTAAAAATATTTTGATGTTGCCACTGAAAAATTATTGATATATTTTTAGATCAGCTCTACCTCTATGTCCCATCAGTGAAATTTCAGGTTCATAGGCCCCCTCTCTCATAGCTGAAGGAAACTTGGAAGGGCAGTTCCATCTGCTGCCAAGGCAAGGTACCTAATAGCATGATGCAGAGGTGGCCTTAAGCTATCTGAGGCCCTAGGCAAAGACCCATTATGGGGCCCCCTACAGGATCCCCACTGGTGGCCCGAGCTCTCCTCATAGCCCCAACTCCCTTCAGCCACGCCCTGGCCCCCACAACCCCAGCATCCCGCCTGGGGTCCCAAACCCCCTGTTCCCACCTGCAGCCCTAGCTTCCCATAGCCAGCCCCCCCGGCCTGGCATTCTGCCAGGGGCCCCAGTATTGCCTCACTACCACTCCCATCCCTTGCTGCCTGCCACATATCCTGCAGGATGAGAGGCAGACACAGCTTTTGAAGTAAGTGAAGGGGCCCCTTGCTGCTTGGGGCCCTAGCTGGGCACCTGCTTCACCTAACCAAAAATGCACATCTGACATGATGACAGTTGTAAAGCCAGAGTGCAGCCTATGGGAGATTGTCTTGTTAACTTGCAGATGAGATTGGAGCAGCACTGGATCTTCCTTTATTGAAAACTCATAAAGGAGATGGGCTACGAAGCGGCAAAGAGGCTACGGAGTGGCACGGACATGGAATGCTAGCTCAGCACAAACCAAAGCACCAGCAAAGCAGATACAGGAATAGATTGGGAGGCTTATTAACAGCTTAGCTGGCCTCTCTCCCGCCTCTCTGAAACTGCCTTTCTGCAATCTGTAATTGTTTGTCCCAGCAGACGCAGAATTAAGTTTCTCTCTCTCTCCCAAAGATAAATGACTACATTATGCTCGTGTAAGAGCACATTATAATTTGGTAAGAATGCCTTAGTATATTACCATGGTAATCATTATGAATGAGGCTATTAAAGGCTAGTACACTAGCGAACCTTGCAATATTGCCTTCCTGTGGCACGGGACCTCATTTACAGGAGCACTTCTCCCTAGCAGCACTGGTTTTTTTTTAAGGGATGATTGTAGATTGCATTGCTATGAAGTTATTAGCTCCTCTTGTCCCCCTCTGGAACCAGTGCAGGATTGTTCCCTACAACAGCTGTTCTCAACCACTGTGTTGAGACACATTACTGTGTCACCACACAGTGATAAGTGAATCGTGGAGAGCTGGGTGAGTGGCTGGATTTGGTCTGTTGTGTCCTGTAGGGTTGCCTGTGACGCCTAGAATGTCATGGCCCACATAAGACTGGGAACCACTGCCTTACAATATATTCTCTAGCACCTTCTTGTGACTGATATGACTCGGGGGTTGGATCATCTTCCATCAACTTAGAGAGATTATAGTCTAATACAGGGGTCTCAAACACATGGCCTGCAGGCCTCATGTGGCCCCTAACTGTATCCTGTGGCTCACAATGACACTATTGTTACCATATTTGTAATATCCTTGTATGAAAAGGTTTCAGTGGTGTGGCCCTCAGGCTAACATACGAGTCCTCATGCAGCCCCCATGGTGATTTGAGCTTGAGACCCCTGGTCTAATAGATCTCACTCTCAGAGAATCCTTCCAGATATTCAATACACATTTTCCTTTGCTTAACCTCCATACCATTATCCCTAGTTATGCTCCCATGTTCTTATGCCAGTCCAAAAATAATCTCCTTCCTGGAGCCCATATCCTGAGCAGCAGCTAAGGAACAGCTGGCAAGGGACATGGTGTGGAAATGTGTCTTTAAGTCATCTTTCCAATTCCTCATTCTTGGGTGTCTCTGCACTGGTCCAGTTGCCTGTGGCTCCTTAGAGCAGCCTGCAGGGTGCTGTAAATAGTGCTGATTTTCTACAGTGATGGATAATCACCAAGGTTCAAAAATGCCCCAGCCATACAGCCTTTCCCCTAGTCATTCTACCTGTGCCAGCTATAGGATTTAGGATCCACTATAATAGCTCTCCACCATGTGAAGATCCCCCTATAAAGGGCCAGATCCACCAGGTGTAAGATACTCTTGTGTTAGGGAATATGCACAGTAGTTTTAATACATAGCAGAATCTTTCTTTCAGTGCTAAGGCCTTTTAAGTACAAATGGATTGATAGTCATTAATCTCATGTATATCTTTTGGCAATCACCTGGAAGTGGCTTGGCACATGATGAAGCTGATATGCAAGTTGTCTTTGATACTGTTAAATTGCCACAGCTATAGGAATCTCATTCTGGATACTCAAATGTGGAAAAATAAGCATGATGAATCAAGACAAGTGAGTCAACCTATATGAATAAGATTTTCCCAATGATCATGAAGTTCAGTCTCATCTCCAGTTCTAGGACTTTGGAAAACAATCACAGCCAACTCCATCTACTTCATTTCATTTGGGAACCTGCTATATATTCAGCTTGTTGACATTTTGATTTCCAGGTTTTTGTCAAGGATTCTAGTGAAGGATGTTGGAAACATGCATGGACAAACTTCAGTTAGAATTTGTTCCAGAGACCCCAACAGTAAGCAATGGTAAAGCTCTGCAGTCTAACAAATTAAAATTCATTGAGTCTTTCAGCTGTAAGCTGCCAGTTCAAATCTAATCCAGGACAAAAGCATTAAACTGTGTGAAGTGGGTTAGTAGCTCTCAGTCTGTTTCCTGAAGGGCAGGTGTCCATATCATAACTGAGACTAATTAGCATCTTGCTGGTAGCCTATGGAGAGAGGTCAAGAATGGAAGGGGCCACGGAGACTGAACTCTCTTCTCACTCCTTTATGGTCCCATCAACTTGGGGGGTGGCTTTTCACTACAGCTGACCTAGGTATACTTGTTCTATAGTTTAAATGGAGTATTTCATTGTCCAGAATGTCATCATTGAATTGACACACAGTTCAGTCAAATAGACTCTAATGGGTGCTAACTTTCTAGAAGAGGATTAGGAAAACTGGAGATAAAAAAATTGTCATATTCAAGAAGTGGCTACATTGCAGAGATGGGGGGGGGTGATCTTTGCATATGAGTTTCTGAAGTACTCTAAGAGCCCCCAGAATTACATGTAAGACACCCAGGAAAGAAATGAGGGGAGGAGAGTGATGGGCTGTTGAACTGAGTATGGAAACCAGGAGAACTAGGGCCAAATTATCTTATGGCATAACTCCATTGAATTCAGTGCAGTTACTTCAGCAAGGAATTTGACAGCCAAATTCTAATCCCATCCATGACATTGACTCTGTGTGATCTTGAGCAAGTCATTTAACCTCTTCTAGGCATTTTAAGAAATGGTGTAATAATGCTTGCCCACAACAACTTTGAGATCTCAGATGAAGTGTGCTGTATAAGTGTAAGGAATTATTATATAAGCCACTGGTTCCCAGCCTTTTCTCTTCTGTGGCACGCCTTGATACCTTTAATTATTTTGAGGCCCACCACATACGGTCATCAATTGAATTCATGAGCTAACCCAGAACTCTGAGCAGTTTTTCCAAAAATTCTGTGGCACACCTGCTCAGGCCTGACAGCACACCTGTGTGCCATGGTGCACTGGTTGGGAAACATTGATATAAGGAGAAGCGCAGGCCATCTTGGTTGCCAAAGAGGAGAATAGCCATGTTGAGGAGAGGCCAAGGTTTGTAATCTATGCTATTCTGTCCCATTAACAACCTCATCATTGCCTGATTGGGCCTGTCTTTTCACTTTCCTGGTTTAGTGTTACCATCGGCCTATCATGCAGTGCTTTGGAAGGCCTGTGGTTTGTTCAGTTACAAGAGCGTGTTATTTTCACTAGAGGTAAATAAAAAAAAAATGGCCATGAACAATAGATTGCAGTGCTGCTGCTTCTTACAGGTTTGCATCAATATCAAGCTTGTGGGTAACATCCAGTTTGTGGCTGGGATTTTCAAAGGTGCCTTAAGCACCCAGCTCCTTAGATGACACTGAAAACCTCATCCTTAAACTTTATTCTTTGCCTCTGGAACTCCTTGGACAAGAGCAGAATTAGCTGGCTGTTGCAGCTGCTGAAGCTAAACCCATTCACGTTCTCAGCTGATTGATCCTTGACATGAAAGAAACTCCCTTTATTGGGATCCAAACATCTCTACATCTTTCTTAATTACATGTTTTGTTATTGTTGTTTGGTAACTTTGGAAATGTTGCTGTTCAGAATCAAAGCTTATTAACATTCGCTTTCCATGATTTTCTTTCCAGTCCACTCATATGTATTTTCTAAATAGTTGCATGGAAAGAGTATATGTTTATTCTGTCATCTCTGATGACATATTCTGTGTTGCTGCACTGCCTGTGGTAAGCTTTGGTTTAATTCTCATGCTGGTTTCTCTACACCACAATACACACAGGCTGGTTTGTCTGCATCACAAGTCGATTTCTGATAACCACAGATCTGGGAGGCTGGAATCTGTCTTCCCAGCTGCTGCATAAAGGGCACTAGTCTTATCTCAAATATTAAAAGATGGACTTGGGTTGCTCCAACTAACTCCTCACTCCAGCAGTTAGTGTTCCAAAAGCCATATACCTGCATACAATCTTCCCTGTGCACCTAGCCAAGAGAAATGGGTTTCCTCCATGCTATGGGAGACTTTTTGAAAGGTAATATAAAAAGGAGTTTCTTGAGATGCTGAATCTGAGAGCTGATCATTCCTTTTATTTCAGCAGAAGTTTTTCTTTTGCCATGCTCGATGCTCCATCTCAACTATGGGAACTCACAAGAACCCATCTAGTGACAGACTTTTTGTCTGTAAGGGAGCATAGCCCATAAAATCAAACACTTAGAATGCTCTCAGGGCCTCATATCATACACCCCATTTTTATTCATGGACCTAAATATTTTATTAAAGCAATGAGGCACTGAACAGCATATATAAAATATAGGAGCAATTACATGCTCTATTTATGTCTGCAAATATATTGTGTGTGCAAATAGGGTAACTTAGTACCCAAACAGCCATGATTAACCTGTACCACCTCTTCACACACAATCTTGGCAGCTACACACACAGGCTAGGCATGAAATCACACATGTATTTTTCATGTGGAATTGTGCAGCCAATTTTTTTTTCCCAATAAAGCGCTCTGGCCCAGATCCCCAAAGAATTTTGGCTGATGCCTATGCTCATGTTGTTCCACTGGCTTTCAGCCTTGGCACAATGATCAGTGAAGACTGCAATTCTGCTGGAAAACCATCAATGCTGAGATTAATGTGAGATTCTCTCTCTGAATCAGTTGAGTAGGTCCCATGAGGTAGTTCCCTTATATCTTCATGGTCAAGGGTCTTTTGCAAAGATGGATGTCATTAGGAAGACAGGGTGGGGCTGAGAATTGAACAGCATGCTGAAGATTTTAGAAGAAGCTTGGCCTTTGCTTTCTAGTGCAAGGGCTTTCTGATAAGGGATCATGTGTGCTACTCTTGATATTTCAGTACCAAATCTGATTACAAATGACTTTGAAAATCTAACTGTAGTGATTTGAAGAAACCCTTTCCAAGTACCCGCTTGGGTCTTTGAAACACCTAAAAGATGAAAGCCCCACCCTCTTCCCTACACTGCCAAGGAATCCATGCTTGGTTTTACAATGAGCCCTGGACATGCTTAGACTAGACCTTAGGGTTCAATGAGTGCAGTGTGAATACCCAAGCTGTGCAGACATGATCAATAAAGCTCATAGTTATGCACATCACTCTTCAATCTCAGCGCTCTGAATTCAGAAGCTCCCTTTAAAGTTGGACACAACAATAACCTGGCTACACATTGTCACCAGCAGCTTCCTATTTGTTTTGCATTCTGCCTTGAATCTTGATCAAGGGGGACAGTGCCATTGCCTAACAGCTGATAGGCAACTTGTTATTAGCTACAGTCTTATGTCAAGCAGCCTATTCATACCTAGTAGCGGCTGCTGCTTCTAAAATGCTGTAGCTTGAACTATCTTTGATAGGGCATTTTTCAACTCAGCTACCATCTGCTATTCCTTGGCAGCTCGTTAAGACACGCAGAACGAGTTTGAATGGTTCCCTCCCTAAGATCCCATGGCATAGGGAACTAGGGTTTGCCACAGTAGCTCAGCCCTTCAGTTCATTATGTCCAGAATCCCATCTCCAGAAAAGGCCAGTTGTTCAGAGAGAAGCAAAACTCCCTTGTATTGCACTTCGCCAATGTTATACTTGGTGCGAAAAAACTCCTTCCTGATCCTTGCAGATGATCACCCTCAGATGATCCCAGTTGTGGCATACACAGCTGGGTGAATGTTGATCTTTTTCTAGAAAGCAACCAGCTCTTTTGATGTGCTACAGTGCAGAAAAAATGAACAGAGCAATGGGTTTTGTGTTTGCCTGCCAGCCTCCTGTGAAGGAACTGTCCCTTCAGTGGATTTGGGGGGAAAAAATCTGGAATAGGAAGTTTATCTTCACTTTCCTAGTTATTTCAGCTCAAACCGCAGCACCTTTAGAGCCAACAAGAATTTGCATAATGAGACTGCTTGTATCAAGATACTAATATTCATCAGCTACTATAGCTGCATTGCCTTTTGCACATTGCCTTCAAATGGATTCTGGTATTTAGAGGAACTTATGGCCACTTCAAACTTACCACCTTAAAATACCCCTGCGACAAGGCTAAGATTTTCTATAAAATTAACCATTATAGAGTCAAAAATGCTCAATGCTTCTGTAAAAGAAGGCGTGCATTTCTTAAGTCAGCTAAATACTTTTTTAGCTCATTAAAATTATTGTGAAGTAAAATTAAATGCAAACAATCAACTTGAATGTTGCAAAAAGCTGCTAATAAAAGTGGGTAGGTGGACAAAAAGTTCCACAGCTGACAATATCTCAACAGACTCTCTAATCCCCAACTAATTCTTTTGCTTGTAGCAATGATATGGCTGAATGAGAGCAGATTGCAGACGCATTATCTGCTGCTCCCCCAGCAATTGCTTGTAATCATTCCAAGAGTTAGCCGTACAACAGAGGCAGCAATGGGCCTACTGGGAGAAGCTAACCTTAAACTGACTGAATCAGTACAAAAGGAGGCTTTGCAACAAAAGTCATTTTGTTTAGCAGTGCTTACATCACAATTAGCTGAATTGATACCTACTGGATAGGAAGAACTACACATGCAGTGTAACAGGCTGTCTGCGGTTTGCCAGAAGCACCTTACTCCATTACTAGGTATTGGCGCTGCTGGAAAAGGGTTAAGTGTATTTGGTGATTTGTTCATTAGTTATAAAGAAGGTGGAAGGAGCTTTCCGGGGAGAAAGGATCTAATATGCAGCCTCAGCAGTTCCAAATGGGAGCAGCTGAGCATTAGAAGGTCCAAGCTGATCATTATCTTACTGAATATTTTGTTAATACAGTGAATCCCCCAGAAAGAGCCAGGTTTGAACTCTGCGCAGTTTTCAGTCTATCTTTAGAGCAGGTTGGGAAAGGTTTGAACCTGTGCCGTAAGTAGAGAGGAAATGCCATGAACAATGATATATGTAGCAGAGGGAAGAGCTGGTTGAAGGCTACTCACAAAGAGATGAAATAAACTATCAACAAATAAATGATTCCCAAATAAATAGTTTTGTTGTTCAAGCATTTTTATGGATGGCCAGATATGGTTCCCAGATACATTGCTTGCACATTTTTCTCACATCAATGAGCAAATAAATTATTTAAACTTCTTTTTTATTCTGCCAGCACAAGAGAGAAATATGAATTCAAACAGGGGGCTTTGAGAGGGAAGAAGGAAATCAAAGAGGACTGCAGTAATAAAGGGCCCAGATTTCAGTGCCCAAGGAGGCCACCCATTTGTGTGCACATATTGGAAGTGTGCATGCAAACCCTCAACTGCAAATACATATGGCCAAATGCACACCTGACTAGCCATGTATACGTATGACCTCGGGGATGGAAAGCAGGTTCCCAAATGTCTTGCTCTGGAATCACCAGTGCATCAGTGGGGTGTGAAGGTGCTTAGCACCTCTCAGGATCAACACACTGTAATTTGCTTTTAATGAGCTTTTCAACTAGGACACATCTTATCAGATAGGAAGAACCGTTCATCTTGTTTGCCTTCCGCTTCATGGTTCTTGCTCCTAAGATGCTCATGGGGTGACATGTCTATCTGATAAGATGTCTGTATTAATGTCCCCCTTGGGCTCAGTTATGTTTTATGATACATTTGAAGCATCCACCTCTCCATCAGATAGCTCTGTAGAAGCCTGGAAGGCAGCTAGCTACCAAGATGGAAAACACACATTATCCTGTGTTATCTAAATGTTGCCTGTTACAGGATGCTCAGCTCAGTCAACATACATGTAAACTCCAACACCACAGCTTCATAAGAAATATCTGCAAGCCGTGCACTGGCACACGCGTACTCAGAATACCAGGAGACATTTGTAATATATATCTGTCTTGCAGCTGAGTGTATTCTGCGATGGAAATTGACTAGCCAGCCAGGCAGGGGTAAAGACTGATTCAGAATCTTCTAGAGGTGAGTAGAGGTAATTTAGCACCTCCAGAAAGATGTTTAAGGAGTACCTAGTGATTGTTTCTGCAAGATCTATATATTTTGTCATTTGGGCCCAAGTGACCCTTTCTGTATGAATCCTGTGGAGGGAGAACAAAAGAATAGGTGAATTCTGTGCCTGTACTAGATCCATAGAGCCTACACATTCTGCTCCCATGCTTCCAGTCTGCAGGACCAGAGTATGAGGTCCTAAAAGACAGCCTAGCTGCTGCCAAACCCCTCCCTCATTCTTGCATCTACCTCGCACGGCCAAATGACCTCTGGTTTTCTGATCCTAAAATGTGGATGCCGGCAGTTGCTTTACAAGCATTATAGAGTGAAGGGTCTGGAGAAACAGGTCTGGATCATTGATGTCATGTTCCTTATCAAAACACATGTAGGAACATTACGCAGCAACATCAGCTCCATCTCCTGTAACTCAGACAGGGAGTCCTCTGGCACTCTTAAATGAACAAATTTATTTATCGCATGAGCTTTCATGGGAGAAAATCCTCCTGTAACTGAATCAGTTCCTTTGGAAGATGACTTAGAATGTCGTCTTAGGGGTTTAAAAAAAATGCAGTATTTAAGAAATCTCTGTTTTGTTTGCACTTGGACCAAACCCATATCTTGTCGCTATGAGCTATATACAGTGAAAAGGACACCACTAGCTAACAACATTCGGAGGTCAGCCAAAGGATACTGCCTGTAACCATTCCCAAAAACATGATCCAAAACTCATGCTTGGTTTTTAACATTTTGGCAGTATTCAATTATCAACAAAAACCCAAACAAAATCTAAAGTCTTTTGGCGTTTCTAGGACAGAAAAAAGAGAGAAATGTCTTCAGTTGTTTACAAAAAGGAATGCTAAAAAAAAATAAAACAAAACAAAACAAAACAGAAAAAGCCAACAATCTACAATCAACATTTTCAAGAGATTCTTTCTCCCTTTCCCTCCATTTTCTTTTCTTTTTGTATTCATAGCAATCCACAGAGTGGATGATGCAACTTAATCATCCCCACCGTCGTCAACATACTTAAAGGGCCAAATAATGCACTGATTTATTTCCCTTGCATTTCCATTGGTTTCAAGGGGGCTTAGATGAGTGTAAATCTGGGCAGAATATGGAAGAAGGAAATTAAGAAAGCACATCCATGGATCCATAAATTCAAATTCAGTAAAGACAAGTGCAAAGTACTCCCCTTAGGAAAGAACAATCCATTACACTTATACAAAATGGGCAATGACTGCCTAGGATGGAGTACTGTGGAAATGGATGTGGGTGACATAGTGAACCGCAAGCTAAATATGAGTCAACAGTGTAATACTGTTGCAAAAAAAAGCAAATGTTATTCTGGGATGTATTAACAGGAGTATTGTAAGTAAGACACAAGAAGTTAATTCATCCACTTTATTTGGCCCTGATTAGGCCTCTGCTGGAGTATAGAGTACAGTTATGGGCACCTCATTTCAGGAAAGATGTGGACAAATTGGAGAAAGTCTAGAGAAGAGCAACACAAATGATTAGAGGTCTGGAACACTTGACTTATGAGAGAAGATTGAAAGAGATGGGTTTATTTTGTCTGAAAAAGATGAAACTAAGTGGGAGCATATAACAGCTTTCAAGTAGCTAAAAAGGTTGTTACAAGCAGGAGAGAGAAAAATTGTTCTCCTTAACTGCCAGTGTTAGGACAAGAAGCAATGGGCTTAAATTATAGCAAAGGAGGTTAGGTTGGATATTAGGAAAAAACTCCTATACTGTCATGGTGATTAACCCCCTGGATTTGCCGAGGCAGGTTGTAGAATCTCCATTACTAGAAATTTTTAAGAGCAGGCTAGACAAGCACCTATCAGGGATGGTTTCAGAGGGTACTGGTCCTGCCATGAATGTTGGGGACTGGACTCGATGACTTCTCATGTTCCCTTCCAGTTTCTATGATTTTTACAGCAAAATTGTCCTTAAAAAGTCAGTATTGGCCAAAAGTTATCAACATATATACAATACCCACATTTCCACTATTCTTAGAATAGCAAATGAATGTGCTCTGTGTGAGTTATCTATTGATTAATGTTGACTTTCACTTCTTACAACTGTATGTTCTCTGCTGTCTAATATATGTTTTAGTGAGTCCAGGGCTTTGAACCAGTAATGGAAGTCCAGGTCTCTGTTACAGTGAAATTATGAAGCCCTGCCATTAGATCAGTAGTGAAGATATTAGAATTTGGATTGGACCCATTGCCAGTGACTGTGTAGAAATTACATTTTCATGTGCAACTATTTAGTCTCTTCCAGTGGACCAAATTCAGTGGATGTGGGTGTGACTCCACTGAAGCCAACAGAATTGTACCAGGAAGACTTTGATTAGTGGTGTCAAATCAAATGCACTTCAATCACTAGTCTAAAGGCAGTTGTGCTCACTGCCACTACTGCAAATACTCCTTCCGTACAGAAAAACTAGCTGTGCCCTTTCTACATCTTCTGTCCCAAGATTCTCCAGTCAGAATACTGCTGATGATGTGTCAGAAAAAACTCCAGCTCCTTCACCTATGCCTGTTTGGGTCACCACAAATAAAATGTTGTGAACCCAGGTCTCATTAAAGCCAGTAGAAAAATGTCAGTTAGCCCTTTATCAACACATTCAAAGAGAACAAGGACTAAATTCATCTCTCATTGTAAATGCAAATCCACAGCCTTGTTTTTTAAAGGCAGGACCAGCAATTAGTATCTTAGATTCCATCTTTCTTCAGACAGTGACTTTCTCCTTTATAATATCTTAAACAGATACTAATTCAATGTACCAGTAGTAACTGACAGAAATGAATAGACATGGAAGTTCCTTGTTTTAGTAAAAGTGCTCATTTGTAAATTAGTTTAGAATGTTTTGTAGAAAAAAATAGGGATTCATTATCTGAGGAAATTAAAGGCCAATCAAAGGAAATACTTATTGATGCAGCGTGTGTTCCACCAGCCAATCCACATCAGCACAGATAGTGCAGCTGGGTTCTGAAAGAGGTCAAAATAATTTTATGATTGCTAATAATATCTGTAGAAGCCAACGTCACCTAAGGCTAAACAAAGTCATGCTTCAAGGCATTAGTTCTCTGCTTGCTGAGGTCAAGAAGGTATTGTTTCTCCCACATGACAAAATAGTGTTGTTAGTCAAGTGCACTGCACTTTTTTGGGGTGGGAGGTATTAGTCTTGATGCGAAACAATACAAGACTTGATAGACCAAGTGTGTGATCAGATATGGCAAAGCCTATGCTCCCATTTGACCTCCTTTGGGACAGAATCTTTCCCCTTCTCTTCTCCTTCCCCACAACGTTCCCTCTAATTTTTCATAGGCTATGTGTGCAAAATATTTTTTTTGTTCAAATTTTTGGAGCTAGTGTCCAAATTGGTGCACACTCCAGGAAGTGTGGTCAAATTTGTGAGTGCAATGAAGTGAGTATGATGCAAATAATATCTAAATTTTATTTTGATCTGGCGATGGAAATGATTTTATAAATTACAAAACCTGATTTGAAACATGTTACTTGAAATCACCTTCTTAAAGTAGCATAAAATATTAGCACTGTTGAATTTTTTTGTGCACACGTTATTTTGTTGTGTGCATGGGTTTCACAATCTCTGTGTGTGCACACACGCGCACAGCTTAGAGGGAACATCGCTTCCCCATACCTATTCCAGGAATGCATGCTGCCAAGTGAGCAGTTTTCCACTTTGTGAGGTAGGGCAGGATGCAAGGAGCACACAGGGGAGGTCTGAGCTCCACATTTGTGTTGCTCCTACTCTAGCCTGTAGGTGATGCAGGGGCAAAGGAAAGATAAGGGCATAATTGTTGGAGTCTAACTGGGTGGATTCACCCACTGAAGCCCCAAACACAGCTGAAAGAGGATGCCTGCCAGCTGCCAAATTTTTTACTGTAGCCTTGGGGCTCTGTGGCTGCAAAGGCCTGTGGGGAGAGGTCTGTCTTCCATAGGAACCCCCCTACTAAAACTATTTGTTGGGTTTGGCGGAGAATCAAGACCTGGCCCTTGATTTAAAAAGAGACATCCCCTCCCTTCACCCCCCTGGCTGCACAACTAAGGAGGGGAACCTAAAGCTTCTAAGAAAAACAAAGCACCAGTAAAATTCAGGGAATTTTTGAAAACAAACACAGCGTCCTTGGGACTCTGACAAGCTGCACACACCCACGGTTCCACCACGCACTTTGACAAGGCTCTCAGCCCTCTGCCTGCAGCTCAGCCTGGCTCACATGGGCCCTTGTCCTGCATTTCCTGTAAACAGGGAACACTTCCTCCCTAGAGATGACCTGGCAATGAACTAGCAACGACTGACGTTAGGATGTACCACACCCAAAGCCCTGCTGGGCCAGAAGGTACAATGGGCGGCCGATAATGCATAATAGGTTATTAAAATCTCCTGTGCCCTTTATAGACTCCTCAGCATGCATGATTTACTTTGAGCATTAGCCACTGCAGAGCTTTTACTTTCAGTAAATGGTCAGCTTTCCATAGAAAGAGCTTTTCCTATCAAGAGAAAATAGCAAGGGACACCTCTGGCAAAGTCTCTTCTGAGAAATCAACACAATTATTTATACTCAGTCACGTCTCTCTTTTCTCTCCGCCTTTGAGGATGGCTCTCACACCTCAGCAGCTCCAGACAGTATTTAATGTTGAACAGTGCTGGGGCACAGCCCCCTGCACTACCTGGAAGTCTTAGCTAAGCTAAATAAAATGAAGACCCTACAAACTGGTAACAGTAGGAATCTCCATTTTGTTAAACCCCTTTGCCTTCTGCAGAAAGGTTGGGCCATTTGTCTGTGTCCTGTCTGAAGCTTCCCTTTAACACATCCAGAGAGTGTGAGAACAGAACAGGCAAAATGCTCCCCCCCCTTCACAAGAGCATGCAAAAATTGAGCCTAGGAGGGAGGCACTGCTTAGTACTTTCAACTCAAGTACAAACTGCCACCAACAATGAAGTCCTATGGCACTCCTTCCCAATTCTTCTGTGGCAAATGACAACTCTGGGCCATATTCTGGCCTCTGATACAGGAGTAAACCTGGAGTAACTCTGCAGCCTTTACACAGGCAAACTGAGAGCAAAATATGGCTCTTTCTGTTTTCCAGTCATTTCTCCCATAAACCCCGAGAATGCTAACCAGCAATGAAAGCAGTGCAAAATATTGCATGAAAAGAAGAAAAGGGCAATTTATAGCCCTGGGACAGCTGACCATCTTCTCATCATGTAGTGGATATTTATGTGTTTGAGAAAAAGGATGACCCAGTGGCCAGGCTACTAGCCAAGGATGTGGGTTCAAGTCCCTGTTCTATTACCAAAATCCTGTTTGATTTTGGGGATGGTACTTAGCCCCTCATTGCCTCAGTTCCTCATGAGGATAAGAGCAATGACTTGCTTCAGATGGGTGTTGTGAGGTTCTCAGATACTACAGTAATGGGGGCATATCAGTGTCTAAAATAGAACTGTCCTGGCTGTTTAATTTGGGGCACAGTCCTACCCCAGTAAACAAAAGTCCCATTTCTTTCAAGGTGAGAAGGATTCATTCCCCCAAAGTCCTCTTCTGATGCGAGAGAACACTCCTGGGACCCGGGCCATGTTTATTTAAATGCTTTGTGAATTAACAATAACATTCCTGTAGTCAGTCAGGGATGCAGAAACGTATCTGGAAGTATTTAGCATGTGTGTTTGCTAATCTCCCCATTTCTTGCTGGGATTGTCTTGAGTTATGGACACTTTGAGTTCCTTTCAAGCAGACAGTTGGCACCATGCTTTCTGTGCAAAAATACAAGCAGGACAAGAGCACAAACCAAAAAAGATTTATCTTGTTCTCTCGCCCAAAGAATTGCAGTTAGAAAAAGAAAAACGCAGCAAGGCTTCTTAGCGCGCTCTAAAATCATGTCATCCAGAGGAAGTTTCACAAGGCTACAAAGCTAGACAGAATGGAGACATAATAATAGCCTGTAATATAGCTTGCTTGTACTGCTCAGTGCTTGTGGTGTAAACCTACACTGAAGATCTTGAGTTGGATAGTCTGCTCTTTTTCCTTGCATGCAACTGTCAAAAAATTTACATGCGTGGAATTTCTATCAGCATTAGTGAGGGTTCTACACATGTAAGAATAAGGGCCAAATTCTACCTGTGGTTCAGAAATGAGAATTTTGTCTCATGTGAGGGAGATGGATGAAGTGTTACTTTCCAGAGCTCTGCTCCCTGGGTAGCTTTTGGTGTAAACAAAATAGTAAGTGCACATGAATGTTTGCATATGCAATGCTAAAATGCTGGGCCTTGATATGCCCTGCTGATTCAGACCACTGATTCATCTGATGTGGAGCTTGACATGAGGAATTCAGTTTAATAGATTAGGTAATTCTGATCATTAAATGGGAATGGATCAAGGGCAACACATTATAGTCCTCACAGAAGACACAATTTGGCACAATTCAGCTACAGTCAATGAGTGGAATCTAAAAAAGAAAGATGCCAGATTAGAACCATGGGATGTAAACAAAAAAAAAAAACCAAAAACAAACAAACAAACAAACAAACAAAAAAAACCCCCAGAGGAATACAAGCAAAAACCCGTACCAGATTCAAGCACCTCTTGCTGTAGCCAACATTTTTAATGATCTCCGTACTAATAGATGTCCTTAAATTTTTGGCATCTAACTTAGCAGGCCTGAGGTGGCAACAGAGTTGGCTGAAGATGGAGGGCACAATTTTTACAGTGAGGTGAGTTATTGAATTTTTACAACTGTTGGGAATAATGCCAGGAGAGAGGTTAAAATTTAGTGCTTCTAAAGTGTTTATTATAGTAGAGCCAGTGATATTTCCATTGGAGATGATGAATTTCCATACTTCTTTTTTTCAATATTCCTGTAACCCATACATGGTCTTTTATAAATTAGGAAAAGTTGGCAGGTATACCAAGGGAAAATTGTTAATGTAATTCTGAGGAAGAGTGAATAGACCTACAGGCAAAAGCAACAAAACCCCTGCAGCAAGGAAATCTAGTAGCAGGTAGCTTTGTTTAGGTGTGAAGGGGACCCCCTTCTGCTTTCACTGAAATCAACAGCAAAACCCACATAGGCTTCTGAGAACCTAATTGAATAAAAGTATTTAAGGTCCAGAATCTTTAGCAGACCCCAAATGCTGGCTTTAAAAATTCGTAGATATTAGAGGTTGATATAAACTACAAAATTCAGATTCTGGTTGCAACCTCTGTACCCTGATATTCAAATATGGAGTTTTGGTTCAGACTTGGATCTATGTGAGACATCTGAAGATGGAATATATGGATTCAGTGACCCCTCTACTTACCTACTAATTCCTAAGGCCAGTATTCTGTGGTTCCCATGCAACAACTACAGACATTTAAAACAGAGTGGGCACTTCAAGAAAATGCTACCTGCTTAGTTTTAGGTTTGCTTGTTTTAGCTGCTTTAGGTATATGGAACTGAGAAGCTTTCATGACATCCAAATCATGGGCAGCTCAAAAACACGTGATGCTGCCCATACACATAATTTTGTTGCTCAGCATTGGATTCTTTTCATTCTTATATCTTTACTGCCCAGATCCAGACCTGGAATGGTGAGACAAAGTGCTGGAGGAGGGAAAAATGGGTGATGCCGCAGACACAGACAGAACTTAATGGACATATTTATGTTAGGATTAACATCTGGAACATGGCCATTTCTAAAGATGGAAACCAAAGTCCTCACTGGATATATGATATGTTGATGAGCTAGTATGAATGCCTAGATAGATAGACTGATAGATGCTTTGTGGAAGCCTTCCAAGCACTCAGAGCAATGGTCAAAGACTAAAATATTCTTATAAATGAGAAAGGAACAAGAACAGAGGAAATAAACAGAGGTGCCAAACATAACCTGCTGCAATAAGTGTTATTGGGACAGAGAAACAAATCTAAAGGAAGCATTAAATACCAGTTGAGCCAGCAAGGCAAGCAGCATCAGAAGTGTCAGCTCATGGAGCCGGGGTAGTTACATGGCCAGATGCCCCAGTTATAACCACATTAGGTAGGAAAACAAAAGATAAAAGCCAGCAAGAGTCAGGGGTTCTTCTATTTCTTAAACTTGATTCTGTTTATTTAACAAAATGCTTTGGAGGCAGATTAATTTTGGTTTTACTCTGCATTTATCATTTTACCTGCCGGGGGGGGGCAAAATTCTCATTTATGAGTGACCCCGCCTACCTCTGCAATGTATTCTGTCATCATTTTGTCACTGATACTTCCACTGACTTCACCAAGAACTCGTGGAATCTACAAACCAGGTCCAAAGAGTAGATAAGAAAGGCAAATTCTGCCCTGGAGGATGGGATCTGTAAGAGTCTGCGTAAATGCACTGAGGTGTTTAATCTCATCAGAGGTTCAGAAAGTGTCCAAGAATACTCTGCTATGATTTATTTTGTGATTCTCTACAGCAGAGGTCAGCAACCCAAAAGATAAGAAGAGCCATTTTTTAAAATTCTTTCAGTAACCAAGTGTATTGAGAGCCACAACAGCTGTAGCCTCCTAGTAGAGAGTGAAGGGAGGGGGGAACCCAGAATCAGAAGCAGGCTCCCCTCAGGGTCCTTTGGCAGTGGTGGGGAGCCCAGAGCCTGGCATGGGCTGACTGCAGGATCCCCTTGTGGGGGGGGCAGAGCCAGGAGCAGGCTGCCCACAGAGTCCTTCAGTGGTGGGGTGGGGGCTCAGAGCCCAGAGCCACAAGGAGGCCACCAAAGAGTCCCATGCAGCTCTGGAGCCACAGGTTGCAGACTCCTGCTCTATAGCACCACTCTACATTGATTGATAATAGTTATCCTTATACCCTGTAGGAGCATTAGAGTGAATTATTTGTTTTCTCTTTCTCCAGGGGTGGAAGCACACCAGTTTAAAGACACTAGGCTACATCAACAGTCCAGCCATCTCAACTCTTCACAGCTACCAAGTAGTTCTATACAAAAAATACATTCCTGAAAATGGCTGAAATAAGAAATATGCTTCCCTGTTCAAGAATATCTTTGTGTAATGCTGAAGTCACTGGCAGAGAGGCAACAAACAGACAAAGGGGAAGTTCCAGCTTGGAAGAGAAAGAGCTTGTTTCAGCTCCACACCAAATCATATGAGGTGAAGATGGAAACTGAATTGCAGGAGATCACAATGTATCCGTTTAATCAGCTTTTGAAGTTCAACAAATTTCCAGTAATTCACTCCTTACCTAGCAAAGTTACATTCATATTCCAAGGACTTTCTTCTCTACTCTTCTTCAGTCCCTCCTCCAAAAGGAGCCACCCATGCATCTATGCGATGGCTCAGGTGAGACCACAGTCATCTGTGGCAGGCGCATTCCAGACTCTCCCTATAACACCCTGTTGTTTCTCTGCTAGTCATGCAGCACACGGGGTAGGAAGATGGAGGGTTATCATCCCACCATTTGACTTTTAGTCAGGGACATTTAACCTCATTCAGAGCCTGGATGTTCTCTTACTTCTCTGAGTAGCTCCACTACAAGGTGGGATCCTCTATAGCACACTACAGTGAGGCACAAGGCATCCAACAATGAAGTGTCATGCCTTGAGGGGTGCTGCTGTGGCTTGTGGCCTGATGTGACATTGTTGTCATTGAAAAAATGTCATCTTTAAAATCTTGAAAGAGAGGAGAAAATCCTTCAAGAAAGGAAAACTAACCATGAGTAATCACAGCTGGGTGCCTGATGACCTCTGTAAAATGAATTGGTGGCCTCAGCATAGTTCCCAGTGTGTGTGTTTATACCACAAAACCCATGAGCATAGCTGGCTCTAATTGGTCCTCTTGTTGAGAGTCTCTCAGTATATCTATACTACAAGTGCTGCAGCTATTCTGTTGTGGCATAGATCCTTGCTATAGTCATGTAAGCATTTTGTCTTCCGTATGGTAAATCGACCCCCGTGAGAGGCAGTAGCTAGGTCAGTGGAAGAATTCTGTCAACCTAGCGGTGTCTACATTGGGGTTTAGGTTGGTTTTACTATGTCTCTCATGGTGCAAATTTTTCACACCCTAAATGACACAGTGAGGTCAACCTAAATTTTAGGTATAGACCAGGCCTCAGTAAAAAGGTCCTCTTATGTGTGAGTGGAGGTGTATTGTTGGGGCTTATCTGGGATACTTGTACTGCTGGTGCCCATGCTCTTCTCTGAATAAAAAGAAACCACTCTAAGCCCTTAAATTTACATGAAGAGGTTAACAGAAGAAAAAAGAGAAAAGGATAATTGTTTTAACAAAGTCATTTCAAACTCCACCTCAGTTCCTACAAACTAACAATCAAAAAGACCAGAGCCTCCGTCATTAAAGTTAGTGCCTAAGAAATGCGCCTTCTCACTTGAACAGATCGGGAAACTGTGCGTATACTCTGTCACATGGTGCTTTGTTAACAGCATACATTTTAACTTCTATATATTTAAGAATCAATGCAGCTATGGGAGAGGAAGCAGCATTCTCTTCTGCCTCTTGCATAACCAGCAGAATGGTAAACTCTGACTGCAGAATCTTGGTTAGTAGTGATGATATAAGAGGCAGAAGAAACTCAGCTTGGTTTTCAGTAGAACTCGCCAGGGGATGACAATTCTGTTTCACAGAGTTTCAAAATCTGGTTTTGTTCCATGTTAGAATGAAAACAGAACCTTAATATTTCCATGAAAACAGAACTGTGTCAGAATGCTCATTTGGGGGCAGAACCTTAAGCTTTTTGAGTTGGGAAGAGTGCTGGAGGTGAGGGCACTAGCCTGTGAAGTTGGAAGCTCAGGTGCTGCTGCTCTGTTTGATTCTGTGCAGTTTCTCAGACTATCATGGCTTAGCAGAGCAGGCGCTTGAACCGGGGACTCCCCCCTTACAGCTAGCACATTAGCCATCTGTATATAGCATATGAGAGTGTCCCTTGCATTTTATCAAAACAAATATGACTTTGAGCAATGTTTACCTTTGTTAAAATGTCATTTAGGAAGAACGGTTCAAACCAGCTTTAGCTTGCAAGTTCTAGGCTGAATTAGCAGTGCTGGCAATTAGAAATATTGGATTGGCTCCTCAGATGGTATAAAGTGGTATGTACATAAAAAATGCACACCAATTTACTTTGAAAGAGCATCTACCACAGTCCTTGTTCATCCACATTCATTGTATGATCTCTTTTTGGACCATAACAAAGGCTTCTCCCTGTTTTTCTGACTCTGTGCTCTAGATTCACTAACAAGAAGACACTGTATCACACAGAGCAACTTACTGTTAACATGGCACATGCTATGGATCTGGGACCATGAGCAAGGCCCTGATTATTCTTTCTCCCCCACCCCACCCCTTTCCTTTTTTTGCCAAACTATTACTCTTCTTTTGTTTACTTTTGGCAACATAACTTAGTCACTAAAACTTGGAAAAAGCTTCTTTACATTTTATTTTTGGTTCTATTGCCAATTCTCTGTTCCATGCCAATTCTCTGTTCCATGCTTTCCATGAAAAACACTCACCCACAAGTTCAACATAATCAGCTGCATTCTACCCTGGAGGACTTTCAGATGGAAGAGGAATTGTCATGCCCCCCAGAACAGTATGGATGTAACAGGATCAGCTACTTTATTAACTGTGTGCAGCCAGGTTGGGAACAGGCAGGAGGGGAATGGAGAAATGGACTAATGATGGGCTCATGGAAACCTGTAAATATGACAAAAGTATTTCCCTTGGTAAAAAATACCCAAACCTATTTGTTACTAGAGTGAGAGGTGAAACAGCACATCTGTCGTAGCCCATGGCATCAACTTGCCAACAGTTTACACTGATAATGAAAATAGCTCTGTACAATCTTGCTTCCTTTTGACTGAAAATCAACTAGACTTTATGAGTGGCATTTTTGTAAGCATTCAGCAAGGCCAGCTACTCCTGTTGAGCCAATGGAAGTTTTACCACTGAGTTCAATGAGAGCAACTATAGGCCAATGTTGAGTGCTCTGAATGCCAAGATCCTTTTGGTGCCAGGAAAGTGCCTTAGGTGGCTTAGGTTGAAGGGCAATGCAAGGAATATGAACCCCAAGGTTGTTCTCAGCCCAGCATGCAATTGCCCTGATATTTGCATGAGATAGGAGAGTGATTTCATTGTTTATTAACTTGTCTTATTCCCATATCCATACAATGGTGTTTTCTGTACTCCACCTGGAAGCAAAATGAGCTCAGAAAAATGTAAAGATTGTGTTCAGCTTGCCATCCATTCCCCGTCAGGCAGGATCTAGCACCTGTTTTCAAGTAGCAACTCCAAAAAGTATATAAATGGCACCTATGCTTCAGTGTTATTGAGCCCCTTTACGTGCATGTGTTTTGAGCATATCTATATCAGACCCTTTCCTATCAAGCTTCATCGGGAAGTGAGGGCATATGAATGGAATAAATTGCTGGCTCTATCAGAAAGCTGTTATCTTCATGGATGACATTTTGGAAGGTATTGTCTGTGGATATGAAAGTACGTGGCAGATTTAAGACTTAATGATCCTGTAGCTCTACCATAAAAATAAAGCAGGTTCTTGGAACGCTGAAGATATTGAGTGGTATCTTCTGCATAAGGCCAGCCCTATATCAAATGGTGTCATAGGTGAAGAGCATCTTCAGTGCCTTCCCCCTACTCTTTAGTGCCTTCTCACATGTGCACTTTCACAGTTGAACAAGGTTCACAGTGTTGTAGCTGGGCTCTCACTTCACTTCATTCTTAAAGCTCACTGACTGACTGGCAGTATCATGCCCCATATATCCCTGCAAGGACATAGCTGATACCATTCTAGGAGATTCAAGGAAAATGTAATTCTCAGAGAGTCTGGAAAGTTCCATCAGATTTTTAAAAGGCCCAGACCATTCTATAAGGTTAGTGAAGAATGAATTCACACACAAAATACTTGAAACATTTTAGTTCAGACATTCGATTTGCCCTGTTGTCACTAATAACAAAAACAGAACTCTGGGCTGGGTATCCCCCAGGCCCAGCGCCCTCAGTGGTCCTTGGGTCACCTGAACCTAAGTCTGGCCTTGCTTCTGCAAATATGTGAATGCAGATAATCAGGGCTGGCCCAAGGATTTTTGGCACCCTAGGTGCCTGTGATTTTGGTGCCTCCTCCCCCAAGACTGGCCAAGTGGCAGGTAGGCACCATGCAGTCTGCTGGGCCAAATCGCAGCAGTGGTGCCACTCTCCAGCCGGGGCTGGCTTCCTGCTTGTAGCCCAATGTCAGCGGCAGTGCCACCGCCTGCCAGGGCCAGCTCCCCACAAGCATCCCAATGCCGGCGGAGCAGAGTGGGAGACTTGCTGGCTCCAGCCCCATCCCAGCCCTTGGTGCCCTCTATTGGTTGGTGCCCTAGGTGACCACCTAGGTCACCTCTATGGACAGACCAGGCCTGCAGATAATTGGGTCCTTGCTATCTGGCTTCTGTCTCTCAAAGACTATAGGGCAACATGTAGTAAAATTAATTTCCCTGTGTTGTAGTGACCTAGTGTCCTGGTTGGTAATAATGGAGGAGCGGAAAACTCTCCAAATCAAAGAAGCAAAGCTTAACACTTAACATCTGGGACTCTGCAAGAAGCTCTGTGACTCTGAACTCTTTCCCCTCCCCCCATCTTTACCTTACATCCTCAGTCTCTGGAAGTCAGGTTTGTGGTGCAGAAAATTGGGGCTCCAATTATCTGGTGTAATGAGCCTCAAAGCTAGAAAACTGTACAGTGAACTGGTTGTACAGTCAGCTCTAATAGCGCTATATGCCTTTCCTAAGTTTCTCAGCCTTAAGTAATATTCAGAGAGACTCCAGGCTAGTATTGCTAACTCTTCACTTCATCCCTTTTCAGCTCGGCTTAAAATGTCTTTTTCTTCCCTTGTCTCACTGTGTGTGTGTCTCTCTCTCTCTTTCACTCATTGCCCTGAGTTTATTCTCTTTTCATCTCTGGTATATACCGTCTTGTAATGTTTAAGTCTGTGAAGCATATGGCGACCAAATTTATAGGAAAGCTTTTATAGTGGCCAGTCTTAAATTACTGACTCAGATGTAATTCCTGTTGGCTTTAAGGGGAGTTTTACCCACATAAGGACTAAGGAGGTGTTCTACTGTTTACAGACCATTTGTTTCTAAAATAAAATTAGCTAAGGGGGAAGAAATTTTTGTGCTCTTCTGACCCACATTTTTGCTTTAATCTCTTGGACTTCAAGCTCCATTCTGGCAGCTGTTGTGATGGTCTGGGTAGGGAGGCTGGCAGGTCAGCTGGTGGAGGTGAAGTTGGCAGGAAGATGCAGCAGGCTAAAGTGTAATTTGTTGGCCCAAACTGACTGACTGGATCCAAAACATGGGTCCAAATCTTTCAGCAAGCAGAGAGTAAATGAAGAGGCCTTGTACTTGCAGAAGGCTATGAAGGGACAGATGAAGACTGCCAAAGAAATAAGGATCTAAAGAACTAAAAGGCTAGCAGTTACTGGTAGTCTAATTGTGCTCACTCTGAGGCAGAGGATAAGCCAGATGAACCCCCTGTGCTACCAATAAACCAAAAGAGAAGTAAGTTTAACATGAACATGACAGAGCACCAAAAGGTGTTCACTGCTGATAGGTCTAAATCCACTTACTTTATAGGCCTTTGAAGAGATACCATCTAATTAAGCCAACCAATTATGCAAGTGAAAGGGTCCTTTTATTAGCTCTTTAAGGGGGTGCTGGTAAAATAGACAATGCGTCTTAAATACATTCTCCCATCCATTAACTCTAATTGGTCCATTAAGATAAAATTAATTGTTGTATGCCACTGAAAAGCCAATATTAAGGCAGCTTTACATTAAAGCCCCATGGGTCCCATGGAAGCAGAATTCTTGCAAGATAATTAAAAGTGTACCGTATGCTATAAATAACTTTGTTGGACTGAACTACAAACCATAAACTATTGGATTAGATTTGTAACAGCAACAAAAAGCAATTGCATTTTTAATGCTATGGGATGTATACACTGTATCATTAAGCAGTGAAGGAAAGAGGATTCTGGAAGACCCTCAGCATTGCAATAACACTCTCAGCAACAGGACTCAATCAGGTTGTATGTGGGAGAGAACACATGCCTGGGATACTCTGTGACAAAGATGGACCTGGTCATTTGAAATCTGTACATGCCCTGGCCAGCCTCTCACACTTCATCTCCTAGCCCACATTTGGAGTTGAGCTCCTTTTATAAGGCGTTGAGTACCATTAAGTCTCCCTGACTTCACTCTATGTCTTTTAATCACCAGCTGAGGTACACACACAGGAAGCCCAGTTCAATTCCATTGAAATAAATGCAGGATTGAGTTTTGTGCCATGTGATTGTGAACAGAGTAATTCAAGGAAACCTAGGAATGTGCCAACTAAAGGAGTAATAGTAAACTCAACCCTGCCACTCACCATAATCAGAAACATTTCTTCCAGCAAACGAAGAATTGTATGTAGTGGGATCAGAGGTGTGAGCATTCTTATACCCATGCTTTTGGAAACAATATGTGCGCCTACTTTGATTACAAATTCATTTTCTGAAACACGTCCAATTTGTAAGAATAATGATATCAAATTAGAATTTGCGGCAATTTACCAGATTGCTGGGAGGATGTACTCTGAGAGAAGAGGAACCAGGGTTATCCACGAATAGATGTACCAAACAAAGCTTCACTCACTAAGAAATCAGCTTACTTAAATCCAATGTGCCTTCTAATAAATTGAACATTTATAGATAAGCTCAAGGTGCTCTCTGTTTGGCTGAACAACACTTAAGGGCTCAAGTGAAGACTTAAGTGCTGCTGTGCTGGTTCGCTGCACTCGACTGGATTTTACACCTTTAAAGCATTAAGATGAATCATGCCAGTTCTGCATGTCATCTGCAAAACTCACTTGCTATTGCATCCAAATAGTTGCTAGTTGCTTCAAATGCACCAGGATCTGTGATTTATATTTCCCTCTTGCAGTCTCCTGGCCTATGCAAAGAATAATTTATAACATCTTAAAGGGCATCATCTTTTGAAAAGCAATGCTATGAAAAAGGTTCTCCCTGATGACATTAATCAAAGACACCAACTCACATTGGGCAACTACTAGTTTTCACATATAGTACCCTACAGAGTTCATATTTGCTAAGTCTCCGGCTATGTCTACACCACATAATTAATCTGGGTGATCAACACCCAATTCTGAACACAGGATAGCCATTCCCACTTTACTATGTCCTTGCTATTTCTTCACTCATCTCTGTGTGTGGGTAGGGAAGGAAGTGTATAACCCTATGATTCTTTGTGCTAAGATGCTCTAGAAGTCTTTCCTAGATGAGTGTGTCAATTGCAGGACAATTTGTCTGTCCTTCAGGGGAAACTGGGGGAAAGCATTCCAGAACTGCCAGCACTCAAGTGGTTTAATCTGGATTGTGCAAAGTGGATGGGTTCTGGCATGTGTTAAAACAGGGGGTGGAGCCAGCCAGCCCATGGGGCATACTCTGCTCACTCGCCCTGCCTCTGGGCTGGCCCTCCCCATTCCTAGGGGGGGACAGCCAGCCCAGGCGAGGAGCGGGAGAACGGAGCCCAGCTTTTGGGCTGGCACACTCTGCTCCTGGGTTGGCTGTTCCCAGCCCAGAGCAGAAGCCAGGTTCCATGCTCTGCCCCTCCCAAGGGTGCCAAACCAAAAGCTGGCTTGGGGTGCCACAGCCCCTTGAACTGGCCCTGACAATAGAGGGTTTAAGGCTAAAACCTGGGCCAGGACTAGGTTGACTGCAATGTAGATATACCTCCTGTGAATCTCAGGCTATGTCTATGCAAATTCACCACTGCCAGATTGATTTATCAGGATTGATTGATCAGAAGTGGAGACCTACTCAATCAACCAGGAGACTGATGCTGCAAATCCATCTCCTCCAGGTGATTATCACTATGTTGATGGGAGGGCATTTCCCATCAGCCAGCAAACTGAAGACACCATGCCGTGGTAAGTAAAAGTTAGGAAGGTGAGGGGAGATACCCAGGCTACTCTCTGTAATTTGCTTATTTTGCAGAAAGTGTTGGCATAGTCTCAGTAATGACTCTGCACACATGCAGCAGTCATGGTTTCCTGGCAGCAGTTCAGATTAACAGTCAAACAGCTGTGGGTGCCCTTCAATGGTGGTGTGATGGTGCCTACAGACCCCACGCTAATGTTGGCAGAACAGCACTGGGCCAAAAAGGCCTCACACCTCAACAGCTGAAGTATGTTCTTCCTTCAGAGGACCTGCCTAAAAGGAACCTCCAGCTGTTAGTCAGGGAGAGAGCAATGAAGGAACTGGCAGCAAGAAACAAGACTAAGCTAAAGCAGCATATCTGTAAGTAGGAACCCAGGACTAGAACAGTAAGTGTTGCAGTGGGAAACTGAGACGGATCAGCAGAGCTATGCGTGAGGAGGCCTGGACTGAAATAACAAAGGATATAGCTATGCAAGAGTGAGATGTGTTGGCCGCATATGGGAAGCTTGCACAGTATGTCACACCATGCCTGGCTCAGGCACTCTTCTTGACCCATTTGGAAGGAAAATGAACAAATTCATTATTTTATTATTTTTAATCCACTAAATGAGTTATGTTTGTCTGTGTCCTGATTAGTCTGATAGTCAGGAAAATAAGTACTTCCTGGCACCAGTGGCCATCAGAGTGCACACATATGAAGTTGTATCTTTCAAATGAAACCTCCACACTTGCATGTCATGTTATTTTTAGAACGTACAAGGCAACTACACACCAGAGAAAACAGATGAATATTCTCAGCTATATTTTTCTTCCCTTTTACCTTCTCAGTTTACTTTTTTCCCCATTAAAATGATCATCATTATTGCACACAAATTGCTTGTATCTGATCCAAGAGTTCAGGCTCCAAAGAACAATAATATAGAAGTGGTGCGTGTGTATGTTTCACCCATGATTTTGCATGCATTTAATTAGTGGGTGCCCCCTCCAACCATCTAAGATTGTGGTTTCCCTGAGCATAAGGCTTCTACTTTGTATTCTGTATTTGGCTTCTTCAATGACTTAAATGCTGTCACTTGCTGCTGTGTACACCAGAAATGAACTATTTTCCTTGCAAATCCAGACTGGAGATTAAAAGATGGCCATAATTGACTTCAGCTATATCAAGACACCTACGAGACACAAGCTCCAAGCTCCCATAGTCTTTGATCACCATAAATCTGTAACAAAAGCCACTGCAGTCTGGACCATGCAGTTCTGTATGCATTGAGCAGGAGGATGTACAAGGCTAGGGTTGATAGAAGTGAACTTAAACATTAGAGATACCAAGAAATCCCATCAAAATCTGGTGCACTTCACCTCTAAAATCTGGCCACTATAGGGGAAGTTCTCTGCACATACTTATCTTAAATCTCAAGTCCTTCCCTGATTCTCAAGAGTACAGAGTTTAAAAAAAAAAAAGTGTGAGTGGAATAAGGAAGTATCTCAGGAGAGTTGGGCTTAAAGACCACCGACATCATGCTAATAATGGCTTACTTGTTTGCAATGACCTGTTTGCTCTTCTTGCAGGCCATGTGTCTGCTCAGCAGGGGTAGCTGGGCCCTGGTCTACACTGACAGTGAAATTCGACATAATGCTGCTTATCTCTATCTTCTGAAGCCTGTGTATCCACTGACAGAGCAGTTAATTCAGAAAAAAAATGGCGCAGAAATTCGATCTGCTAACGCTGCCCTTGTAAGTAGTGTAGCAATGAAGTCAAAATCTACAAGTCAACAGAGCAGCTTTTTCAGTTTTTCCTGTCTGCTACACCATAGCAACATAGCTCCTCCCCTGCCTGCAACCCTGGAAAGTTTTCACTTAATTCCCCTCTGTGCATGCAGCACTGTGTCTGTCTGTTGTATGTGTGGCAGAGAAACAACAAGGAAAGTTTTTCCTGCTTATTTTTTTCTTTTAGAAAAGAGCGGAGGGGAAGTGAGTGAAGGATAACTGCCTCCCCACAAATCCCTGTTCCTATCCATTTCAGGAAGTGACAGCAATGCATTTCAGGCAGTAATGTGAGCAGTGGGGACATAAGCAATTTGCTGTGATCACTCACGTTCACCTTCTGTAATTTGGCAGCCTATAATTGAATTACAATCCTACCCCCAGTATAGATAAGCCTTGGGTGTCCATACAGCTGCTTTTTCAGTGCTGAAGTGTAAAGGGGCCCTAGGCTTTATGTCATGCTTATCTCTTTTTAGCATATATCTCTATAAGAGACACTGTGGCTCATCAGCTCAGCTCTGTGTTGTGTAGTTGGGATATCTGAGTTCTAGACCTAGCTTTGTCTCTAGCCTGTGCTTCAGTTTTTCCATCCACAAAATGGATTATGCATCTGACCTCCTTTGTAAAGTGCTTTAAGGTCTGTTGATGAGAGGTACTGTGAAAGAGCCGGGTACTATAGGCACAATATTCTACCTTTGTGCTGGCCAGAATGATAGCCTATATGGACAAAGTGGCTATTTTATCAAATTTCATCTTTCCCACTATTCTATAAATCCTTAGGGGCATTTTTTAACAGGGTAGGATTTGGGGCTAAAGTTTATAAGGCAGATGTGCAAAATAAAGCTAAATTGTATTTTAGGAGACAAAATGAAAAAGGAACCTTGATCCCTGAACTTTTTTCATTGCTCTTTTACCCATGGTCAAATTTGCTTCTCCTACTGACTTCTACTTGTGGTCTTATGTGCACTGAAAACTTCAAAAAAGGAGTCATTGGAAGGGCCAGGCATTTCAAAGGAGGAAATGAGCAGGAGTCATCTCATTAAAACTGCCCAGAGCTCTCCAGAAGTCCTGATAAGAGAACTATTTCTAGCATAAATTGGGTTCATGAGTACTTTATGAAGCCACACCATTACCAGTTTTCAAGATCTGTTTGTTTGCCATTGTTTTCTTTGGAGGACAATTCCTCAGTGATATTAACAACACAAGGCTGAAGCATGATTTCTGCCCATCTCTGTATGCGGAGAGATTGTCTTTCTATACGGAGCAGTTGGAAATCCTGTGTTAATGCTATCACTTTCCAACTCCCAGTGGCATTTCAAACAACTGGAAAGTAAACTCAAGGAAAGACATGACTCATCTCAGAGCTGACCATAGCTGTTGTTAGGTGTTTAAACAAGAGGCTGTGTGTGGTCTGATGGTTAATAGGAAAGAAGGTTCTAATTCAGGGTGAATTTCAAAAAGTTCCTTGAAGATGAACCCCTAAAAGTTCAGCAGATGATCTAAAGTTCCTTAGGTCTCCTTCTTCCATTGTTTTGCTTCCTCTCCCTCTACTGACTCCAACTGGAAACCTGTCTTTTTCTTCACACTTCTCTCAACCCAACCCCAAACCCAGCTTTTCTTCCTTGAAACACAATGAGCTACGGTCTCTGTTCACAGAACTTTTGTCCATTCCCAGACCTGCAAAAGGCCATAACTTTGGTGATATTTGTATCCTGGGGTCTTAGCAAGTTTGCAGGTCCAGGCTGGCTTTCCTGTCCATATCTTGTAAGTCTGGGGGCTCCAAACAAGCAAAAAAGCACAGATAACATATGAATGGCATGAGTGTTTTTAACAGGCATCCCCTGCATGTATCTAGTTATTCATAGGACACCTATCAGTTTAGTGCCTGACCACCACATAAACAGTAATGAACTTATCCCTTACACCACCTTAATGGAGCTTTTAGAGGGGAAACTCAGGCACAGAGAAATCTCATGTCGTATGTAAGGTCACGTAAGTTTTGGAGTAGTGGCAGGAGTTGAACATAAATCCCTCGTGTTTCAGTTATAAGACTATCTTACCTCAAATAAGCCTGTCTAGGATACTGGTCTTCTAATGCCATAGAATGTGGGCACCTCTTGAGCTGTAATTTATTTAGCCTGGCAATGCCTCTGAGACCTAGGAAAACATTATTTCCATTTTACAGCTGGGAACTGCAAACCAGAGAGACCATGAAAGTTGCCTAAGGTCACAGAGGAAGCCAACAGTATGGTAGGGCGTTGAATCAATGCTTCCTAATATCTAGGGAAGCACCCTGCCCACCTAACTTTCCTTCCTTTCATGGAGATGATCCTTGCAGGCCCTGTATTATTGACATACGCTGCCCTTGTACTCTTGCTGCAGGACATCCTGGAAGGTAAAGTGAGCACTGGCCTTGGAGAAGTCTTACTGGAACATAGAGTAGGGAAGATTTGAGTGCAGCCATCACCTATGATCACCACAAGGAATGCCTGGCTGACCCACTGAAGTGCTACCCTACCACCCCACAAAGTACCTATTCCAAAATGTAAGTCTTTCTGCAGGGCTGGAAAACAATAAGTATTAAAGGTGTGGTTTCTCTACTGAACTGATATAAAAAATCCCATGTGGCTGGAATAGCCACAGCACAGTGCTACAGCTGAAAGCATATAATAAAAAACAGAGAAAGAAGGAATGCAGTAAAAGTGCTGTGTATATTTTTAAAAATAGCTTAGAGCAACCTAAAAAGCCTTGTTCCAAAGGGGTAGCCATGTTGGTCTAGTTCAGCAAAACCAAAGAGGAGTCTTGTGGTACTTTAAAGACTAACAAGTTTATTTTTCACCTGAGCTTTTGTGGGCAAAGTCCCACTTCATCACATCCCAGAGTGGAGAAAAAAATACCTTGCATCTCCCTTGCTTAGCTTTCTGCAGAGCTAAATGTGAGCAACTTTGATTTAAGGGCTAGAATTTCTTTAGGGTACCCCGGCTTCATTCCTTCCAAGAAATAATCCCTACCCTAATTATCATAATCCCACCCCATAGTGGGGCTTACCCTATAAAAAGCCATCCTCCAGTTTAGGACACTCAAGTAATGCATGGACGCACACTAGTTAGCTTGATGTTAGAGCAGATGGCTAGAAGCAGAGAAATGGACTTAGTTTAAGTTTATTTATAGGTAGAATTTCCTTCTGGTAATACTTTTTCTGAGAAAGAAGGGGGGAAAATGATGGGAGATTTTTCTCCAGAAACGGCTGCTTAATTTCTTTGTTTACATTCTAAATGGTGAAGGGGAAGAATTGGGGGAGCTGAAACTGAGGATGCATTATGTCTGGCTCCCAACTTTCAAATCAGAAAATGCACATAAAGGCAAAAACCAAGCAAACCTTTTTTTAAGATCTAGCTGGGCTCCCTGTGTCCTTATGTAACTTTAGTCACTTGGCTTCTTTGTGCTTCAGCCTGAGCAGCTGGAAAACTTGAGACCACCCTGGAAACCAGATGCTATATCTGAGCTGATTTTTCCTGGGGAAGTGACTCACACAGATAAATCCCAAGCTCCTTGAAGTGACATCCATTTCTCTTCCTCTTTGTTGAAAGGTGGCCCCTTGACTCCTGAGTGTCACAGGCTCAGTCCTTCATGCTGGGAGTTGGACTTCTTGCTATTGAGCTCTGATTTTACCCCTCTCTTTTGTCACTATTGACTTCTTTGCTCTGACCAGAATTGTGAATCATAGTAACAACAACAAAAATCAGGTGGTTTCTTTTAAGATTGGAGTTGTACTTTTCCATTATCTGCTCAGTCAAGGCTTGGGCAGTTTTCATCTTCAGCAAAGAGATCATGTTTCACCACACCTGACTGCTCGTTCTCTAGCAGTCCCAAGGGGACCAATCACCTCAGTTCTCCTGGGTCATAATAGCGTTGATATTATTTGTACTGATGTGTCATCTAGGACCTCCAGTCAGTATCACCTAGGGTCCCATTGTGCTAGGCACCATACACTCACAACAAATAGAGGATCCCTGCCCAAAGAGCTAACAATCTAAATATGAGACAGGAAATGGTAGCACCTTGCAGAGCCTCACACGGTCTGGATGAGTCAGCAATGATCCCTTGCATCACCTGTGGCTGATGAGACCCTCCTTTTGCCAGTGACATACAAGCCTCCTTCAAATGCATTAGCTGCTTGGTCCCCTCTGCTGTACCAAGGAGCCCATCTGGATTTGATCCTTGGGAGTCAGCAATGTATTACCAGGTCTGGGATCATTTCTCTTTGGCTAAATCCTGCCACTTTTCCAAAGTCACAGAGAAACCTCACTTGGTGAAACTGCTTTAAAAAGCTGGTTACTCGCCTTGGGTAGTCCATGCTCTTTGTGCTCCAGCTGGCACTGTTCCCTGGAGAATTCTTGCACCATACCATGCAGGTGTGTGGGGCAGAGGCTGTTGCAAGTGAATGCATAGCTATATACCTCCACTTAGCTATTCTTTCATTGGTAATGGTGGGACCTCTGCTGAGCTGTTGTCATAGAGGAAGGGATTTTCTTCCTTCCCAGCTCTGTGGAGATTCCCCAGTGAAACAGCTCAGACACTTGACTTCATAGAATATTAGGGCTGGAAGGGACCTTATGAGGTCATCTAGTCCAACCCCCTGCTAAAACAGGACAATTCCAGGGTTTTTTCTAACTGGGCCATAAATGTTTCCAAAGATGGAGATTCCACTACCTCCCTAGCTAACCCATTCCAATGCTTCACCACCCTCCTAGAGAGAAAGTTTTTCCTAATATCCAACCTCGACCACCCCAGCTGCAGCTTGAGACCATTGCTCCTTGCTCTGTCCTCTGTTACTAGTGAGAATAGCCTAGCTCCCTCCTCTTTGGAGCACCCCTTCAAGTAGTTGAAGGTTGCTATCAAATCCCTACTCAGTCTTTGCTTCTGACTTGATGCTGGGGTCCAGGGTTTTGTCCTTAAAATTAATTTAGGTGGTACACAGAGACAATAGCAGCATCTGGCATATGCATACCTGAGTGGAGGCAGTGTGGTCTAATGGGTAGGTTTCATGCCCCTATTCACTTGCACAGGGCTTCGTTCTCCAGGACTAGCAATCTTGCACCTGTCACTAGCCCTATGTCTATTTTGAAATAGAGGTACTGGGGTTCAGGTCCCAGCTTTGCCATGTACCTGCTGTGTGACACTGGGCAAATTACTTTGCTTCCTGTTTATCTTGTCTGTTAACACAGCACATTCTGTAGAGCAGGGACTCTCTGTGCTTGCACATAGTCATAATAAAGGAAGACAGTGCTATATGTGAGATTCGTGCTGGGTAACAGTAAAGGGAGCCCAAGATACACTCACTTCATGCTAACAGAAACCTCTGCTCCTGCAATTGGTGAAAATCCTTCCCAAACATGTTGGATGAACACCTTTACACTCGGGAAGATCAGCATAATTAAACTTTTAGGGAATTCTCCCACAAACACTCATGCAATAAATACATTTATTAGTCTTTAAAAGTGCCACAGGACTCCTGGTTTGTTTTGCTGAACCAAACTAACACTGCACCTGCTCTGGTACAAATCTGTGATTGTGAGCCATTTTTTCCTCATGTTAAACAATTAATCTCCATTAGTAACAATTGCCTCTCTATTCACTTTTAACAACAACAACAACCTGCTCAGAGCCCATCTGAAGTTAGTGACCTCTGGGGCTACAAAGAGCAGTCAGTAATTTTGATGAGCAGGAGCTGCACCCATGCCAGGCTGAATAACTTCTGCTTTCCTGTATGTAACCATGGTGCTTCCTTACCCACTTGTTTATGCCAGCTTTACAAACCCATTCACCTGTTACTACAAATTCAATCAGTTAAACAAATGGAGCAGGGGAGGTTTCCCAAGCACAAGAAACTTGGCAAGGGAACCTGTGACATGCCACGTTTTTGGCCTGGCTGCATCAACACTGTCCATGTAAAATGTTTTCTAAGAACCTTCTGTTTATAAGCTCTTGGGTGTGTTACCTTCACAAGCATATTGTGCATCTCTGTGATTATCAATAATAGCCATTCCAAGTGTTTTTTATTAGGCAAATGATCTCTAAAATTACAGCTTGTTTGTTGCACCACTTCAATATGCAAACACTGATCATTCTTTCTTTGGTTTGGATGTCTCAGAATGTGCATCATTTACATTGAAACATCCATTGCATGTATTATCTCTCTAGCTTCACTCAGTCTCTGAAGAGAGAGTGGTTTTATCATATATAACATGTGTTGACAATCTCAAGGAACAACTGGGAGAGCTGAGGAGGCAGCTTCCTAGTTATTGGTCAAATTATTGGTAAAAGTCACAACAGCTGCTTAAATTAATCCAATTTATTTTAGATGCATTGTAAGGTGCATAGTCTGTTATGTAGGTCCTCTTCAGTGAGATGAATTTCACCCCTTAAGTATATTTCTGCGTGATTTTTCTTTGAGCCTCTTTAGTGTTCATTTAAAAAGAAAAGGAGAAAAAATATTGGGTAGTTTGGGATCCAGTGAGATCCGGAGTCCATCACTGCTAGATGCTCATTGAATCTGCCAGACAGGAGTGACTTGTGATTTGATGGTTGTTAGGTAATCTATGCAAAACAGAGATGATGGTTTCAGTCTACTTCCTACTGGGAAGTATCTGCTTCTAAACCACCAGTGGCACTAACTGGTTAGACCCTCTATTGGTGGATTCATCATGGAGACAGAGAAATAAATATATGCTGGAGATTAAAATGCCTCTCACTCTGTTGGTGATTCTGATCTCTATCTCAGTGGAGTGGGGGAAGTGCGCATTTCCACTGTCCATCATGCCCTTGGTCCCTTGCTAGATGACTTCACTCTGCAGGGCTATAAATCCTGTACCTGTCACCACCACTAAATGCACTTTATAACTTAAAAAATGTGTGTGGTGGTGGTAGGATCTCTCATGGAAGTGAATGAGCATTGAAGAAATCAAAACATGCATGTTCTTTTTAACTGTTAAAACCAATTATTCCAACGTAAAGCTACATCCATTTTTTTAAAAATGTAATTTAAGGGCTCTGTAGCCCGTAACCACTTTGTCTAGCACGTGACTCTGTAATCCAGCACTTTCCACATTTAGATGTTTGGACCTATTTGATCTGACAGAGCCCTTGTGTCTTTTCTGCTGGTATTTACCTGGGCAACAGTACAGCATGAATGTGGGCATGTGCTGTCAGTATTTGTGGAGAAAATGCATGTGATCTTTCTTTCCCATGCATGAGACTGCACCTGGGCTATAGGTGCTTTGAAAACCTGAATATCATATCCACTTTAAATGCTTTAGATTTTGGCTCAGCCATGTTACTAGCTAATCACTGAGCAAATGCCCAGTCTGGAAGGGCCAAATCCCCCTTGCCTCTCCCACAAGCCGTCCTGTGACCCCTGTTTTCTCCTAAAGACCTGTAGATAGATTTACTCCCTGGCTTAAACTCTGCAGACTCTGCTTTCCCCCCGTGCATGTGTTCAGTGAGAGACGACTATGCCTCTAGCTGACCAAGTAAGTGACCAGATTGTTCTCTTCTCTAAAGACACCTGTGGGAAGGAATCTAGACTTTGTCCCAAGCTATTCCATTAGAGGATTGGTGCTTGGCCTACTGAACCCGCACATAGTGTGAGACCTACTGAGAAAACGCCATGGGCCTTGGGGCATTATGCGCAGAAGCTGTACACAACTCCTCAGAGTGCTTAGCAACACAACATCAAGCCTTCATCAGGAATCCAGTGCCATATAGTTCCTGCAAGTCACAAAGCTACTCACAGTAACAGAATCAGAGACTATTAGGGTTGGACGGGACCTCAGGAGGTCATCTAGTTCAACCCCCTGCTCAAAGCAGAACCAGCCCCCAGCTAAATCATTCCAGCCAGGGCTTTATGAAGCCACACCTTCAAAACCTCAAAGAATGGAGATTCCACCAGCAGCAGCCCTCTGACTACAGCTCACTGCTGGTGAGAACCCTGTGGGACCTTTAGGTGGACAATGTCCAGGAGGGACAAAAGTCTTCCGAGCTCACCCTTCAACCAGGAATTCTGAACCACCTGACAAGACCATGCCATGGGGTTGCTGAAATCTTCATTCTCCTCAACTTTTTTGAGCACAGAAGCAGAAGGGACTATTTAGGTATAGCAAATTTGTTAGACCCAAGTTATAAATCCTGGCAACAGGAAGGTTCCGATGGAAATGCAGTTCTGGCAGATGCTCAACTGTGCAGTCTCCCCAGCATAACTCTAAAACCTGTGGCAAAGATGCCCTTCTGTTTGTCCTGAAGTATAGTGACCAGAGACAGTCCATGAAATGAGTGTTGCACCACCTGTTTCTCCTCCCCAGAACAACAGCTTCTTTCTGACCATTATCACACCACATGGTGAGGGCTCTGGGGAGGGCTAATGAAGTGATTCTTTGGGACACATCCCAAACTTCATTCATTCATTTCACTTAACAGGCTATATCTTCAGCTATTTGCAAATAGGTGTAGCTCTGTTGGCACTAGAGGAGCTGCACTGTTTACAGTAGCTGAAGCTCTAGCCCAAAATGCGTGTAGGTGGCCGGAGGATGTTTAGATCGGAGTAGCTTCCTTCTGCAATTGTGCAGCCCAGCTGCCTGTCCTCTCAGGTCTAGAAGTCATTTCACATCTGCTTACATTTTCAAGGGCCCCTCCGCAAAGGAAAAGAGCTAGAATCTTCTTTGTTAAAAATTAAGTGAAAACTGGAATTTAGATTTCTTGGCTGGCCAAATCAGGAAGTGTTCATGGTTAAGGGGTCTACAGTCTGGTTCCACATGTGGCTAACTTTTCCCATGGTGCAGAGTGTTAATGACCTGCTATATTTTTGCATTTCTGAATCAGATTTTAATTATTACTATCACATAGCTAAATTTGGGGGATCTACAGTAACCACCCTTCAGGGGACAATAATCCAAACTCTAGCTTCATAATAGTAATTATAAGATAAGATGTATTTCTAGCATACTTATATTATTGAGCTATTTCTAGAAATTTGATTGCAGACAATTCAAAATTATTGGTTTAAATCTGCTCCATACAGTTTTCTTTTACGCATGAAAATTAAAAAGTGAATCTTCTCATCTGTCAGTTTGTTTTCCCCACCCAGTCACAGGCATTAAGAGTGGGGTGGTTTCTGGGTCATTCTAATTCTATATCCTTTTCAGTTTCTGTTCATTGAAACTTTAAGGAAGATATGCACCAGTTATTTCATCAAAAATGTAGCTCTTCACCAATATACAGGCAGATGCTAGATACCAGCACCATGCAGGTAAATACAGCAAGGACCGGAGGTGTCACATGTGTTACAAGGGAACAATTCAAAGCAGTCATGGTCTCAGATGATGATACACATCATAATATAAGTAGTTCAGGAATTTTAAGTTAACAACATTATCAGGCTTCTGTTGCAGTGATACTTGTATAATTCCATGTTTTAAAGCCGATACCTTGAAGTCCATCTTAAGCAGCACCATTGTAACAAATAGGTGTGTGTAACATCTGTGTATGCACACACATACACATATAATATAGTCACACATTTTATATATATAATATGTACATACTATGTACAATTACACTGTTCTGAGAGTAGACCATTCTGTTCTAGCCCAGTGCATTATGTAACTGAGTTATGTTGTTTATCCATTTTTTATCATAAGCTTCTCAGGCATGGCCTTTTTCTTATTTGTACAACACTGAATATAAAATTAAGCTCAATAAAAACTTGTTAGCAAGACACATATATCTGCTCTCTAAATAGCCTTCTACTCAGAAAGGGCTATTTTGGAATGTCCAGTTTTGAGTTCTCCCCTCACATCAGAAACAGAAAACACAACAAACAACCTGAAATATCATGGCCAAACCTTGACCTTGAAACTTCCTTGAATCAGTTTTGGTTGGCTTTTCCCCTGGCAACAGATATATCTAAGTCATAACAATTTATGGAGTTCAATATTTTTATCTAAAAGAGCAACTCAGAATGGGTGGTACGTCACTGACACAAACATATGACCAGTTTCAAAATAAATGCCAGTTTTCTCAATGAAAGCTGAGCTGCTGAAAGGAAAGTGACTAGTGTGTCATTAGTCAGTGAGATCTGACTAACCTGAGCTTCCCCAAGCAGTTAATATTTTTATTTCCTGTCCCATGCAACGTGTGCAGGAGGAGGCTATTTATATATTTCATGAAAAAGTGAAACATGAGCATGAAACAGCTCGGGGGGGGGGGGCTAGCAGGGAGAGGATAACAAAAAAGTTGCTTTTAAAATTTCAGTAGAAGACTTTCATTCATTTCATTTAGCCCAGATTTTTCATTCAGCTGACTTGTCTTGTTTCCTGTTCTAACTGGAACCAGTGGAATAAATTCCCCTCTCATTTACATTGGTCCCACCCCAATGACTCCAAGCTTTAATATGATTATAAAAAGACAATAGGGAGGTTATGGTGGAATATCAAAGAAAAGACTAACTTTTCCAAATCGAGATACAACAGTGTAACTGAGAGGAAAGCTTGGACCAATTCATTTTGGTTTTTTTGCAAATGAATGAATAGTTAAAATGGAACTGAAAATTACATACATGTGGTGTCAGACAAACCATTATTTAATTCATTTAGAAGTCAGAAGTTGCCATGGGTCCATAATGAAATATTTTAGCAATTTATGAAATAAATAGATCATTCAATTTAGGTCATGGTTTGCTTGGGATTTTTTGGTCTATGTTTAATTGCAGTATTTTAAATGATAAATTAAGTACACAAAGTTGATATGGAAATTGACGAGAATGATGAAGTGAAAGCAAGGATTTCAGAACCTAGTAAGGCAAGTTGTATCTATAATAATTTCCATTCCAAATCCATTCAGAAACATTCCTCATTAAAAAAAAATAGATCCAGCGGAATGAAATGATCATTTTTAAATGAAGTTTGTTTGACTTATGTCCCATACCCAGATATGATAAACCAAAATTCCACTGGACTTGTTTACATGTGTTTACAAAAAGAGTTTTAATACATCTTAATTTAGAGTCTTTTCATTGATAATGGTTTGTCTTGTATTCATCCAAACTCTTTCTTGAAAGCATTGTCTGAACAAGGAGAATAAGCCAAGCAAAATGGAGGATCTGTCTATGACACCTCACAGAACAAGCCTTGGTTGTTTGGTCAAGGCTAGCAGGTCTTACATAATAATTTACTACAGTACCTTTCTGTTTCCTGGTCTGTGGTTTGCTGCTTGCTCTCAAAGGCTGTGAAGCTGCTCATATCCACATAACCATCGTTCTCATTAGCAGCACTTAATGCCCTACTGGGATCTTCAAAAAATTCTGTAAAAGTTCCTGCCCTGGTTGGTCTTCGAGGAGGAATCTGTATATTTTCGTAATCAGAGCTCACAGCTGGAATGTTCTCATAGTCAGAAGTATCAGCATTTGGGAATGAAATAGACCTAGGTTTAGTTAGGGGCAGTGGCATGAATGGAGGTCTGGATCTGTCCTCAAAGGACTCCACTCTTGACACACTTCTGCTAAAGGATTTGGGGGTCCCTTTTCTCTTACCATCCTTGTAGAAAAGAACGGTAGAGGGAGACTCAGAAGCTCGCAGCTTCCCAGTATGTGCCTTTAGTTGAGGTGAACTACTCAAGCTTCGTCTGTCCAATTCCATAACCCTAGAAGGCCCATGATAGCTAGACTCTGAAGACGACCTTGAAGAGGAAACATTAACATCCACATGGACCTTATTTTCTGCCTTCTTCTTGAATTTTAGGGTGAGGAACCGCTTAAAAGATGATTTCTTTTTCTTGATGTACTTATCAGGAGATTCATTCTCTATTAAAAGTGAGGGGGAACTTTTAGTGATTGGCTTTTTGGTGATACAGGCTAGTTCAAAAGGAGGTGGTATATCAACAACTGAGGATGGGGTGGACACACCACTTGATGAAAGGTGATTTCTTTGTGAAAAGCTACCTGAAGAACCAATTACACAGGGCAAAGAGAGATTGTCTTCTGTCCTCTTTATTCTATTGTCATCCAATGTAGAGTCATCAGTTTCTCTGTAAACAGAGATTGGCATATCTCTCCCTTCTACTGAATAAGACCGTGGGTATAAAATAAAATGTCTTGACTTTTGTGGTAATACCCTGTTAACTTCCATTGGTTTTCCTTCAAATGGAAGTAAATTATTGGTTAAATATTCAGTCGTGGAGTTGTCATTTGAAGACTGTGCATCCATTTCTGGTCCACTTTCTTCTGGAACGGTTTCTGGCACATACCCAGGCACTTTCCCAGATAGTGACCTTGTTCTAGTGACCATGCTTTTCCGATCAATGGATAGCAAGTTGTTTTCACTTAGTTCTTCTCTTGTGCTGTGATCACATGGAATATCATCTAATTCAGTCTGCACCGTTTCTCTAACATGAGGGGTTGAATTTTCTGAGGGCATCACATAAGGATCATCTAGAGAATCATTGGTTGTTTCTCCTTCCTCAGGTACAATGACCACTTCAGGGATCGCTAAATACTCCCTAGACTCATTTTCACTCTCACAGTCAGCTTTAACTTTGTTTTGATCACATCCGGCTAATTCTTCTGTTG
Organism: Podocnemis expansa; assembly: GCA_007922195.1. Taxonomy (NCBI): domain Eukaryota; kingdom Metazoa; phylum Chordata; order Testudines; family Podocnemididae; genus Podocnemis; species Podocnemis expansa. Next base: position 18,941,305 of record ML681973.1, read on the forward strand.
TAGGGGATGGATCCTCAGCTGGTGTTTGTTCAGGTGAATGGAGGGAGCTTTCTTCAAAGATACTATGACTGACCTTGAGGCCTTCAAGCACTGATTCAGATTCTTCCAATACACATTCATTGTCACCACAATCTTCCACACACATACTTGGTTTAGATTCAACTACCAGCTCTGGCTCACTAACAGTTTGAGTGCCAGAGAACTGGCTATCATTATTCAAACAAGTCCTTTCCATTTGCAAATTCACACTTAAGTTTTCTTGGGATGAATTAATTAAATCTTCATCGCATTTGCTTTCAAAAGGAATAATTAGACAACTCTCATCTATGTTCTCTGCCTTTACCACTTCTTCCTCTTTCTCAGAGTCTTCTCTAACTTCACATGTTGTCTCTGATGTTTCCTCCTCACTCTTCATCTCAATGGTTTGGTAACCATCATCTATGTATTCTTCCTTTTCCACATCTGTTTCTTTGTTGCTGTCTGGACCTAGTTCTTCTCCTTCAGATGCAGCTTCATTGATGGAACCTCCCAAATCCTCCTCGGCATTTAGTTCATTTTCTTTCAGTCCTAACCCAATGTCTGTTTCTTCTTCATCAACATCATCAGGAGTTGTATCAGGACTTGCACAACCATCATATATCAATTCCTTTTCTGTACTCAACAGAAAGTCTGTATTATCATTTGTATCATCATTATTCACTAGACTCACTTCTGTGTCAGCATTTGATAGCTCATTTTCTAAAGCTTCTGGCAGTTCATCATTCTCTGCTGGTGTTGGCTCATCTAAAGGTAGAGGTGTTAGAATAATATCTTCACACATATTGCCCTTCAAGTCCTCATCTCCATTCAGTATCTTACAGTTCTCCAGGTTATATTCATTATTGTCTTTTACTAGATCCAGTTCATTAAAGGTTTCTTCAGCCTCACCTTTGAAATAGTTTTCAGGGTCATCTACACAGTCCACTTCATCCATATTCTTAGAAGTAACATCTTCTACTTCAGGTACTCCTGACGACACTTGACTCAGTGCTTCAAACCTGTCACCGTCTCTAGTTTCTGTTGATCCATCTGAGTCCAGTTCCACTGGTTCAACAGTATCTGAAGAGTCATTATCCTTGGCTTCAGTTATTTCTGAGTTGCAGGTCTCCTTGTCATTATCAATGCTATGATCCTCTTCCTCCCCAGCTGCTTCCGAAGTTTCTAAGACCTCGTTTTCTGCAGATAACTCCAGACACTGGTCATGAGCATGTTCAAGTTTTTCACAATCTGTATCAGTCAGCTGAGCTTCAGGAACTACAATGTATTCATCAGTAGCCTCAGATTCCGAGCACTCAATGTTGCATTGATTTCCTTCATACAGCTTTCCTTCAGGACATATGAGTTTTCCATTTGTGAATTTATTTAAGTTATTATTGGTACAAACACTGGATCTCTCCTCGGTATCAGCTGAGAGTTTTGGCTTGGGAGCAATGGGTGGTTTTGGACCCCTAGACATAGAGTTTGGGTGCTGAAGAATATCAGTCCTTGACAATGAAAGAGGAAATTTGGATCCAGCCACTGAAGAAAGATGACCGATAATCTTTGGTTTTGGTGCTAGTGGTGGTTTTGTGAAATCTGGAAAAGAAACAAAGAAAAGCCATATTAGCAGTTTGCCAATCTGGTTTCAACAAATAGCTATTCACTAGTTTAATATAAACAGAGTAGCACTGATTCTGATTAGAGTTATAGTGCAGCTGGTCTGTAGCTGCGAATGGTGGCAGGAAACACTGGACTACAACTCCTAGAAAGAATTCTGGCTCCTCAGGAGGACAGTTAAGTATCAGACTGAGCCAAACAGAAACGTACCAGTTCAGGAATGTCAAAGTTTTTCATTTCAAATCAGAAGTCTTGAAACAAAAAGTTTCACTATTTCCAAAGAAATGTGTGGGTTTTGATAATATATTTTCGGCTTTTGGGGCTCAGATTTGCAACGAAAAGTCAAAGATTCAGCTGAAAACAGAGACTTAAATATTTTTAATGGAACACCCAGTTTTCCATCAAAAAGTCATTCAACAGGAAATTGTTGATGAGTGCCAGTTTGGATCTGTAAAAATGCATTGCAAGCAATTTGCAGCAAAGCTTTTTATCTGCATCATAGACTGCAAAAGAAATCCAACACTGTTTGTTCCGTCAGCAATTCAACGGTTAATTCAGCTTTGTAAAACATGAATGAATGTTTACCAGCCCAAGGCACAAAATGTATTCTCCTACCTTTACTATTGTGACTAATAATGAAAAATGGAATTATATTTTACTTGCTTCTCAACTAATTTATTCACCCAAAAAGAATTTCAGAGGGCTTGATTAAGTGTTTATACTAGTTATGTAGCTGGACTATACTACACTGAGTGAAATCCTTGTACCCTAAAATGAAGAGGTATAATTGGTGTCAACTTAAGTTCAGTTTTCAAAATATATAATTTCTTCAGTTGCTTCCCTATTCAGAAGGAACAATGTAAATGACAGTCACACTTTGCAAACAATTCTGCTTTATTTAAAGTCAATTTTGGTGCTCAGAGAGAGTTTAACATGGCCCTGGAAACTGAAGGCCATCTTTTAGCTTCAGAAGAGCATTTGGTACTGCAGTCTTCTACCCCACCAATACTGAAGCCAATGCATAAACCTTGACTTGCTTGGCTACTCACCTAAAGGGTGAGATGGTATTTAACTGTCCATGTGCATTCACTCCTCAGGTAGTCTACCAACAAGAGAGCTATTCAATGCCAATTTGTGGTGAGTTTTATTACTTTAGAGACTCATCCACCATAAATTAAACCTAGTCCTCAGTTCATATCATACAGGCTACAGAACAGCCGTTAGATGATCTGTACAAGGCATGAAGCAGTGAAGCTTAGGCTCAATAGCTCATCACCATTTATATGTGTTGTTCAATCCCCTTTCACAAACAATGTAAACTACTTGTTTTTGTCTGGGGAAAAATGTCTGTAGTACTATGGTTCTACTGGTACTTTCAAAGCCCATCATTAGGCTTTATTCATTTCAGCATATGCCCATGTATTCCTAATGACAAAGTTTTTATTCAAAGAGGGGTTGCAGTTGTTCATGGTGTCTGTAACCTCCAATCTTTTGGGAGTGGAGCTGAAGCTGGATGTCAGAGCCCTGAAAATGGATGCCTTTGACCATGCCAGTGGCTCATGGACAGTGTGTGTAGAAGTTGTGCTGATCTCTCTTCCTAGTGCCATCGCTTAAAGATGCCTTCTCTTGTGGAACTGCCCAGCACATTAGTGGTGAGCTGCAGTTTTGTAACACCTTGCACCACAAGCATTCCATGGCCTCTTGGAACATTTTATGATCAAGGACAAATGCAGTATTTTGGTGATGGTATTTAGAATTTAGAAGCATTGTTTTGAAACTCTTTAGTGAGACCCATTAAAAGCATTGTGATTAAAATGACCCTTCTAGTGAGACTCTTACCAAAACCCAAAGATATTCAGAAGCCAAACTGCAGGGAGCCAACATTAACATTGTTGAAATTTATATTGTAACTTCGGGATTATTTGGGTTCACCAAGACATTTTCTATAATAATGGACTTAGTGAGGGATGCTATAGTTACCTCAGCTACAAAGTGTTAGGTCTCTTTGTACGGTTTATGACAAGCTATGTGATTTGTGAAGTTTTCTATGGTATGCCATGCGCACTTCAGTCTGTTGAGGTGAAATTTCAGTTCCTTGCTCTCTGTAGGTTTGCATTTAATGGTCCTGGTCACCAAGGTAAGCTTCAGAATCAAGGATGGTAGAGCTAGTCCTTAAATGAACAGTGATACATCATTCATGCTAGTATGTGGACATATCAGGAACCAAAGGCAGAGAGAGTCATATATGCCCTGTTCAGCCCTGAACAGGTTTGGCACAGAGAGCATTGATGCAGTATAGCTCAGACAAGATACCTCATGTCTGTAATGGAGAAGCCATCTCAATGAGAGGGAGGGTAGGAGAGCATCTGTGCCCATTCTCTGCTCCCTTCTGACTGCCAAAAAGGTCATCAATATGTGCCAGCTGCAATGGTGACCATCATCACTGTGATGTTAGATGTACCTGCCTACTGCTACTGAACTTGAGACCCAACCTGGGCCACTGACTAGTTGGCAAGCAGTGACAACTTTACCTCACTACTGCTCTTGACTGGATTTGTCCCAATGGTGGTGCCCAATTTTTATTCAAAAGCGCTATAATATACTAACTCAGAATACACTGATAACTCCATTCAACAAAACAATGTTATGCTCACAAGTAAGAGTTTGTATGGCACTGCTCCCCAATGTCTGCAAACAACTTTCTGTTTCTTAAAATAAATTAAAATACTGAGACACATGCTAAGTAAAAACAATAAGAATCCTGTGGCACTTTAAAGACTGACTGACAGATTTCTTCAAGCGTAGGCTTTCGTGGGCTCCAACCCACTTAGTCAGATGCATGAAGTGGAAACTACTAAAACTAGCTAAATAAACATTGTTATTAGCTCCAGAGACATAACAGGTATGTTTTACTGACATTCCAAACCTTTGTTGCTAGTTCTGCTAATACACAAGTTGATGCAATTGATTTGTTTTCTGAGTAAAACAAAAAATGCAGTCTTTACGGAATCATTAAGCCACATCTTGAAGACATTGTGATTTTACTTGAATAATAACTGAGTTAAAAATTGAGCAAAGAACCTCAGAATTTGCCCCATAGAATAAATTTGCTCATTAGTTTATCCATCCCATCCTCACAGCAGCCAATGAAAAATTATTACAGTATATTATTTAATTGTCCTATCTAGTTTCACATTTCTCAAGGAGGAAACCCCATTGAACTGGGAAACTGACACAGAAGGTCTCTTGATCAAGAGGATGGATGACAAATTCTGTCTAGGAGTCATATGTATGGTAGGAGTATCTAGATTATCCTTAATTCTGACTGCTGTAAGATGAACTGGGTGGATGTTACAGGAGTTCTCTATAACTGTATGTATGTAAATAGTTAATAGGTAAGGTGTCAGTAGATGGCACATAGTTCCTGTATCTTGTAGGACCAATCAAACTTGTACAAAGCAAATGACTTCTTCTGGCAGCTATTTATATTGACTTGTAACTGGGGAAATGGAAATATAAGGGGCAAGGTCTCTGGTGGTTGGGTAAAAGGACAATGAGGAACCCCAGAATACTGTATGAGCAGCTATTGGACTGGCATTCAACACACTTTTCCTTGCTCCCACTGAGCAAGTTGCAAATGCATTGACCACACTAACCCCCCAGGATGAAAAAGGAAGAAGAATCGTTATTGGATGCTAAGAAGGGAAAGGGGGGAAAGAAGTCTCATGTCCCTTAATTGTAAATGTTGAGTGTTTGATATAGTTTTAACACACCAAAGAATGGAGGTAAATGTATAACAATGCTCTGATAACTAATATGCTGGTTCTAGAAATATCACATCAATCAAAAAAATTGAAATACATTTATTCAAAGGTATTCAACATGGAGTAACATGGGCAAATGACAATATGAGAACATCCTTATCAGACATTTATATGGTATTTGTAGCTTTCTGTGTCCAGTCTCTGTGAGACAAACAAGGAGTCAGTCCTGTGGCACTTTTAAAGACTAACAAATTTATTATCACACACCCTTTCCATGGGAGAAAATCCCACTTCGTCAGATGCTTTGAAGATGGGGGAACTTACAGAATAGGAGGAAAATACATGCAGGGAAGTGTAAGTCATAGAACCAGGTCAGACTGTTATCTGATCCTATGACTTACACTTCTCTGCATATGTTTTCCTCCCATTCTGTAAGTTCTCGTCTTCAAAGTGTCTGGCTAGGTGAGATTTTCTCCCATGAAGGCTCATGTGATAAATAAATTTGTTGGTCTTTAAGGACCACAGGACTCCTTGTTTGTTTTACTGAACTAGACTAACCTGGTTATCCCTTTGGAACTTGTCAGCAATCTCTGTGAAGATTCCTTAATACCAAATCAAACAGCTGAGCTGAGCATGAAGGGAGTTGGACTTCTGTTGTTTCCATCTTTGTCTTTAGTATTTGACTCAGAAATAGTCCTCTGCTTGCTAGTCAGAGTACGACATCCTAGAGCTTACCTCCTCAAGCTCCAGAAACGAATTCAGTGAATACATTCTGCAAGTGGTCAGTGGTATCTTTAAAGGAGCCTCTAAAACTAAAAATCCATTGATTGGATTATTTCAGGTAAACGATGATCATCTTTTTTGTGATAGGAATCTATTACCCCAGTGACTATAAGTATTTCCAGAGAACTTTTCCTTTCTGCAAATCAGATGGTCTCAAAAGAGTCCCAGCATGTTGAAGTCCATCAGCAGACAGAGGAAATCAGTTTTCATCTTGATTGTTACCTTGTCATTAGCTGAGCTAGAGACTTGGCTGCAGAGATTACAGCTCAAAAAACAAAACAGAGACAATTTCTCTACTTCTCAATGGATGAAACTTTTCCTTCCAGCCCTCTATCACCTTAGTTTTCATTTGAGATGACTGCTGCTCAAAGGTAGCAGTCAAATGTGTGCCCAGCTGTTCAGAAGGAGATAGACAATTCCAGGCCCAGCCACAAAGCATCTATATTGAAGGCAATATCTTGCCTCAGTGGATATGAAGAGAAATACCAATGTACCTGAGGAGATGGATGGATGATGGAGTCTTAAAACACTTTGTGCGGTCAGAAGAGAAAGAGCTATATAATCTCATAGGCTGTGTTCACACAGCCTCCTTATTTCGAAACAACGGAGGTTGTTTCGAAATAAGGTTTTGGCTGTTCACACGACGCACAGTTGTTTCAGAACAACGGGAACCGTTGTTCCGAAACAACCGCGTTGTTTCGAAACAAGTTAAACCTAGTCTGTGGGCGAAACAACGTTGTTTCGCAATGGTTGTTTCAAAACAACGCTGTGTGAACATGTTGTTTTGAAACGACGGTGAGTCGTTTCGAAATAACTGTTGTCCGGAATCGCTATTTCGATTCCAGCTTTTTTTCCTTATTTCAAATTAACATTTTGTTAATTCGAAATAAGTTGTTTCGAAATAAGCGTTATTTCGATATACGGTTGTTTCGAAACAACCGTGTATCGAAATAACCCACTGTGTGGGAACACAGCCATAGTCTCCAATACAGGTGTGATTTCGCCCTCTCTACACCTTCTTCTGCTGGTACTGATTGGTTTGTATGACTAAAATTTTATAGACAATCATCCACTTCAAAGTACTTTACAAACTTTTTGTGATGAAATAACTTTGCCACTACCAAAGCAACAACTCTGCATCATTTCTGAAGTAAAGAATATTGTATTCAGCTGAAAATGGAGGGAAACCGAATGTATTTGAATCTGAGTTGGGAACCAGGATTTTCTCTCTGGTCATCTCATGCAATTTTAAGATGTTATTTGCAGTATTATTTAGGAACCTTGAGCCTGCAGTCTTGTAATAAGTGTCATGAGATTTTAATGACCCCAGTTTATCAGTACTTTGGATTAACGTCTCATCAAAAGTTAGCATGGTGTCCACTGGCACCATAATAAACCATTTTGTTAGGACTAAGCCAGAGGGAGGAGTGCTTTCCTGAATCATCAATACCTTTTCCTGCACCACCTGGGCTTTCCTTGGAAGTGTTCCATCCAAGAGCAGGCCAAGGATCTGATTACTCAGCTTATGGCATTTGACAAACCCTGAGAGCTGAGGGAGGGCATGCCACCAAATCATGCTCAAAATTACAGTTTTAAGTGCCAAGCTCCAGGGAAGAGGGTAGGGTCTTGAAGTACATTCATAGCTCCCAAATTTTCTCCTGATCTATGTGGACCACTTTATGTATTTACTGAGTATTTAGTTATTCACACAGAATTTTTATACACACAAACTTCAGTTGTTTAAAAAACTGGGTGGAATTAGAGATTGCTCGAACAACCCATTAGTGGCACATCTGGAATAAACTGCAGCCTTGTTCACAGTCATTTGCTGGTAAGAATTAGTGACCAGTGGCCTAATTTTTCCCACTGTGCCAGCCTTTGTTCACTTCAGGAGGCTTCATTACTCTGTTGGAATTGTTCACCATGTTGCTCTTGCCCATCACAGAGTTTGTTACATTGTTTACTTGCTTTTTTTGGTTCAAATGTTTATCTTTCTTTGTTTAAAAAAATCAAGAAATAAAAGCAAACTGCTCTCATCACAATGGATTCCTATGATCCTTTGATGATCAGGGTAACTCCACTTTGGATATGTTTGTTTCTGTTTCCATTAGAGTCCAAGTCACTTATTCTAATGATTTTAAAGGATAAATATAACAAGCCATAAGAAATGTGCTTGTTTATAAATAATAAATAGACGTTTTTCTTTCAAGTTTTCTAACTTTGTGTTTAGGAGTGAGAGACACCCTGTGCCTAAGGGAAGCTGTCTGGGAACAGATGCTCTCTGAGTCTTCTCCTCCCCCTATTGTTTGACGCTTCCTAGTTAGCCACTGCTTCTTCCTCTGTTTGACTACTTTCCTCTGGGTGAGCATGAATTCCAGCAAGACAGCATCCCTTTCACAATCCACATCCAATGACAATCTCTGACGTCCTGCTGAGTCATCAGGGAGTGAAACGTAGCTCATTATCTGGCCTGTAACCATATCCAGACTGTATTGCCATCATCTTGAAGGTCCTTTTCAATGATACAGAGATTTACTCTTGAGGTCCTTTAGCTCTGTTTTGCGCTAGAGCACATGGGTGGAGTTTACTGAAGGCACAGGGAGGCAAGGCCTTCCCCGATAGGCAGTGGTGGCCGCACCTCTTTCCCTGCTGCCTACGGTCTGTTCTGGGCAGACAAAAGCTACCTTCAAGGAGGATATAAGCTCAGTATGCCATGTGCTTAGGCAGTGTGAAGCTGATATCTGCCTTCTTAGCAAAACAAAAGAGGAGTTTTCTCCAGTCATGTCAAGTTACATTTCCATTGGCTAGCTGAAAAACAAAAGAGGAGTTTTGTGGCTTCAAAATACACCCATACTGGAGCATGAAAAGAAGAAAAGGGAGGGAAAGTGTTGTTCGGTGTGCAGCTGTTGTCCCATGAAATGTTGCAAAATGTCCATTTACTAATATTCTCCAAATCTATTAGTTAGCCGAAGTAAATGGTGTTTCATATTTATTTATGGCTTAAAGCAGAACATGCTTACTGCAAAGCCGTCAGGGGGTTGATGGGCTTGGACTGAACATCTTATTGAATACTTCTATTTCAAGTAAAGCAGGCACATTTGTGAATATGTTCTAGGTCGATGGTTCTGGTGCGGTAGCCTGCAGCTCTGCTGTGATGTGGCTACAAGCGTGAAACATCCATGAATCTTCAAGATGCTGTTAGCGACTGTTCAGGATGTTGGTAGCTATGGTCAGGAGACTTTTAGCATTTCAAAAGGCTTTTTTGTGTCCCCTAGAAATTCAAGCGCCATTACGGCGCTTGCTTAGTTGCTCCAGCTCTTGTGTTGGATGTTTCTTTGGTGTAAACTCAATCAGGAGAAAATATTCCGACAACCCAAAACTAGAGAGACAAGTAGCACAGAGGAAGACAGATCAAACCAAATAGTTCATAGAGTCACAAAGTGTGAGTCTAGAATGGACTGTTCAACCATCTAGCGTGACCTCCTGTATATTACAGGCTGCTGAATTTTACCCACTTATCCCTGTATTGAGCCCAATAACAGGTGTTTGACTGCAACATGCTTTCCAGAAAGCATCCAGTCTTGATCTGAAGACACCAAGAGGTGGAGAATCCACAATGTCTTCTGTAGTTTGTTCAATGGTTAACGTGCGCCTGATTTCCAACTTCAATTTGTCTGGTTTCAGCTTCCAGCCACTGGTATTTGCTATGCCTTTTTCCCATCAGATTAACTCTTTAGTACCAAGTAGTTTTTCTCCTTGAAGATACTGTGATAAAGTCATCTCTCAGCCTTCTTTTTGACAGCTCTCAGCAGAAGGTATTTTCTCCAATCCTCAAATCACTTTTGTGGCTCTTTTGCACCCTCTGATTTTTCTACAGCTTTTTAAAAATGAAGACCCCAGAACTGTGTTCCTGGATCAGCCTCACCAATGCCACATACAAAGGCAAAATCATCTCCAAATTCCTAATCACTACTTCCTTGTTTAAACAACCAATGATTTCAGTAGCCCTCTTCCCCACTGCATTGAACTTGGGAAATCCTGTTGAGTTGCTTATCTGCTATTAAATCTAAATCCTTTTCAAAATGAGTGGCTTCTGACACAGTTCCCAATTATGTCGGTACTGCCAGCATTCATTGTGCCTAGATGTATAGCTTTGCTCTGGGCTCTGTTAAAACCCATTTTGTCTGAATGGGCCAGGCTTGCCAAGTGATCCAAGTGTTCTCTGTATGACGGCTGTGTCTCATCATTGTTTACCACTCAGCCAGTCTTTGTCATCCATACATTTTGAATCGAATCGAATCGAATCATAGGGTTGGAAGGGACCTCATGAGATCATCTAGTCAGCAATGATTTTAGATTTTTCTACCAGCTGCAAATAGTGAAAAGTATCAGGTCCAGTACTGATCCCTGGAGAGCCTCAAGGGAATCATCCCTGTTGAATGCTGATTGCCCATGATGACTATTTTTGAGATCTGTCAGGGAGCCAGTTCCTAATCCATTTAACATGTGTTTTGCTGATACTATCTAGTGCTCGTTTTTAAAATCAGAATGTCTGGTGGCACTAAGTCAAATGCTTGACAAAGACCTAAGTATGTTTTCTTTACTCAGTTACCTTAAAAAACAACCCTGTAATCTCTCTGAAAAATTAAATCAGGTTTGTGGATGGCTTGCACACTAACAAACCCCTTCCCATAGGGACAGGGAATAAGTAAAGAGACCAGAATTACTCATAACTCAAAGCAAACTCATTTGTCATCTCATGTAACTGCTGCAAGGAATATGGAAGATTTAGGGAAGGATACATAAAAGCTTGTCTATGAAAACTTATTTGTTTTTAAGTAGTGGTCTACAATGGGAAACTGTTGGGACCAACCTTCTAGACAATTCACTCTTTGCATGTTCACGTCGTTGAAATATTCGTTTTCTCTCAGGACATTTATTTATTTATTTATTTGTACAATAATCTGAGGAACCTACAGCCATGGACCAGGACCCCATTTGTCCTAGATGCTGTACACACACACACAGCAAAAAGGAAGGATCTTACACTCAAAATGCACAACAAAAGACAACAGATGCAGCCAGATGGGGGTGTGCAAGGAAATGGTGAGAAAATATAGGTCAGTTTGGTAGGCTATGGTATGAGTTCACCAACAGTCTAACTATTGTCACAGTTTGTGTAGGTAAATGAAAGACTGAAGGAAAATAATGAGACAAAGCAAACAAGGAATCTGGTGACACTTTTAAAGACTAAATGAACTGAAGTATTTACAAGAAACGTATAATTCCACTGAGGAGATGCCACTTATGTTATAAACCTCTGGAGCTGGCACCACCAGAACCCCAACATATGCAGTAAATAACTCCAAATTGTCATTAATTTCACACTACTGACTGCAGATCTTCTGTTGTTTTTATGTTTACAGCATGTGAGTCCATCACTGTGTGCAGCAAGCCATTTGAAATAAGTGGAAGTGACACAGGGCAGGATTTGCAAAAGCATCTAATGGATTTAGGGGTCTAATTGTAAAATTTTCAGTGGGACTTACCTAAGTCTTTCAAAACTTTGAGTCTTATTAGAGTCTGTGCTCAGGGGCTTGTCAGAATTCAGCAGACTTAAGTCAGCTTGGATCAGGCCCTATCTGAATGTATTTGAACTATGTATAACCATTAAGTGGCAGCTCTGAAGCTCACCCCCCCCCCCCAAGGTAATAAAATCTCTTGTCCTTTTTGTCTTTTTAAACAATTTTACTTGGAATGTTACCCAGAACTTCAGAGCTGTTACCGCTCTGCAAAGGTAAAATGCATTATAGTAGAGCTATTGGAATCTGTTGTTCTGAAATCAATGGTTTATGACTTAGAGTTGTCAGATCAACAGGTTCCAACTTTCCTTTACTGTAGAACTTTATTGCTGCCATTCAGAAATAGAATATAATCACAGATCATCCTACAGAGAAATGTTGCTAGGGAAAGGAGGACCTAAAGTCCATGGGTGCCAAGCTGATCAGAAAGCCTGCTTTTAAATGGAAATGATGAATTCTGATACCAAAAGTTCTGGTTCTTGTTCATGTACAGAACTTCACTCACATGAGAGGTATCATTGACTTAAATGTGTTGCAAAAGTTATCTTAGACTGGGATCTTAGACTGACTATTTAGGGGAAAAAACTCATGTACAACATCCAACTGGTCAGAGTGTAATAAATGCCATTAGTTTAATATCCCTATCACTACAAATGACTCAGGTGTCCCAATGGCACCTACAATTTTATTGCTACTTCCCAACAGGAAGCAGTCTGTGAGAAAAGAGAATTGTCATCCTCCTCGTTTCATGTGCTGATGCCCCACTGAAATCAATGGGAGTGGCTCATGAAAGTCTATAACAGTAGGACATAGCTGCAAACTAAAGATTTAGAGGCAGTGGTAACGTCCTGCAGGTTTCTTACTTTAATTAATTTCTTTATTCTCTTCAAGAATTATTTTAAAAACCATAACAGATAATTTAAAATTTTTACAACTTGAAGTGATTTTTTAAATTGCAATTTCCCATTTGTGTTGCATGATTTCTGGACCCATGAAACAACTGAATAGAGGAAGGGTGGCCTTGTGGTTAAGGACTGGCCTGAATCCCAGGCGATCTGGTTCCAATTCTTGGCTCTTTGCTGGTCTGCCTATGGGAATGGAGTAAGTCACTTAGTCTTGCTGAGCCTCAATTCCCCGCCTAAGGGGATAATCATCTTTCCTTTCTTCCTTGTCTATGAAGATTGTAATTCTTTGTGGCATGGTCTGTGACTTAATTTCTGTATCTACAGTACCTAGCACCACGGGACTCTGATGTTGGGTGGGTGGCTAGTAGTTGCTACCATCATATACATAATAATATTGGAACACATGGAGCTTCATCAATTAACAAGCAAAACTCTCCTTTGAAGCCAAAGGTGAGAGTTGCGCTTCACACTGATGGATACATTTCTTCTGACTGGATCAAATAACAATTATGCTAATTAACCCTACAGGCTTATAAAATAATACACTGCACACACTGCTCTGAGACTGGGATCAGGCTGGATTTCCCCATGTATAAAATTAGGGTGAGATGAAGTTTTTAAAGCAATGACAAACTCACTCTAAGGGTTGACTACACCAGGGATAAGTTTCTCTGCTACACAGGAGAAGGGAGTCCAAGCTGGGTTTTTGTTCAGGAAAAAGAATTAAAATGTTACTTTCTGAGTGGGCAAAGAGAATGCAACTGCTCACCTCCTCCCCACCAAAAAAGAAGACCTGTAGAGAGAGATTTAGGGTGGTAAAATAAACAAGGAGTCAAGTGGCACTTTTAAAGACTAACAAGTTTATTTATTGCATGAGCTTTCCTGGGAGAAAATCCCGCTTCTGTCAGGTGCTTGAAAATGGGGAACTTGTCTGACAAGGGGGGATTTTCTCCCAGGAAAGCTCATGTGATAAATAAATTTGTCAGTCTTTATAAGTGCCACAGGAGGACTCCTGGTTTGTTTTGCTGGACTAGAGTGATGCAGCTACCGCTTTGTGGCAAACATTTATTGACATGTGGGTCTGAAAGTGAGTGCGAGTCTGACAGGAAACCCCCGGCTGCATGGGGCACCAGCTCATTTTTAGCATTTGAAAATCTGGAGTTTGGTATTTTTCCTCCTCTCTCCCCCTTTCCAGTGGGGAAAAAAGGAGAGGAGAGGAGAGGGGGAAACACGCCGACAACGAAAAACCCGTTGCGCAAAAGTGGGAAATTTATCCCAATTTAAAAAACGTTCATAATAAATGCTTCCCTCTTTCCTAGCTCTATCTCCAGCTGCCTCGTGGATGCTGCTGGTTGCCGAGCGCTTCTCGGAGCCTGGCCACTTTTTTAGGTGCCTGCAGGGGGCTGAGCAAATGTGAAAATCTCGCCCAAAGGCCAAGCGATTGCCCCCGGCAAGCCCCCGGTGAGATCCCGGCGGCGGGGGATGAGTGGCCGGGGCCAGAGGCGGCAGGCTCCCGGTCCCGCCTGGAAACCCGTCTGAACCCCCCGGCGCTGGGCGCCCAGCCCGACAGCCCCGCTCCGTCTGCCCGGGGAGCCTGCGGGGATCGGGGGCTGCCAGTGTCCCGATTGCTGCGCCCCCAGCCCGGCGCCCCGGCACCCCCGCTGCAAGCGGGGCAGGGGAAAGTCGGGCATCGGCGGGTCGGCCACTCACCCCCCCCCCGTGTGTGTGTGTGTGTGTGTGTGTCCATCCCCCTTGCGTGTGTGTGTGTGTGTGTGTCAAGCCTCCCCTGTGTGTCCACCCTCGTGTGTGTGTGTACCTACGAGTGTGTCTGACCTCCCTAGTGTGAGTGTGTCCATCCCCCTTGCGTGTGTGCGTGTGTGTGTGCCCAGCGTCCCCTGTATGTCCACCTTCTTGTGTGTGTGTCTGTGTGTGGGAGAGAGATTGTGTGCGTGTCCAGCCTCGTGTGTGGGTGTACCTACGAGAGTGAGTGTGTCTGCCCTCCTTCGTGTGTGTGTGTGTGTGTCCATCCCCGTTGCGTGTATGTGTGTGTCTCCAGCCTCCCCTGTGTGTCCACCTTCTTGTATGTGTGAGAGAGGCAGACTGTGTGTGTGTGTCCACCCTCGTGTGTCTGGGTGTGTACGTAGGAGTCTGTGTCTGGGTGAGTGTGAGTGTGTGTCCACCCTCCCCTGTGTGTATCCACCTACTTGCGCGTGTGAGAGACACTGTGTGTGTCCACCCTCGTGTGTGTGTGTACGTCCGAGTCTGTGTGTGTATCCACCTTGTGTGTGTGTGTCCACCCTCGTGTGTGTGTGTATCCACCTTGTGTGTGTGTGTGTACGTCCGAGTCTGTGTGTGTGCGTCCATCCGCCTTGCGTGTGCCTGTGTGTACCCTCGTGTGTGTCTCCACCGTCCCGCATGTGTGTGTCCATCCTCCCCTCTGTGAGTGTGAGTGTGAGTGTGAGTGTGAGTGTGCCCGCGTCCCCCCACTAGCCCCCGAGGCTCCCGGCTCCGCAGGTCTCAAGCCGCCCCCAAAAGAGGGGCGCCGCCCCATGGCCCCTCCACCTGCGAGCAGCTGTCTGTCTGTCTGTCTGTCTCTCACCCCCCCCCCCCAGCACGAAACCCCGTCCCTTGGGGTGCAGCTGGGGGCGGGGGAGGGCGCAGGACGACCCCCAAGTTTGCAGGGAGGGCGGCGCCTTTTCTGGGTGCGGCGAGGGGCCCCCCAGCCCCGGGGCCGATGCCCCCCGCGCCCCCCCCCCGGCTCACCTGCGCTGCTCATCTTCCGCCGCTGCCCCCAGCCTGCCCCCCCCTCACATCCCGGCCCGGGCAGGGGGGCGGCTCGGGATCGGGATCGGGGCGCCGCGGGGTCCCCGGAGCGCTCCCAGCCGCCCTGCCCGGCCCGGCGACGGCTGCGATCAGCTGGCGGCTGCCGCCTCCTCCGCCCAGGCATTTCCCTGCCTGCCTCCCTCCTTCCCTCCCTCCGCCTTCCCGCCCGCCTCCCACGGAGGAAGCCCCTTGGCTCGCCCGGGGCCGGGGAGCGGCAGTGACAGGCGGGGGGCTGCAAAGAACCAGATTTAAAGGGGCAGAGGCCGGAGAGGCTGGAGGGTCCCCCCAGGCAGCGCCCCGCACCCCAGCTCAAAGGGGTGAAAACTAGGAGCAGGGGGACAGGGAAGCTTCGGCTCTTCTCCCCTTTCTCCCTGCCATCAGCCTCTTCCCCCCAGAAATAGCTGGGGTCACAATGTTGCCTCTCATTTTTCCTAGGCTGTGTGCGCAAAAAATCTCTTTGCTGCCCATTTTTGGAGCCAGTGTCCAAATTTGTGCAGGCTCCGCTGAGTGTGGTCAAACTTGCAAGGAAGTAAGTGGGTAGGATTCAAAGAATATCTAAATTTTATGTTGATCCAGTGATGGAAGTGAATTTATAAATTACAAAAGCTTATTTGAAATGTGTTACTTGAAATCGCCTTCTTGAAGTAGCATAAAAATATTAGCACTGTTGAATTTTGTTGTGCCCGCTTTAGTTTGTTGTGTGTGCGGATTTCACAACCTGTGTGCGTGCACGCACGCTCACAGCTTAGGGGGAACGTAGGTTGGGGAGACAGAAATTTCCACCCTCCCAACATTTCTGCCTCTGTTTCCCGGCGCCAAGCCCCCCACTGGCCCCAGCCCCACTTGTGTGGGTTGCACTGTGTGTTAGAGCAGTGGAGCCCAACACTGGCACACCTTGCTACCTTTAATTAAGTTGAGGCACACCACCATCTCATTGCCAAATGAACTCAGGCATACTGAGGAGCCGATCCAGAGCTCTTGGAGGAGTGTTTCCAAAAAAATTGTGGCACACCTGATGGCACACCTGTGTCTGGTGGCAGGCTGGTTGGGAAACACTGTGCTGGAGTCAGGACCCTGGCACCTTTTCCAAGGAGCCCCAGATTCCTGGAGTAACCAAGTCTTGTAAGTTCATATCCAATATCCTGCCAGGTCAGAAGTTGGCATCCAAAGAGTCAGGACCTTAGTGTGGTTCCCCACCATCTTTAGCAATTTCAAAAATAAATGCATGGGGCTAGAAAATGGCCATTCTGCAAAGAGGAGCGATAGGCAAGGGTTAATCCGGCTATACCTTAATTTTGCAAGCTCACTATCATGGCTTTGTAGGGATAAGAGGAGAAAAGTTGGTCTCTTGACTCCCTTGGAAAGGTGGGATCAGCATAGGCTGCAACTCTATGAGCCCACAAAGAGTTTGGCAGGCGGGTGAGAGAGCTCCAGGCTCACCTTTGCACTCAGGCATATAACAGAGGAGACTGATTGGTCCCAAAGCTGGCTGGCTCTGATTTGGGGTTACTTAACAGCAGAGCATTCAGCTGGAAGATCTGAAGTGCAAAGCTCTGAATATCTGGGCTCAAGCAAGACATAAGAACATAAAACTGGCCATAGGAGATCAGACCAATGGTTCATCTATCCAAGAATCCCAGCTGTTGACAGTGACCAATGCCAGGCGCTTCAGAGGGAATGTATAGAACAGATCATCATCAAGTGATCCATCCTATCCAAAAAAAAGCAAGGAGTCCTGTGGCACTTAAAGACTAACAGATAAGAGAAAATCCCGCTGCGTCAGTTGCTTCGAAGATGGGGAACTTACAGAATAGAATGAAAATAAAGTTTTGTTTTGTTTTATTTTATTTTATTTTATTTTATTTTATAAAGCATCTGATGCAGCGAGATTTTCTCCCACAAAAGCTCAAGTGAAAAATAAATCTGTTAGTCTTTAAGTGCCACAGGCCTCCTTGGATTTTTTTGCTGTCCATC
Organism: Podocnemis expansa; assembly: GCA_007922195.1. Classification (NCBI taxonomy): domain Eukaryota; kingdom Metazoa; phylum Chordata; order Testudines; family Podocnemididae; genus Podocnemis; species Podocnemis expansa. The sequence continues at coordinate 18,958,771 of ML681973.1, forward strand.
CTATCAGCCATCCTGGTTAACAGTCATTGATGGACGTTTCCTTCATGAACTTATCTAGTTCTTTTTTGAGTCCCATTGTAGTCTTGGTCTTCACAATCTCCCCTGGTGAGTCACATAAATGTTTTGTGCACCTGGAAGATTGTGTTTGGTAACTTATGTTAGAAGACAAAGTATCATTAATAAAGGTGCCTTTATCAGGGAGTTGATAATGTACAGTGGTTTTATTTCACACAGCATTGTTTCATGTTTATTTCATTATAAAGCATCTAATAATAAACATCACCCCGAGCCAATTTACAACACAGCTGAAAAGAAAGCGAGGCTGTAGACTTTCAGAAGCATTCTTCACTGCTGTAGCATTGGGCCTGAGATTAAATAGATTTCACTCGGAACAGAGGGAGGTAACTGGGAAGCAAACTCAGTAAATTAAGAAGCAAAACACTAAAGACTAGATCTGTGTGGAGTGCTGCTCAGCCCTTCTGGAGAATCTGGCCCTGCCTTGCACTCCTCACTACGGTATCTGATCAGATCAGGTCCTAATCTGAATAGTCGAATCAGTCTAAGAAATATTCCCGGAGTCACCAGTTGGCGTGAATCCTGATAATCTAGTGTAAAATATTGTCTCTTGACAATAAGCAACTTAATATTTGCTTTTCAAGTAGCATTCAGATGGGTCACAGAACAGAGTGTTAGGGAGTTTTGCAAAAAAACTAAAGGTATCAGGAAAATGTTAAAAGTGAATCTACATAAAAAAATGGAGAGCGGGAATTAAGGTCAGGGCCCTGATTCCCCCCCGTCCATGAATGCCTCTCCTCAGGACCGCGATGGACAGCCAGAGATTGAAGTTATCAGTTATTCAAAGCAGCAATGACTTGCAAAATATCCATCTAAACATATATTTGAAGGAAAATGACTTTTTGATTCAATAGCAATTTTCATGGGAAAAAATTCAACTTTTATGAAAAAATTGGGCTGTTGGAAAAAATGGAAAACCAGATCACCAAATTTCCTCAGGTTTACAGTGGCTGAAAAATTTTAATGAAATCAAAAAAGAAAGTGTTTTGCTCAAAATGTTTCATGAGAAAAAGAACTGGCTTCTCATCAGCTCTTGAAAAAAAGTTTTACTCTTGAGTAATGTCAACCAACTGATTGGCAGCAGATTTACACAGTATCAAGATTAATTCTTGTCATTAGTTCGGTTATCAGGTTTCATTTGTTTGGAATGTTATAGTAAATTTAGGAACTGTGTTCATTATTATTTTTCCAGTATTCGTGCAAAGGGAATTTGTTCAGATAAAGAGAAACGGACAGTTTCTACTTAGCGTAACCCATTAATGGAGTCTCTTACTCCATTTGTATATCGTTGACATAAGCTTGTCTGTCCTTATTCAGTGAATAACTAATTCTAAGCAGCAAAGCTTCTCAGAACTATAGCTAGAGAGATAATGGGAAAATATTTGACATTTTATTCAGGGGGAAAAAACCCTGCAAAATTAATAGAATGATTTGTTTCGCAAACAGTAGCCCATTAAGTTGAGTAGACACTTCTCCAGAACAACTTGTCCAATGTTCTCTTCATCCATTAATGCTTTGCAGTTTTCTAAAAGGTAAAGAGAAGTCCCAAATCACAACTTTACACTTGCTTTGCACTGATGTAAATGAGTACAAAAGGAGCAAGGCAATAGAGACTCAGTCTTGGTGGTCCAGGACTGATTCAGAGGAGCACTTAAGTACCTCCTTAAATCCCTTTTAGATTTAGCATGTGCTTCAAACTGCTGGCATTTAATGCAATTTATCTCAATCCAGCAAAATACTTAATCCTATGCTTAACTTGAATACAATCTGATTTGTTTAAATTTGCATGTTCTTTGGAACTTCACTGAAAGTAGGCCTTATTTAACAGCATTTTGGGAGCTGATCCTTGGCGATGTTGAGTACAAGGTGCTGAATGTCTTCAGTTTCCATGCACCAGTGAGAGCTGTAGAACACGAGGCATCTGGCAGAAAGTGCTCACAACCTTGTAGATTGGCTCTCAGGTAGCAACCAATCCAGCTGATTTTGAACTTGGATCCCTGTTGCTTCATTGGGTCAAAATTGCCAGTAATGAATAATGGAGTATTTACTAATTTACCAAAGAATTTATTTTTGAACCATTCCATCTAGCTCCTGAAAGAAATTAATCCAGGGGGAAATTATGCTACAATTTAAGGTGGGGAAAAATACTCCATGTGGTGGTTTCCACCTGAGAAGATTTGAAACTCGTGCCGTAAGCAAAAAGCCTGAAGCTTTTATTGTCAGTAAAAGACAGGCTAGGATATAATTACTTATACCAAACACAATGAAAAGCTTTAGGATCTTTATAGCTAAATGCAAATAAGAACCATAAAAGCTGCTTACATTTGTCTGTGTTTTTATTCTTTTTATTTTGGCACCACACCAATGAGCAAATGGCAGAGAATAGAAGAGAATTAACTTAGATTAACTTTTACAGTTAAAAATAAAAGAACAGTAATGTGAACATGTTCGGTGGAAATGATGGGTCAAAACAAGCCTTTAGAGCCACTGAAAACCTTTTCCTTTTCCTCTTAAATTACAATGAAAAGAGATAGAAGGGTCTAAAAGGAGTAGTGAACGTTCCCTTGCAGGATTTACAATCCAACCATTTGGGCCTTCAGGTAATGCAGTGGTCCTCGAACTGTGGGGTGGCCCTCCCCAAAGACGTGTGGAGGAAATCTGAGGGGGTACATAGGGGCTCAGGCTATCTATCCTTCACAAGGGGCTGGGGGGAGAGTGCCACCCGTTCCTGCTCTGGCCCTGTCCCCAGGTCACAGCTTCAGGTATAGCTATGGCCCACCCTGCTCATAGTCCCCAGCCCCAGCCCTGGTCCTGTTCCCGGCCATGGCTCAACCAACCATCGGCTTCTGGCCTCCACTCTTGGCTCCCAACCTCCGGCCCTGTAAGTGTCCGCTTAGTAAATTTCAGTATCTCTAAATTTATTAAATCAATGTATTAAGCTCACAGGCTTCAAACCAGCCAAGCACCCATGCTGATAGTTAACTTTAAACAGGTGAGCGGTCCTATTTATTTCAGCAAGTTTACTCACATGCCTAAGTATAGTGTTAGATCAGGGCTCTGTAGCAATGTGGAGTTCTATTATTTTTTCCTTTAGTCAGGGCCATAACTAGGGTGGGGCAACCAGGGCTTTGCCCCGGGCACATATCAAGCGGCTCCGTTTCACCACTTGATCTGAGGGCGTGTTACATGCTGCTTGCTCCAGGTGTGCCCCAGGCACCAAAATACCTAGTTCCGGCACTGCCTTTAGCACTGACTACCTCTGTTCTTGCCATTTTAATGCCATTCCAGAGCCTTCATTGACCATACTACTCTGTCCATACTAATTATTATTTTTAAGGTCCTCTGTCTTATTACAGATGGAGTTATTTAGGACAAGGTTGACTTCATTATAAGCAGTGTCACATGGCATTTTTCATAGTCTAATGCATACATTTTATTACAGGCTACATCCAAGGGCATCCCTTCCACTGGCAGGGTGTAAAAAGATCTAGGCAAGGCCAAAAGAAACTCAATGGCAATGATTTCTCCAAAGACTGCACCCAATTTTCCTCCTTCTTCTGGGTTCAATTTAAGAAACTAACTTTGTTCTGTAAGTCTCTGCATAGACTGGGACTTGGCTTCTTGTGAAACTTTCTCATGTGCAGTCATGTACTGTGTTATTTGAGATCATCTGGGGTCACTCTGAAGTTCATCAACTGGAAAACTCAGGCAGAGAGTGTTATCAGTGGCAGAAGCTCTTGACTTTGAAATTTACTTCCATCAATGTCCTAACAAACCCAAGTCTGTTGATCTAGGTGTATTTAATCTTTTACCATTTTCCATAATGGGGTAATTGGGTTACATAAATAGAATAGTTTGTGGGATAAATCCATTAGGCTGAAATTGATCAATCTATTTAACAGGACACTTCAATATTTTAATTGTTCAAGGACAACTGATGGATGCATTTCATGAATTCAAAGTAACCTGAATAAAACTATCACTAGAGTTGGGTAGAATATTTTTTATGAAACTTTTTTCGTTGAAGCCAAAACATTTTGCAGTTCCATTTCAATTTCAATGGGACTTTTCCTGACATTTATGGTGGGTTTTCTAGTCTTTTCCAGAGAAAGAGAGAGGAAGAGACCCAAATCAAACCCTGACTTCTGTGACCCAGAAATGTACATTTCGGTGTAATTTGGGAAATCTTTTTAAAGGTTTTATTTTTGTTCCAATGCAAAATTAAAACCTTGAAAATCTCTACACAATGGAATTGTTTTCTGGACAGGTCTGCATGCATTCATACATCACTGGGTGAATGTGGTCATGCCTTGTATGGAATTATGTTGCTCAGATTTGATTTTATTGGTAGTTGGATAGACTATACCATATTCACTCTCGGTGTGGGACACCAGTGCTAATGACTCATGTTAGTGGTGGTGCTGCTGTGTTAGAACTATAATGAATGAGAGTTTACCCTTGTCTCAGCTTTTGTGACTAATCTAAATCTAGGGTGTTAATTCACTCAAATCTGGTTTTTTGTTTTTTTTTTTAGTATCATATTGTTTCTCAATTCTGCATTAAGAACCACAAGACTGCTTTACCCTGCCAACACTCTTCAAACCCTAATTCTGAGCACCCCTTCATGTTGGTCTCTTAGCTATGTCTACACCTAAAATCTTAGTTCAGACTTGGTTAGTCCAAACAAAGTAGTTTGAAAGTTAGTTCAAACTAAGCACATTTTAGTTTGAACTAATGTTTAGTTCGAACTAGCTGCACTTTTTAAAGTTCAAACTAACTTTTTAGTTTGAACTAAAAAAGCATGGCTAGTTCAAACTAGAAGTTAGTTCGAACTAAAAAGCATGCTTAGTTTGAACTAAGTGCTAGTTTGAATTTATTTAGTTCAGACTACCATGTCTACATTGTGCTAGTTAGAACTAAATATGCAAATTAGTTTGAACTAACTGCTTAGTTCAAACTAGCCATGTGAACTAACTAGTTCAAACTAAGCTTTCCTTAGTTCAAACTAAAAGATTTTTTTAGTTCAAACTAGAAGAAGCCTAATGTAGATGGGGTTCAAATTAGTTTGAATTAAGGCTCCTTAATTTGAACTAATTTGCTAGTACAGACCTAGTCTTAGGGACTCCCCATGAATATATGTTGCTCTGTCCTGATTTACAGCATTCCCTCTTATTCTGGTTTTGAGCATCTTATGAAAAAAAGACTTTAGGGTAGTAGAAAGGGGGGAAGGAGGTAATGCAAATGTCAATATTATCCCAAGTGTGATAATCTAAAATCCCACTCCTATTCACCGTACAAGACAATATGTCGTCTCTTAAAAAGATGTTAGAAATCATTCAGGTGTGTTCTCTGTCCTGCACATTCCAAAGTGGTTTGCAATACATGAATCATGAAACATACTTCCTCGTTGTCCCATCCACCAAGCAGATCACTCGGCAGACTAAACCTTTGGTACGTTATTTCATGATTTTAGCATCAGTCATCTGCCTATTCAGTAAATCTACATCCATGGAGCCTGAAGAAGGTCATCTGGGAATATCTGGCAAGGATTTTTAAGACAAATATCTTGCAAGAGTCTGAAAGAAGAAAAATTCTTTTGTCAAGGGCAGTCTGCCATGAGAACCCTTCCCCCACTAACCCTTTGTCTGTCTTGTCTACTTAGATCAGGGGTCTCAAACACAAATCATCAAGAGGGCTGCAGGAGGACTAGTACATTAGCCCAAGGGCTACACCACTGAAAACGTTTCATACAATGATATTGCAAATACTGATAATGACGGTGGTGTTGCGGGCTGCAAGAAATAACTTTAGGGGCCATGAGTTTGAGACCCCTGACTTAGATGGTAAACTCTTGTGAAGCAGGGTCTGTTTCATGTTCTATGATTTTATGGGGCCCTGATCTACTAGAGTCTCAAGTACTGCTGTAATACAAATACACGATGATAACTGGCATTTTCAATGACTGGAAATAAAGCAGCCCTGACTGGAATGATTTGGTTGGGATTGGTCCTGCTCTGAACCGTAAGTTGGACTAGATGACCTCCTGAGGTCCAGTCAAACCCTAATCTTCTATGGTTCTATCATATATTAAAAGTTTTTGGTTACTTTGACCAGCTACATACAGTAATTTTCTGAGGCCACTACAGCTGGTGGATTTGAGTTTCAGACTACATCTTTTTTTGGTACAGGACTGGGGATGGTCATAAACTGACGACACTGATGCATAAGGACAGCTTCCGTGTATTTTCCTGGTATTTTGTCTGCTGTGCAACATTTGGTGTATCATCTCTCCCTCATTTCCTACCACTTGTTTCTTATTGGTCTTGGCTTTGTTTTTTTCCTCCTGAACTGGGTCCCAGTGTAAAGCAGTGGACAAATAGAAAAAAATATTGTGGGGAATGATTAATATGGCTTGACACTACCTTTTTTTTTTTTTTCTTATTTCACTCCAGTTGTTACTGTCCCTTATTTGTTATCATATGAAGTGTGTGGGAGAGGGGAAGGAGGCAGAAGATATAAACTCCTTTTCCCTATGCCTCAAAAGGTTTTCTTTTCATGAGAGATTCAAAACCAGAATAGCAGGGAGTGTTGTAAATCAGGACTGAGCAGCACTGGCAGAGTTTCATGGGGACCTAGGAGACCAACAGTAAGGGATGCTCAATGTTAGGATTTGAAGAGTGTGCACACTGGAATGTGTTACATGACCTAAGATTGGAAAACCAGGCGGTATGTTGCAATTCAGGACTGAAGTGCATTAGCAGAGCTCTGTCTGTGTGTAGGTAGAATTAAGACTTGCAGGGCGCTTATCTACACTTAGCCTGAACGAAGCCAAAGCAACTGATCTCTTACTTAGATGAGAAATGAATTAATGCAGACACATGCCAAACAGCCATTCCAAGTCACCTGGGTGGCGCAGAACGAAACATACTCTTCAAAAAGAAAAGTGCTGAGTTATTGCTGTATTTTATCAGCTATTCTGAACTTGCTTTTGCTGAAGGTAACATGGTTGGTTCTTCAGCTCAGTGAAATTCTACTCAACGCATTTTTGTATACAAAATTCATCTTTTTTCCCCCTGTGATTCAACATTCAGCATTTCATTATAGATGGTTTGCTCACTGCTTTTTCTCTGCTTTTATACTCTTCTTGTAGACTGAGCTCTTGCATAGCAAGCAACTGAGGGTTTGGTTTTTTTTTTTTTTAACTTGGATCTCTTTTGGTTGATACTGGGTTAAAATTGCTGCTGCTGTGTAATTCAGTATTAACTATTCTCTTCTTCTTCTAACCAAGATGAGAGGTAGGAGCTCAACAGACAAATAAATCACATTCTGGGCCTTGAAGAATTAACATTCAAAACAGACGAGGGAAGATGTACATCAAGGGAGCGAGGAGAGAGAAGAAAAAGATCACAATTATATGACGATATCTTTTCTTTGGTGATTCTTCATACACCCGGCAGTTAGTTACTATGATTTGTTGGGGGCTTTTTGATCTTTTCATAAATAGATCCCATGATTACCATAAATTGAACCATGATTACTGCTGAATAACAACGAGAATGTGTTGTCTAGTATTTGCAAAAAGGAGTTTGTGGTGAGCAGTGGTGGGTATGCCTACTACACAGCAATTAAATACTCAATGTTGGCTCACATCAGCTGATTTGGGCTTGCAGGTCTTGGGGTATGGGGCCGTAAAACTGTGGCGTAAATGTTCAGGATTGGACTGTAACCTGAGCTCTGGGATACTCCAGAGCTCGGTTTCAGCCTAAGCCAAATGTCTACACCACAGTTAAATAGCCTCTTAAGCTGAGCCCGGAGAGCCCAAGTCAAGTGGTATGGGCAAGACACAGGAGTTTAATTGCTGCAGCGATGTACCCTATGAGGCTATCAGATTTCTAAGGATGTTTGAAAAATAAAAACAATGTTTCAGGGAACCCTGGAAGGATGCAAGTATTAGTTTCCCCTTTTTGAATTTCTTAGCAAATGTCCACGTTGGCAAAGAGGACTAACCATAAACAAAAAGGGCTGCCAGCTGGGTCACCAGACGTGTCCTTGACTGTATCTGCACTTACTAAAGCAAATGATGAAATGTAAACATTGTAACTGAGTAAGATTTGGTTCTTTTACTACAAATTCAGCAACGGGTCAGCACATCTGGATATAGTGTTTAAATTATCTGACAGTAGCATGTTTGCTTTAATAAGTCATAAAATGTACCCTCTAGTATATAATCTGCAATATTGCAAATTAGGTTTAACACATTTAACAGTACAATTTGCATATCAGGTACATGCTCAGCTATGAAATAGTCAGTACATCATTCATGGGAAGCTATACTAGGAACAACTTCCAAAAAATAAATAGTGATTGAAACTGTTGCATGGTTTCATTCCATTTTAACATTAAAGTTCTCTGCTCTATACTCAGCTCTGAGGATCTGTGGCACCTTATTTAAAACCAGCAACAACATTTTCCATTAGTGATATGAAACATGGGACCTTAAAAGAAGGTTGCTTTGGTGTTTTGCATAAGTCTGGATTGTGGCAGTATTTTTTAATGTAAGGGTCTTTATTAAAGGCCAGACTGTGGTCTCTTTTAGGTGCCTGCACAGCAAAGTACTGGTGTGTAAGGTGCCCTTTAATCATTTGAACCAGTTACCCCTACTGTGTGTGGTTGGGCAAAGAGCAAGGGTCACCTTTGTGGGACCACTCAAGGAATGGGTCAAATCCTTAGCACATCGTCCTTGGAAGACATAGCATGCTCCAGTTATTGGACTCACCCCAAATACACTGCTCTGCAGGGGGTAACAAGCAGGCAAATGGTGGCTCTGAATCATAATCCACTTCTCACTGTACGTCTGGAGTTACACATCTATCCACAGCCCTGTGCAGAGGGCTCATGAGCAAGGCACCATTGAATTCCAACGAGGAGTTGTTGGAAGTGTTCCTTCCTTCCTACTTCCACAAGGCCACATTTTCAAGTCTTTGCTCAGGTTTTACTACATTCTTATCCAGAGAAAACTCTGACATCAGTGGGAGTTTTGCTTGAGCAGGGGTTTGGGATGTATGCCACAGATGGTTGTTACCAACTGAGATTTAAGGATTCCACAGTTCAGTACTCTGTGTGTGTGTATTTACTCACTGTTAAAGTAACTGAAGGATTGTGTCTTTTTCAGCTCTGTTAACATGCACTCACCAAGGCCTTGTTTTTGCACTTCTCGCACACTCACAATTGTACACAAGCATTGCATGCTCTAGCTTAGCTGGTGTCCTGTGTGGGCTGTATAAACAGGAAGAAATACCTTTTTATAGAATCCAGTGGCATTTTGGGAGCTGAAAGAATGCAGAACTGAGCCTCAGACACTACTAAAGGTGACCTGGTGAAAACCAGGAGTGACTCCATTGAAGGCAACAGCATTACCTAGGTTTAAAATTGATGCAAGTGAAAGGCAAAATACAAATGTTACAAATGAAATCAACAGAACCTTTAACTTCAGTGGGCCAGGAACTGAACTTCACTTTGAGGTCAACAAATGTGTATATAACTTGATTTTAAACAGCAAAGAATGCATTTCAAGAAACTCTGACTTCCTGCATTTGACTATAAACAGATACATACACGAGTCCACACCATATACAAGTCCTTTTCAGTAATGAATCATTTACTAGAAAAAGAAGTTACCACACTGATGGCAAGCAATTGCTACAGATGCACATTTGACTTGAATCACATACAATTATTAAACTCCTGCTAGCTTCTGCAGCACTTTTATCATTGGTATCTACTGGGTGTGATGCACCGTGTGTGAGGTACGTATGTGGAGAAAACAAAACGCCCACTTCCTCAGAGTAATTGGATTTGATTTGGTCTTCATTCAGAGTCGCCCACAGACTAAGTCTACTTCCACACTGCAAGTCCTCCCCTTAGCTCTGTATCCCACTTATCTTATGGGCCTTGGTGTTAGCGTTGTAAGCTTTCCCTATTACAACAGTCACAAAACCCAAAGCGGTGTTGGCAGCTGTGTTCTCCATTTCCTGTTCAGGCAGCTGCCATCTGATTGGAGGAAAACAGCTCTTAAAACTTCTTCAAAACAGGAAACTGCTCTCCCTGCTTCCTGAAGTACAGGAACTGTTGCCCTAGCAACCGCTGGACAAAAAGGACTCCTATTAACCACTGGGGTGCCATAACGGATGCCATAGGAGGTAATAATTTTAAGCTACAATCCTGCCCTGAAGTGTGGAATGTGCCTTTTCTGTATACTCCCTGTCCAGTCATCACAACTTAACATACCTTTCTATATAATTTGCTGCATCATTAAATCTTCTGGAGGTTAATTAGAGAATGACTGTCTTCATTAACTGTAGAAAACATTTTTAAAGATGCTTTTCACCTTAGCGTAAGTACTGACCCTTTGTAAACTGTCTCTGGAATATAACTTTGTAATAGTGTACATCAATTCTTATGGGGAAGCAATTACATTAAATAGCAATATTATCACAGTCTATGAATATTTTTGCATACTATTTATTTATTGCAGTCTACATTTTCAAAAGTGACTAGGCCATATGCTATAAATTTATATGTTGTCGATAAAAGTAAATATATCTGGTGCTTCAATGGTTGAGTGCCTGCCCTAAGAAAATCATGCCATATTAAGAAGTCTCAACTGGACTTTCAAAAAACATAAAAATGACTGGAAACTTTTGAAAGCATAGGCCCCAGTCCTGCTAAGATTTATACATGTGCATAAAGTTAAACATGTGTATCCTTGCAAGATTTTGATTGACTATATCTACTACATCCATTAGAGTTTGGTCAAAATTTTATTTGGGATTAAGTTTGGTAATTTCAGAGTCACATAAACTGTCAAATTTAAAAAGAAAATTTACCATCTTACTGTATAACATATTTCCTTTAAAGACACATTGGTCAGATAAATCTGAAATGCAGGCAAACTATGGTTAAGGAAAAAACAGGTAAAATAAAAAGAATGTTTCAGTTGTGTCAATCTGAAGTCTGCCCCCTTGTTTACTTTTACCATGAAGAGCAAAATGACAAGTCTGTCCCAATCTACCTTCAAAACTCTGCAAAAATATTTAAATACTTATCCCAAGCGTTCAGTGTTCATGACATTTTCTGTATGTTCTGTCATGTCATCCGTGTACACAGAAGCAAATATGTCCTCTTAGCATAAATGACTTTTAAATGAAGGAAAGCAATGAGACAAGAAAAACTGGAGACATTACATTTGTTCTCTCACAGGATGTGCGACTCGTTCTGTAAGAGTAGCCACCTTGAAAATGAAACATATAAAGTACAGAGACTCGTGGTACACAGGCAGACTTATTACTTAGAGTATGTCTTCACTGATGGTTGCAAATTCGCTACTGTCAGATTGATTCTTCTGGACTGATTGAGCAGAAGTGAAGATCTGCTCAGTCACTTTGGAAATTGATTTAATAAGCCCACCCCTGGAAAAAGAATAATGTTGAATCAGTGGGAATGCAGTTCCTGTCAGTGCAGACTAGTGGAGATGGTGTGCCAAATGGACTTTTAGGAAGCCAACATACAATATACAAGCTATTCTATGCAGTTTGTGTATCTCCCGTTGACTGCTGCCGAATTTACAGGCATGTGTAGACCAGGCCTTAGAAGCTTAAAGTGCAGTATTCAAAAAAGAGTAGGGCTACCAGATACCAAAGCCTGGAAAGGAGGACAGGAAAGTATGAAAAGGAGGACATTGGAGGACACATGGAGAAAATGGACTATTATTCTTCTGTTTTTAGGGGGGCCCTGGAATGCTTTCCCCTAAAAATAAGGTATTTTGTGGCATTCCAGCATACTTTATCCCCTATAAGTAAAAAGCCAGACAAAATCATGTATTTTAAAATGCCTGCCAGATGGAAGATGCGAAGGTAAAAAGGACATGTCCTCCTTCTGCCTGACATCTGGTAACCCTAAAAAAGAGAGAAATAAAAGTTTCAGATCTGCATCTTATATTTCAGGATGGACTAGAGGAATACTGGAAGAATAGTCTTCCATATGGTATCTCCATCAATTCCTTTCAGTTGTGCCAGGACCCAGAAGTATGAAACAAAAAAGAAAAATTAACTCCACATTTCTGAACTCTCCACCGGGGCCATCTCTACCCATGAGCCGGTGAGGCCCTGGCTTAGGGCGCCCCAGCGTAGGGGTGCCGTGGTGCCATGCCAGGGGCAGGGCAGCTCAGTCCAGAAGCCGGACCCTGTGCTCCTGCCCTTCCCCAAGCCAGCCACTCCGCTCCGGGGACGGAGCAGGCCAGCACATGAGAAGAACTCTGCTCTCTCGCCTCACCTCTGGGCCAGCCCTTCTCACCCTAGGGAGCAGCAGCTGGCCCAGGAGAAGGGTGGAAGAGCAGAGTCTGCCCCATGGCCTGGCGTGCTCTGCCCCTGGGCTGGCTGTTCCCCACCCTGGGGGCAAGGCAAGCGGTCCCAGAGCGAAGGCTGGATTCTGCTCCCCCTGCCTCTCCAAATAATGTGAGCTTTGGGTGATGATTCATATCTGTTCTTATTTCATCTTATATGATTCTCCTGTCCTTATCCTCTAGACCATTTGCTTTTTATTCCTGTGTGTTTAGACACAACCCTGGGCTTTCTTGGTTGCCGGTGGGTTAATATAGTGCGGTGTTGCAAGGCAGCCCAATGCACTGTCTGAGAAAGGGAGTGAGGCGTTCCAAGAATGTTGACTCACTCCTCTCTCTGGCTGCTCTAGGGCACTGAATACTGATCATTAATTAAATCAGCCAAGCATTGATCTGGGTGTGCAGGGCAAACAACACAGAGCAGAGAACCAGCATGCTCTCTGCACTTCTGATAAGCTCCTCCTCTAGAGCATGAGCAGAGTGAGACAGGCTTTTTCCATGCAGAACGATTTTGCTCCCCTGAGTGTTTCACAAGTAGTTTTTCCAGAACACTTCCGCCTTTTAAAAGTGACCTGTTATTAAAATGATCCTGTAGGTTCCTATCATTTTGTGAGGCCATCTACAGTGATGCTCATTGTTCATTATCTTCCCTGGCTGAGACAACTGAGTCCAGGACATCTCCTTAGTTGCAGAGCAGGCTGTACACTAAGGCTAATGTGAGGTGGCATTTATGTGTGTGATGCCTGGAATGGGTGATTTGTCTGAGGCTGCTCAGGTTCAGGCCAAGGAAGACGAAAATGAAAAATATGGTCATACAGATCTGTGGCACAGGCACTCTCCTGTACAGTTGACCTAACAGGCAAGGGCCTGTGGCACCAATGTCCTCTGGTATGGAGAACTACTAGGAGAACTCACATGGTCTTTTTCCCATCCGTCATGTTTCCAATTAGTTCTGCCTTCATGAGGATTAGTTTGGGAAACCAAACATCCTCGCAATCCCAGGCCTGCTGTCTCCATGCCAGAGAAGAAGAGATAAGTCAGTGGAAGACTGCGGGAAAATCAAACCAAAAGGATTTTAATATGGAGGATGGAAGACAGTGGAGGGAAACAATCACCATTCATACCGGGCTTTTATTTTTTATTGCTGTTCTACTCAAGCTGGAGTTCCACATCAAAAGCAGAAGAAAAAGGGGATGCCATTTAATCAAGGCATATTATTAGATGCCATTTAATTTGCTTAAGTGTTTTAATTTACAAGCTGAGATACGACAAACCAACTCGTTATTGATGTGCTCAAGCCTTATTCCCTCTTCTCATATGCCTGGTAATATAATTAAGTGATTCTAATAATGGGACCAGTGTCTCTGCTCTTTGCATCCCTCCTCAGTGTGGGCTACCTGGTGACAGCAGCGTGGTTTTGTTTTGACCTTCACCCTGTCTGGGCTGGTTTTCAGGCCTGCTGAGTACCCACCAACTCCCACATTAGTCAGTGGGCTTTGTGGTATCCGCACCTCAGAAAATCAGGATATTCATTCTAGGGAGGATTCACCCAGTGTGAGTCAAGCAATGTTTTCACTGCCATCCCCCGGGTTGTGCCAGGACAGGACAACTTCAGATTCCTTTGTAGGAGAGAGTTGAGAACATGGATGGAATCAGTGCACGTCAAACCTTATTAGTCATGGCCCCTCCCCGGACATCTCTGCTGGCTTTTATTGGCGTCCCAGCAGAAGGGAGATAGTGGGACAGGGTTAGCTTACATAAGGGATGGATTTAGCCTTTGATTTCTAGTTAATTCCAACCGCCAGATACACTGGCTTCTTTTGATCTCTTGCAGTGCTCTACACATCTTTTTATTTAAGTCATTAGGATTCTGGGCATGGCGGTCCTGGGAGACCGAAGTCCTGAAAGCTCTCCACATTTTCTAAGAGTGCTTCTCTGTTCCATAGTAAAGTGCTCTACAAGGGCTTGAGAACTGCTGCTATTTCAGCATAATGGACACTTAAGAAACAGAGTGGGAAAAGAAAAAAAAAAATTGTTCCAAATGCTTTTTTCTGGACACTTGGAAACAGCATTTAAATCCAAGTTGGAAGGTAATACTGAGTGCTGCCTAGGGGACATTTAAACGGTTTGCTTTCTTTGGGGGTTAGAAACAACTTTCCCAGAAGTAGGTGAGCCAAGAGAGACACAGGTGAGAGCCCATTTTTGAAGCCTCTTATGTGGGCAACGATGTGTGAGAGGAAAGTGGCTTCTACTCCATGCTGCTCTTGCCCAAGACTGAAACCATCCCAGGTGTTGAGAGCTGCCATTAGCGGTGATGCTGATTGATCCACAGTGTGCAGTGAAGCGGGCAACAGTAGTCTTACTCGCCATCTGTTTGTGAAGGAAATCAAAGGAGATGGAATTTGAGATAATCCCCGCCCCCTCAAATGAAGAAATTACCTGAAAATGACTAGTCTTCTCTTGGGTAGGACCATCTATACCTCACTTGTTCATCTGAAAGATTCCAAAAGTCCTTTAGACAGCACAGCATAATGAATGGCCTAGTTCAGGGGTTCCCCAGCTTTTTGGCTTGAGGGCCTCAGAAATCATTTTTACAAGCTTCAAGGGACACCGGTTCCTGCCAGCAGCCCTCACACCCACTGCAGCCAGACAGTTCAGCAAGGAGGCAGCAGGAAAACCGCACATATGCCGTAGCCATGCGTGCTCCAGCTGGATCTCCAGGCACTTGCTCCCTTCAGTAGCCAGGAGATGAAAGACCAGTGCTCCCTTCCTTCTGAACCCCAGCGCCTATAGATCTAGGTCAGAGGTTGGTAACCAAATGATAAGAAGGGCCATTTTTAAAAATTTCTTCAATAACCATGTGTTTTGAGAGCCGCAATGGGTGTAGCTTCCTGCTAGGAGGTGTGGGGAGCTGGGCCAGGGTGCCTGCTGCTGGGTCCCCTGGCGGGGAGTGGGAGCCTACAACCAGGAGCAGGCCCCCTGCAGGATCCCCCGGTAGTGGAGAGGAGCCTGGAGTCTGTCACGGGCTACTTGCAGGGTCCCCCAGCGGCAGGGTTGGAGCCAGGAGTCCAGAGCCACAGGGAGGAGCCAAAGAGCCGCATGCGGCTCTGGAGCTGCAGGTTGCAGGCCCTGATCTAGGTGGAACGCTTTGCTGTGCTCCCTGCTACAGCCAGGGGCAGGAAAGTGTTGAGCTCACACTCCCTTGGCTGCAGCAAGGAGCTTGCACCAGTCTTTTAGCCTGGTGGAAACATGCGTCCTTAGGCAGCTACTCCCTTCTGCAGCCAGCAGGAGAGAAGTCATGGGCCACTTTGAAAGCCCCTGCAGGACACTTTTGGCCTGTGGGTCACCAGTTGGGAACCATTGGTATAATGTGTATGCATGCTACCCTCCTTTTCAGGAGAGCCTTTATTATTCTACTGTGTAATAGCCCCTAGATTAAAAAAAGCTAAAAGAAATTCCTCCATTAGGGCAGGCATTAGAGACCTATGCGCAGGAAGCTCTGACTTCTACCATTTTTTTTCTCTTTAATCCGAAAGCTCTGAATTCTGATGGTATACAGCACAATGACAGCTGTGATGAACTAAGTGGACATCAGTTCGCTGTAATAATGTGAATGAATGGATTTAATTACTATTGGCAGGCAGCCATCTTAAACCTCAAAAGAAAGTTTGAATTGGGATGGTTCTTATTTCAGTCAAATCTGTTTTGCTCATTAATTATTGTATCATCGTTATTTGCTATACATAAGCTGGGACTCTTCAAAGGTCCCTGTCACAATCAGGTTGCTACTGTTGCAGACTTGTGTAACCCCTATAAATGCAAACAAAACACATTGGTTCAGATGCTTTCCCTGGATATGCAAATCAGACTTCTACTGATGTTAATAAAGTCACTGGGAATGACATATATCTTTGGCCTGCTCACTGCCAAGAGCCAATCAGCTTATTTAAAAGGACACTGCCAGGTTAAAATTACAATATGCCTTTTATTGAAACCCAAATACTTTTCTCCCTTTATTTCATAATCCCTGAGATGATTATAAAATGAGAAAATGTTTTAAAATATATGTTCTGCATTAGTGGTGTTCACTTTTTGCTCTTTGCTTTGCTGAAAAGAAAGTAGTTGATTTTGTACAGTCTCTAATCACTTCCTAACCAGTTTTGGCATCTGACTTTCATGAACTGTTGGGTTGCTTTGCTCATGCTGTAGTAGAAGAATCTTCAAAGCCAGATACTATAATTATTTTTATTTACATAGAAGTAAAACCTGAAGGATATTGAGATCTCGGTAATTCTTGTTGGCTCTTTCACTCAGAGACTGACTAGCACTGTCCACAGTGCCTAAATGAGGAGGGATTCCAAGTGAACATATGTGAAATCACTTACTAGTTGGTATGAAGAAGTGGGATTTTCTCCCACGAAAGCTCATGCGAAAAACAAATCTGTTAGTCTTAAAGTGCCACACGACTCCTTGGGTTTTTTTGTTCTAAAGGAGTCTGAGTAGCTGTAATTTACATAGCAAGGGGCTAGATGTAAGTGTAGGTTAAAGTGTGTATGTTTGGTGGATTGTTGTAACTTCATCCTTTTGCTAACTGGTTTTTTCTGATACACCGCTCCTCATCCCCTCACCATATAAATGACAAATATCCCATAGATTCATTTAGCTCAACTAACACACATCACCCCTAAATTTGACCCAGGTTTTCCATAAGCCCTGGATGAGAGTCATGCTACCTACTCTATTATTTAGCACAAGACTCCTAATTCAGTCGTACTGGTATAGAGCTGAAGTTTCCTCAGTGAACCAGGTCCTTAAGGCTTTTTTTCCGTTCTACTTCCTTAAAAATGATCCATTAGAATCCCCTCCCAGCTCACCGTCCTTTGCCCTAGGATAGAAGTTGCGATCTGTTTCAGAGACAAAACTTTTGGGGCTAGACAGCAGGCAGCTTTCCTAGCAGAAACACAGCCCTTTCATAAAGTATGCAGCAAGATATAGTCATTCACTATGGCTTTGCAGAGTCCTCTGTGTGTGTCTGTGTCACAGTATGTGTTAATATTCATTGGTAAGGAGCAGGGAAAGGTCCAATTTAGCGTCCATATTGTTTAATATTTTGTTCATATCAGCTGCTATGATTATACCCACACACTAGGGGACGGGCATGTAATAAATCATGGTATATATTTAATACAGACTCTTTAATGTCTTTTTGTGTTTACTATGGGCTTGATCATACCTGGCACAGTCCTGATCAGGTAGGGAATGAATAAGCTGCAGTCCTCCTTGGGAGGCAGTGTGGCTCAGAAAGACACCTCTGAGGCACTGTTCATTTCTTGCTTTCTCCTTGCTCTTGAGTGTACATCTAATAAGTTACTGCTGGCTTGGGGCAACAGGAAATTATAGCACTCCATCTGCCTTCTCAGCTGTGCCAGCCAGCTCATGCAAAGGGAAGGCCAGGATGCAGCTAAGGCTTCACCTGTCCCCTTGCGCTGCTTGTTCCCCGGCTTTCTGGAGCACACACACTTACTGTTGCATACCTAGAGCCAAGGTCTGGGTGGACCACACAGGGGCATCAAAGGGATTCTTAATATCCCTGGCACAACTGTTCTGTGTTTGTACCATCCTTACTACAGTTGGGATGCTGACCTTCTCCCAGTGTGAACAGCTGATGTCTGTCGTGCCTGTGATATCCTCACCCACAACCCCAGCAGCGTGTATGTAGCGTCACAGGCTACAGCCAGCCTAGCAACATCAATATGTGCCCTGGACTCCTCGCATGCCCAAGCAGCCAGCTCTAAAGCCCACACCAGTACATCTGCACTGCTGTCTCTCTTAATACTAGACAAGGTAAAGTTTGTGCTTGTACATCAACCTGAGCTCCAGTTACACCTCACACTACAGTATAGACATGCCAAAAATGTGAACAATCTGTTGTAGGGTTAATGATATTTCAGCTTTGGGAATAGAGTTGAGAGGCAGACAAGGTGACTTCAACCACCTTGAATGAACAAGAAACAGAAAAACTAGCCACTGAAAAACATGTTTTCATTGCAAATATTTCAAACATCCTCTGTGTTTCAGAGAAAGGGAGCAGATTTGTTTTGGACTTTTTAATTTTTTTGGTGTTTTCCCAACAACTTGTAAATATTCCTACAGATCGACTCTCAAAGGAAAACAGGAAACCAGTTTTGCAGTTGGTATCAGCCTTTTACTTCCTCATCTTTACACCACAAGTCTAAAAGAGCTGCTTGGAAAGTGTGTAGGAGGGGAATCATTCCTTTTCCTCAGGCTTGCCCCCATCCAATTTTGTTACAAGACAAGGCAAAACATGTTTTCCTTCACCAGGAAAGGAAACTGCAGCTATTTTTTCTGACAACTTAAAAAAGAAAAAACAAAAACAACTCTCTCCTTCCCGAGAGATTACTTTTATGGCCTGCATCTCATTTGTAAATAACATTTTGAAAGCTGTTGGCACTTTCCATATTAATTTTAAAAGGGATAGCCGTGTTAGTCTAGTCCAGTGAAAAAACAACAAGGAGTTGTGTGGCACTTTAAGACTAACAGATTTATTTTTTTGCATGAGCTTTCGTGGGAGAAGATCCCACTTCCTCAGATGCTTCGAAGATGGGTGAACTTACAGAAAGGAATGAAACTAAATGCAAGGGGGTGTAAAACATAGAATCAGGTCATAAAGTAACAGCAAATCAGAGCAGTTTACAGGCTCAAACCATGGGAAGCCTGAAGTCAAATTACCCTTTGAAATGGGAAAAGAACCCATAGTCTCGATTCAGTCCTGCTTTCACAGAATTTAGCTAAGCATCTGAGGAAGTGGGATCTTCTCCCACGAAAGCTCATGCAAAAAATAAATCTGTTAGTCTTAAAGTGCCACACGACTCCTTGTTGTTTTTTCACTTTCCATATTGACAACCAAATGTGAGCTTGAGATGACCTATCAATGCAAAAGAAGTTGCGTGTTAATGAGATTCAAACTGAAATTCACAGATTCTGCATTCATTCACAGCAGTGTATATCTAGAGTAAATCCATGGGCTTCGTTGGAAATAACTGGCAGAATTGAGAGCAGAATCAGACAGACCCAGAATATCAGTCATGCAAGCGTTAGGATTCAGATTCTCATTGTAACATTAGCTTGTTTGCGGATGCTGTATATTTAGGTAAACTTTTAATAGTATAACTAGCAATCAAAAATGTTCTATTTATAAACATTTGATACATGTAATAGATGTGTGGGTTACTTTATGTATGTATACAGGCTGATCCTCCATAGTCCTGCACTATTTAGTTATTTACACTAGTGCATTAGCGTTCTCAGATCAGAATGGTAGCATTTTGCATGCACCTTGCACTGGTGGCAGGTGACAGAGATTCATGCCCATATGTGACGTTTCAAAAGCAGTCAGATTCTGGGTGCTTTAATTTTGTGGCGTCCCAACTGAATCCCTTGTGCGTGACTTTTCAGGGGCACTGAGCTTCTGACGTGCTAGGTGAAGACAGTGAGGCCGTGAAAGTTCAGTGGGCCCAAATTTCTCAAATGGGATCTCAGAAATGGAGGCACCTGAAATTAGTGGCTGCTTTTGAAAATCTATTTGCCTGATCTCACAGTTCAACCTCTACTCTGATAAACCTAGACCCTGATTCTGCACACTTACTCTCATGCAAATATTCTCGCTGATGGAATTAGATGTGAGAGTGTGAGGCTTTGAAATTATAAGACCCTCAAGGCAAGGACAAGTCCTTATAGGTGCCTGTGAATGCCCATTTCCGAGAAGTACTCCAGTGAATGATCCTATTATATTATATAGCCAAATATAGGTTTCACACAGGCAAACCTAGAATAAGGTGTAGGTACCTAACACCGTAGTAGTGATCCATGAAAGCAAATTCTTTAGTAATATAGCAATTGTATGGCTAAATTTTAAAAAAATATGGTCCAGTTTGGTGGCCTGTCTGTATAGATCAATGGGGATAATAACATTTAGAGCTGATATGTTAGAGTTAACATTGCATATGTTGTGACAAATGCAATTCCCGGTTCCCATAATTCACACAGGCTGTAAAAACTAACATGCATCTCCTCCCTTCACCACTTGAGCTGCTGGCTTTCATCCCTACTGCCATTAAAGGACAGTATGAAGATATATCTCTTTCAGCTGACTCTTTGCTTATTGCAATAACCACAATGGTTGGAAGTTGTTATTAAAATAAAACCAGCTGGAGTTTTATATACAAAAAGAAGGCTTGCTTTCTTGATGGCTATTGGAAGAATTTACATTTACAAGGAAACTGGATGGATCCGGGGATATGAAGCTCTCCTCTTCTAGGCCATGAGTTGCTCAATGTTCAGTGATTTCAGTCCAGTTCTAAGAAGTAGTTGATAGCATAAATTCATACCCAAGTAGCACCATTGCAAATGAAATAATTGGATCTATGGGTATGTCCACACCTGGACTGTAAAGCGAAACAAAGCTGGTTGTTTCATTTTAAAAAAAATTAGGTCCACACGACGTTTTGCTGTTCTGATATGATGAGCTCCGTCATATCAGAACAACAAAACTTTAATCAAACTGTTAAAACCTACTAGGTAATCGAAAGAGCCGTTTAATCAAAATGGTCCTTTCGAAACAATGCTTCTGGGATGCCTTGTTTCAAAACAACATTTTTTCGACTAAATGGATTTGACCTTCACCCCAGGGTGCATGGCACCCTGGAAGGAAGGCTCACCCCATCAGCACCCTGGCCAGGGAAGGGGGGGCAAGGGGGGCATAGGCAGGGATTGCAGGGCACCCCTTATCCCCTGCCACTGGCCGGGCGGTGGGGGAGGGATGGGGGTGCCCTTTAGCCCCACCGCTGGCTGGGTGGCAGGGGAACGGATGTCAGGGCACCCTTTATCCCCCGCCACTAGCCAGGCAGCGGGAAAATGGATGTCAGGGCGCCCCTTATTCCCCACTGCTGGCCAGGCAGCGGGGGAGGGATGTCGGGATGCCCATTATCCCCCACCTCTGGTGACCTGGTAGCTGCGCTGTGGGCGCAGGGGGGACCCTGCCCCACCACCCTGGAAGCAGCAGGGGATGCTGGGTGCCCCTAGCTCCATTCCCCCGCTGCCCTGCAAATGGCAGGGTATGTGGGGCACCAGGCGATCCCTCCCTAGCTGCCCAGCCAGCAGTGGGGTATGGGGGGTGCCCAGCTGTTGCTCCCAGAATGCAGGACGCAGGGGGATCCCTCCTCTGGGGGGCTTTTTCCGCTGCCTGGCTCTCCAGGGTGCCCCTCTCTCAAATCAAACTAGCAAGTCCTGTGTCTGGACATGCTAGTTCGATTTGGGTTTTATTTGTCTGGACCTGTTAAATCGATTTTACTTAAATTGATTCAACCATTTCTATATCGATTTGGTTAAATTGATTCAAGTAGAATCAATTTAACTGACTGAGCGTGGACATATCCTGTCAGAATAGATGTGAGATGATATGCTCATTTACGATAAATTAACATAGTTCCGTGTAAGTCAGTTTACCTCAGGTGAGAATCTGAGCCATGCCACATTGACCAGGAATAGGATTTGGGGTTAGAAAAATTAATTTGAAGGACAAGCAAAATATTAATTTTTTCATTGGCATACTCATGGTAAAAGTAGGCAAGTTGAAAGTGATCGAAGGGATGGAACGCAAGCCATATGAAGAAAGCATGAAGGAACTGGATACATGATAATGATCTTCAAATACATGAAGGGTTGCCATAAAAAAAAAGACAGAGAAAAATTTATCCGTCTTGCCACTGAGGGCAGAAAAAGAGGCAATGGGTTTAAACTACAGGAAAGCAGATTTAGATTAAATTTCAGGAGAAGCTTCCTAATGCTAAGAAATGAAGGAAAATGGAACAGATGGCCTAGGAAGGTTGTAGAAGCTCCTTCACTGTTGGTTTTCAAAAGGAGGCTGGATGGGCACCTCACTCAGATGGTTTAGACACAACAAATCCTACATCTTGGCAGGAGGTTAGACTAGATGACCCTTGCGGTGCCGTCTGACCCTGTGATTCCACGATTCTGTCTAGGCCATCAACCATCTGCTCACATACTGGTAGTGTGATCACCAGGCTGCCCAGCTCACTGGATCTTTGAGATATCTTCTTTAGTAGGTCTACCATGATTTAAACAGGGCATTGGCTCTGGGTGCACTTAAACTGTCTTTGTTGTCTTTGTGTCCTTTGCCTTTTCTCCTACACTGGCACCTTTGTTTTAATTGAGTCTCATTAGTGCCGATTTACACCACCCCATTAACTTATCCTTGCCTCAGCTTTGCAACATTCACTGGCCTCATTCTGCAGAGAGTCACCCTCATACACCTGCCTATTGATCATGATGTTGGATAAATACAGTGGGTCCCTGTCATGTGCTTTCTGAGCAAACACATGAAGCGAACCAAGATCATGCAAGGGTGCCAGTAGATGCAGCAGGTCTATTTATTTGGTGTGTACCACTAAATCCATTTGCCCTCTTTTCCTTGCCCTGTCTGAATTTTGACCCAGAAGGATTTCTATAGTAACTTGTTGCAAAAGAGAAATTTAGTCACTGAGCATGGGCCACCAACAGAATCCCAATTTAACTGTGTATAAAATCAATATATTTATTAAAAATGCAGCAGTTTAAGCTGCAGAGGGAGGCTCTCACACAGCTGGAGCAGGTCAGAAGAATATTCAACCCTTAAAACAGAATCAGCTATCCTGTTGAGTCACTAGTTGCCTCTTTAGTCAGCCAGGCTATTCAGAAGGCCCAGACATGAAAAGGCATGCTAGAGACATCTGATAGGTAGAACTAGAGCTTGGAACATGAATAGTAACAGGCCACACGCTTCAGGGCATAAATGTGTGCAAAGAATTGCTTCCTCGTCTCCTCAGGCTTCTCTCGATAAAGCTTTGCACAATTGTGCAGCTGTGGGCAGTGAATTCATCTTTCCTCTGAAACATCAGGCACTGGCCACTTGTGGGCAGGATACATCACAGGATAGAACAACGGTCTGCATTTGTGTGGTCGCTCCCTCAGTCTGCAATGAAGACTAGATGCTCAGTCTGCCCAGACCTCAATGTGAAGAGCTCCCACTTACTTCTGTGATGATTCCTTGTAAAGATCCAGACAGGATCAGGCCCCTTAACTCGTCCATGACAGAAATATAATATCTAGTCTTTGCCTTCAAATGCAGAGACGTCTCAATAAAATGTTAAACAAGGAGTCCTATAGCACTTCTAAAGACTAACAAATTTATTTGTCTCATGAGCTTTCGTGGGAGAAAACCCCACCCCTTGGGAACTTCTCAATAAAATGTTGATATCTGTCTCACGTATATTTCTAAGTAACTCTAGCATTTAAGTGTGCATTAATGACAACAAAACAACCCATGTTATTACTCTTCAAACCATATACCTCTAACTGGATTTCCTATAGGAGAATATGGGATTAATATTGAATGTCACATAAACCTGTGGAACTCACTGTTGCAGGAAAATATGTTAGTAAGTTTAAGGATTAGACATAGCATCTGCAGTGCTTGTGTTAAAGATAAGTGAATGGTTATTCTTCTGGACATGGACCAATCATGGCATGGGGCTTCAGGAAGATCCATCCAGAATGAACTGCATCATGGGTGATGTTGATATTGATACAATCGCCCTCCAAAACAACTGCAGTATTCTTTGAAAGACACATGATTCTTGATCAAATGACCCACAGATCTATTCCACCATGGGAATTTCCCTGTTTCTTATGTAGACTTTGGGTAAATATTACCATTTAGCTGTAACTACCTGACAGTCTTGGAGGGAATTACTGTGGTATTAAAAAAAGAGCCCAAAAGCCCCTTTCATATATTTGTTTCCTAAGAAAAGGAATTTCCTATTCTTAGAACCTCTCCACAAGAACTTCCTCAACACCGACTGAAGCATCCACTTTGAGTGTGTGTCTTGTGATTTGTTTCACCAGCTGACAAGGCAGCTGGACCCAGGATGTCCTCCTCAATCCGCTGTAGAAGGAACCAAGATTTTCTAGATCCAAAAAGGTTTCGGGCAAGCTCCCAGCTGGAACGGTTTCATACATGACTGACTTTGGGTTACTACTGTGTTTTTCTTCACTTCCTGATTCAGAACACATACACTCTCCCCTGTGGACTCCCAAAAGTGGATTAGGTACAACATTTTCTCTCTTTGCCAGTAGGTGAGTGGGACAAATATTTATTAGAGGGCTAGTCAGATAAAGCCTGTACTTTCATATTTGTTGAGAGACAAACTGCCCAGTGTATGCTTAACATGTAAATACAGCTGCTGTTTACCTCCTTGTTTTCAAGAAGAGCCTCCAGTACATTCAGAGACTTAGGGATTTTCCACTATTTTTCTCAACATTTTTTTCCCTTCTTGGCCTTTACATGCACATTGTGTTATTTTGACGTAATTTCAAGCAAATATTTTGCCACCAAGAGGCAGTGCAGGGTCATGGAGGTCCTGCAGGCTTGGGCTTCAGTCTTTCAGCCCTCCCCAGTAAACAATGGCTCTATAACTCATTCAACTCCCCTTTGATTACTTTTTCCTGTTTCTGATTGTTTTGGAGCAACAGGGGTGGATTCAACACTCAACAAACTTCTCTTTCCTGCTACTAAATTTACATGGCTTTCGAAATCGCTTTGACAATAACTCTACCAAACAGAAATTAAAAGTGTAAACAAGATCCTGGGAGGTATGTGAATTCTGCAGAGGATCTGATAATTTTACTGCCCATGACTTTTGCAAGACCTGTCCTTTTCTTTCTGTACAACAGCCACAATTCTTTTTCAGCCCCTTGGGGCCGTCCTTCTTGATTTCATTAACCTATTGCTCTCTAGACTTGCTGACACCCACGTCACCCCACTCTATTCCATACAAAATACAGTTAATAATCTTTGCTTGCCATTCTGGCCACCCTGCCACTCACCAGTTTGAATTCCTCCATTTTTTCCCCATTTCATTGCAACCAATTCAACTTTCTTGTCCCCACCTTCATGATTCTTCACAGCTCTGATTGTCCGTTAAGACATAACCCACTGCCTGCTGTGTTCCCCCTGCAAGACTCACCCATTCTTCAGCTTCTCTTGTAAAGTGCTCCACGTCTTCTTCCATCCTACGCCTTACATGGAACGCTGCCTTTGAGATGATCCACTAGCTCACTATTCTCTTCCCCTTTCGGCCCTCCATAAGACCCACGCCACCACAGGCCTATAAGAAATCAGCCAGTGAATCGTGGCTTGATGGATGGATAGGATCAGTGAGAATTTACTGAATCTATTGATAATAATTTAGCCTTTTCTTAATTTTCTATAATTACCTAAGCACAGAATGGCAATTGCAAGAAACTGTTTTGCAAGGATTGTCAACTGCCGAGAAAAATGTATCTGGCCTGTTTCATCCTCATGGCATCTAAATCCCTAATCTCCTGTGCATGATCTAGAGTAATCTAACCTACTCTATTAGAGGTACAGTATAAAAAGCAGTCTTGGTATGTATACAGGAATCCAAGGACAGTGTAATCCATGTTAACACTGATTAGCACTATAAAGGTGCCTTTGTTGTGAAATCAGTTGCTGAGTTTTAGCACCCGAACATCTTAATCAGGCTCAAGACCCACCTGGATATTTTACAAATATCCTAGTAGATGTGCTGTGCCTTAAAGAGCTCTTAGTTGAAGTTTCTACTAGCATTTGCTAAGTATGTGCTCAGCACTGTACAATACATGAAAAGCAGACAGCTCCTGCTCCACAGAGTTTACAAGATAGACACAAAGTGTACAGGGAGCCAGGGGAAGCCCAATGGAAGCATTGACTTGGATGTTTTAGTAATGCCGTTGTTATTGAGTCATTTTTGTGGGCAACAGGACAGAAAGAAGTGTGGAGAAGGTGGGACATTGTTGGATCCAAATATGGAATGGATTCTGTGAATAAGGGCAGTGCAGACAAAAAGATGTGGAGTGGGCAAATGGATACAAATGTCTGTCAGTCTGATTCTGATCACCTTCTGCATTAAGCTAGAGAGACAAGGACAGATTTGCTGTGCCGTCGACAGTACTATGTAATGCTACCAGTACGCCTATGATAAAAGAAGGGCCATGGAACCTGCCCTGAGGTCTATGGATTCAAGAGTAATTGACATTGCTGCATTGGGTAATAATATCAACCCTGCTCTTTGCAGAAGTCCCCCATAAACCTCACATCTCATTACTGAAATACAACAGAATGATAGTGAAGATAAATCCATTTTGCTACCCTGAGGGTCTGACTGACTCACCAGATGACCCTCAGTCAAAGAAATAGTTGGCTCATCTGATATAATGGGACATATTCATCCTCAATGTAATGCCGATGGCTTCAGTAAAATCACACCAGGAATTAATTTGTCCCTGGGTCTGCTGTTGCATCATCTTTCAGCTCAGTGCTTCTATAATTGAATAATTTTGAGTCCTGCATAGTCGACCTCAGTTCATTGAATTAAACTGAATTGGTCAATTGATTGCCTGATTGATTATTGCATTAGAGTCAATTGCTCTGCTAACACCAAAGTGATACAGTCTGCCAATGCTTACTACAGGCTCTCACTGAGTTCTGTTTGGTAGCTAAGGGCCTGATCCTGAATGGTGCAGAATGCTTACAATGGGGTTAACGGGACTTGCTCATGTCATTGAGCTCTAGGGCACCAAATGCTACAGCAGTTATTTCCACAAAACAATGTTTGTAGGGGCAAAAATATCTTTAAAAATGAAAAAGAAAACAAATGTAACCTAGAGTGAAAATTGCTGTGTTTTGATCCTTTGTATTCATGTGTATGTAAGTGGACACATGTATGTGCATTGTGTAAGAAGTGAGTCTTGTTTTGGTGGAACTTAGAATTTTCATTTTTTATTTAAAAAAAAAAAGGTTCGATGAATGTTTACAACTGTGATTCAAAACCATCTTTTCCACTCAATGCCTTGGCCAGAAGGTCTAAATATAGGAGTCATGCAGAAGCAGAAACAATTAAATGTTCCCGTTTGCTATAGTTCTCCCTATTTGCATTTTCTATTTTGATTTGACCATGCTGGATGCAGCTTGACCTTTTGAAGAGAGCGGTGCACTTCCTAAGCATCTTGCCAGCATCTCTGGCTGCATATAAAGCGACCTTGTCAGCTGCAAGATCCAGATGTGAAGGTCTGGGATGTATTTTTCCCAGAAGCAATGTTTGGGTCACTCATCAGCTTCCTGGTTGCTCTATTAGAAGCATTCTGTGCTTCAGCGAAGGCTACAGAGCCTCACTCACACTAGAGCTTGACCATTGTGGTAGCCGTAAGATTTAGTACCAGCGATGATCCATTGGAGGCAGATTCCTGCTTCATACGGGTTAGCCAGGAGAGGGGATTCACCCTTCGAACGTATTCCTCTTTAGAGCAAAACAAACAAGGAGTCTTGTGGCACTTATAAAGACTAATTTATTTAATCACATGAGCTTTCATGGGAGAAAAATCCCACTTTGTCAGGCTCTTTGAAAATGGGGCAACTTACAGAATGGTAGGAAAATAAATGCAGGGAAGTGAAAGTCATAGGATCAGGTCAGACTATTATAGCAAATCAGAGAAGTTGTTTAGATTCAAACAGTGAAGTAAAGCAGTTGGGGGGGGGGGTAAGAAAAGCAAAATTGCCTGTTGTAATGGGAAAAAGCCCATAGTTTATATTCAGCCCTATGTTGATGGTGTCATATCTGCATACGAGTTCCAATTCTGCACTTTCTCTTTGAAGTTTTGCCTTGTTATCCATTTGCTTGATTCTGACTTTTAACAGATCCTTAATGGAGTGATCAGGGAGAACGAAGTGTTTCCTGACTGGTTTGTGAACATCGTTATTTCTGATGGCAAATTAGTGTCCATTTATTCATTTGCATAGAGACTGTCATGTTTGGCAATATATAAGGCAGAGGGGCATTTCTGGCACATGATGCCTTAAATCACATTGGTGGATGAGTAAGTGAATGAGCCCTTGATGGAGTAACTGATTTTATTAGATCCTCTGATGGTGTCTTTTGTGTAGACATGTGGACAAACTTGGCAACATGTTTGGTTGCAGCGATACGTGCCTGCTTTAATGGTTCTGTTGTTCGGTCTGTAGTTGCGGGTGAATGTGTGTTTAAAGTTGGAGGGTTGTCTGTAAGCAAGCAGCGGTCTGCCACCCAAGGCCTGAGAGAGTGCGGGATCGTCTTGTAGAATAGGCTGTAGCTCCTTGGTTCTCAAACTTTTGCCAGTTGCCACAGGTTTGGACTGAAAATTGCTCAGTGCAGCATGCAGTATTTGTTTCTCCCTGAACATAGCAGAGTAATCAACAAGAGGTGGAATGAAAAACAAAAAATAATCAAAGCAAATACATAAGATCAGCTCTTTAGCTGCCGGTGGCGTTAACATCAATGGAAATATGATGATTTACTCCATCTGCAGATTGGGCTCTTGTATCCTATCTTAGTAAAGTGGCTCTTGCAGCATCTGATACCTTGCTGTTAAACCTTTTGCTCCCTCTCTGCAAATGAGAACATCTCTCTTTTCCTGCCACGCTCTGGAGAGAGCCTGTTAATCCTCTCTAATGCTGTTGGCTCCTCTCTATCTACTCAGCGCCCATTCTGCCCTCCTTTAAGTCTCCTTCTGTTCTTCAAGGCATCTTGCTTTCTGCTCAAGGCCCTTCTCCATGGTCTAGCTATCCCTTCTACCTCCATCACTTCCCCAACCTTGCCACTTGACTGTTCTCTAGATAATGATATCTTAGCCTTGCCACTTCCCCAGCATGTTATCAGACCCTGCAGCAGGAAAAGGAGCAGCTCATACAAAAGTGTTTCCTACTGCGAGAAGGCTAGAAGGTGGGAGGAGTTGCCAGGATCAGAAACACTTCCATGAAAAAGACCTTGTTGAAATTGATGTTTCTCCTATATAATTAGCTCCCATTAAACTGAAATTACTTTCCACACTGAGCTGTTGCCAGTCAAATATTGTGCAACCTCCTGGAGGTGAATGATCAGTGGATTTTGTGCCTCAGATTTAATTGTGGATTACTTATGCCCAGTGGAATATTAGAAGGAGCTAATAACTACAGCTGGAAGCTGTAAATATTATAGCCCCCTTGTATTCAGAGAACTCTGAAGAAACAGGGAATACATTTTTGTGGCGAGGCACCAGGGCTCTCTCAAGTTGCCTTCATGATGGCCACAATTTTTGGGGACACTAAAATTAGCTGGCAACTGTCTGGAATGAGAAAATCTGTGTTTGTAATCAGCAGTGTCTTGTAAAACTGGTATGGATGCATGTTGTTGCTGTTCAATGCAACTAGCAGTACCCAAGAGTCAGTTCTTGCTTTCAGATGGCAGAAGAGTTTGTATTATGTGTAATTTTTTGTTCGTTTTACATTACATGTATACATTGTGCAGTGGGGAATTCCTTGGCATCCTGCTCTTCAATGATGGGAGCAATTTATTCAAACTAGCACCTGAATGGAATTTTGCTGCATTTTCAGCCTCACAAATGGGCTCCTTGGAGCTAATTAAAGCAAGTCCTGGGCTAAGCAGTTGTTGTACTGGTTATATTTACTGACCGTAGCAAGCCAACAGAGGAAGAGCATCGTAATGATTATAAGGCAAAAGAAGTTTTATGGAAAGAGCCAATGCCTTTTAAAAACAACATAATATACATTGTATTGTATTCAAACAGAGTAAAGAAGAAGATGAAACTGACATCACAGCCCTTAATCTAAGGTTTCTCTTCCTTTTTATTCCATGGACCAAATTCAAATTCATGCTGCCTTACAGAATCCTTTGCATTAGTTTTCAGGCATCTCGGGGGGGGGGGGGGGGAGGTAAGGAAGAAACTATATTACTATATATGAAAGTCTTGATACTGTGCATTTGATGATTTCTGTAATTACTTCAACACTGTGACAATGGGCTCCGTATGAATGCTTTAGATGGAAAAGTGGATAGAATGCAAAACATCTGAACTGATCCATTTCGGCAAAAGGCCAGAGACTGGAGTAGTGGGAGGAGATTTTCAATCCTACATGCCTAAAAAAAAAAAAACCAAGAAAGCCCCAGCAGCTGGCCATACACTCCAGGAGTCTAAGAAAATAAATGATGTGCTTTTGGTGTCTTTTGAAATAACTGATTTTATGTGGTGTACACAGGCACAAAAACACATGCACACGCACACACATGCATGAGATCTTTATGGCCTAGAGGATGCTCAGGTTATAACAGGCTATTCTAAAGGAGGTTAAAACTCATGCCCTATACTTACTGTGGTAGCATGTCTCTCTTAAAGAACAAAACCAATACTGTTTAAGTGGCCAAGCAGACTCCATTCATTAGAATTTGATTCAAAATTAAAGCAGGACATTTAAAGATACTCCTAGGAAATGGGGTCATTTGATGTCTAGTGGATTTCCAAAGTTTAACTGATGATATATCCATATTAGGTCAGATCACAGCTCATACCTTAAATTGTTTGCAGTCTCTCTTCCAGAGGTGCATCTCTTGGGCCGCATTCCACTGTTAAATCTCCCTTCCTGCACTAGCGGGTCCTGCTCTGGAGTTGGACCAGGTGAGTTTTTCGACAAACACCTAATAGATGAAATAAAACAACTCGGATGATTTAATGTCCCTGATCTCTCCCTGGGGCAGTATTCCATCCTCTTGCTAATTAGGTTGTTTCTCATCTTCCTTTTCAGCAAGGCCTTAATAAGATCTTCCTTGAAAGTTAAAGCATGGAGCAGTGTAATTCGCAAAGTTTTGCTATTCTTTTTCATATTATTAAGCACTATCTTGACATCTAAATATTTATACACAGGGGTATTTGCCCACTTATTTCCCTTTACCGAATAAGATAAATTGCTTAATGTAAATTAAATAAATTCTTTCCGGTTTAGCACATTCTAATCACTTTGTGATTGAAATATGAAGTCCATGTCCAACCGTCATCACTTGTGCTCATAAAGCTCCATTACCTTTTTACAAGAGGCGGTGTGCTCACTAGAACTTCTCTAGTAATTAAACAACTGTTATGTGAAAACTTTGTGGATAAAAGTGCCAAGCTTGGATCACTGTGTTTTATGAGTATGTACTGGTGGATAGCTGTGAAAATCTTTGTGAATCCTGACATTTCAGAGATTTGAGCACAAATCATTTAAAATTTAATAACATAAAGTTCATTTTTTCATCATTCCTCTTTTCAAAAAGTTCCAGTCATCCAATCATGGAGTTGAAACAAAACCAGGTGATATGCCTACCATGTCACCCTTGCCAACTAGGTCTCATCAATAGTGAGCAGTGTAAGCAAGCAGTTCACAAATAATACATTAACTGAAAATAATTAATTGAAACTGTATGTAAGAGTAATGAAGACATCAAAAAAGTCCAGCTCAATCCAGATTCACACCCCAAAACAGGATCCTAGATTTCTAATAGATATTACTCATAAACAATAGTTCTGTCACCTACAGTGTGTTAACCCTGCAGCCTGTCCAACATTCACTTGAGTAATTATTTTCCACCTCTCTAACAGTCCCTGCATTTTCAGCTGGCTGTAACAGTCTTCTGCACTTGCTGTCCTCATCCATAATGTGACCACGCTCTGTTAAAAAGGGCTGCATTTCAGCGGTGAAAGAAATGATTCCCGTGCAGTTTACAAAATTAGTTTGTAAAGCACTTTGGGCAGTCTCCAGATGCAAGGCACTAAGTAAATGAATAGAACATTATTATTGGCTCCTGTCACATACCATTTACTGTAATGGTTGGAAAAAAATATCTAGAGTAGTGGTCTCAACCTTTTTGGGACCCACTTGGAAATCTTGATGGCCTGTGGTGCTCCAGGCCAAAAAACCCCCAAAACTCTGTTTTGCTAAACATTTCTTGCCTATGCTATGTAAAGTGCCCCTTAGCAGGATAAGAACTAAATAAGTGAATTCAGCATATGACAGTGGTAGCTCCTGCAGGGGTGGCTGGGCCCAGCTGCAGGCCTTTTGACCTGTCAGAATGTGTTAGAGGGTCATGTGGGAGGTTGTAGGGCAGTGGTGCCCAACATTTTCTCTGCTGTGGCACACCTGGCTACCTTCAATTAATTTGAAGCACACCACAAAGTAGTTTCCAAATAAACTTATGACTATTCATGAGCCAATGAGCCAATCCAGAATGCTTTGAGTAGTTTTTCAAAAACTTTTGCGGCACGCCTACTCAGACCTGACGGCACACCTGTGTGCCGTGGCATGCTGATTGGGAAACACCGTTCTAGGGGGCAAGGTCTATTTTTGTTTGGTCCACACTTATTCCACGGGGGTGGCTGCTGTGGCTCATGGTTTGATGGACTTGGCTACCTTCTCCAGGCGTTATGACCTGGAGCATGAGGTGCAGCACTGCCCAGGATGGGCCAGTTCACTATGTCATGTGCCAGGCTGCAATGCCTCTCTCACAAATGGCCAGGCTGGCCCCCATTATCATAATGAAGGGGCGCAATGTCCAGCCCAGTTTACCTGGTGAACCTGTTCGCTGCAGCATTTGTGCCGGGTGGATTCTAAAATGACCCCCGGTGCAGCTCGCTCCCCTCAGGCAGTAGGACCTGACCTTTCTCCTTCACACACCCACCCCTGCAACTCTTTGATGCATTCTAGCTACCCAAATTTTGAGTCACAACCTGCAAGTTGAGAACAAGGATATTATGTGTGCAACTGCTGCTGCAACTGCAACTCTGATCTGAGTAGGGTTGGTTTCTTTCTCACATGTTCATTGGTGGCTGTTAAAACTATCTGGTTTTTGACCCAAGTAAGTGAATAGTTAATTGACGCTGCAAGAGATTTGCTTAGGAAACACTCAGTTAATTTCAGCTGCCATTGAAGCTTTCCATTGTACCCACCTCTGTGTAGATATTGACTCTAGTGTAACAGCCAGACTGGGGAAAGATAATGAAGTCTTGCAGCAATAAATACTCTCAGACGTTACATAAGGGCTTTAGGAAAAGACTTTTCCCACTTTCAGAGCGAGAGAGAGTGTATTGCACATTGTCATGATTGGACACTTGAGGAGGAGAAGGCTTAGGCTAGATGTCAGGAAGAACTTTTACTCTCAGATGGTTACTGGGGTTTGGAGCAATCTGTCCACAGAGCAGCAGAAGCAGTTAGTGCAAAGGTGCTCAAGAAAATGGAAATTTGCCAGCCTTCCTGAGTATATCAAGGTAGACTGTACCTGATCCAGGTAGGCTCACCTGCGAAGAGCATGAGGATGGACATTGATAGATGAGTGGATCTCTCCACTCTAAACTTTTTATGCTACTCAGAATCTTTACTCCAAATTAGGTAAAAAGTTCCTTTAGTTCCAGGAGCAGGTCAGCAAAGTGGACAGAACGATAGGCTCACTCCAGAATACTCTATAACCTGGTGTTAGGGTAGAGACGGCTGCTTAGATCCCTGGCCATGTTTCCTCTAAGCTGTGTGTGTGCACACACACACAGATCATGAAACTCACACACACAACAAAATAAAGTGTGTACAAAAAAATTCAACAGTGCACTGAAGTGCTCACAAATTTGGACATTGGTTCCAAAAATTTGCACAAAAGAATTTTTTTGTGCACACAGCCTACGAAAAATTAGAAGGAACATTGTTTCCCTGCTCCAGCATTAGGATTTGAGTTTGGGTCTCCCACATTGCACCTGTCTGCTCTAACCACTGGGTATAAAGTGTCTATCCTGGTAATATAGCTCTGCTTGAAACAAAATGTTTGATTCAAGCCAAACTGATTTTCTTTTTTCCCAAAACTGCCAGCAAACAGACAGTCAGTTGTTTGCCCAGCTCTAGTGAAGGCACCAAGAATTTGAAGCGAACAGCGTGCACCAGCTATAACCTGATGTTGACAAAAGTTTAGGGATTTTATTACAATGCCCCATTTTGTAGCTGCATGTCTTGCACTTCGAACAGCTCTCAGTTGAAGAAGTGGGCTTGCAAAATAAAGTCACTTTATGGACACACAACAGGAAAAATTTGAATTCTTTGGAAACCATTAGATTTCTCACCACTAGCCTAGCTTATATGCCATTAGGTCTCTATGCTAGTGATCCCCAGGGGAGTTTCCTTCCCAAGAAGAGGGATAAGAGAGGCTACTCTTAAGGCATATTAGCAACCACAAAGAATCAATTATTACATTGGGAAGGCAGTGGGGTAGAACAAGTCACCTGCATTTCCACTGGGCACCAAACTGAAGACATTCATATTCATTCCATCTGCCTGCACCAGGGCTGAATTTACCCCTGTTGCTTAAATAGGGACCTCACCTGGTAACACAGAATGATCTGTATCTCAGCCTTTTCTTATTTATATCACCTCACTTATACCTTTTATAGCATCAGCTACACTGAGCACTATTAAGAGCTGGTGACATTTCTTCTGACACCCCATTCTAAGTGCTGGGAATGCTGCAAATACCAAGGGAAAAGAAAATATGATGATTTAAAGGCCCTCAAAGGCAACTGTTCTGTCTTTTAGTTTCCCATTGTGGATATTATTGATATCCAAGGACCTGTGAATTAAAAATATATCCATTGCTTTCTCTCCCCAAAATATTACACCAAATTCCTTTTAACCATGCAAGCGGCAAAGCAGCATCTCATAGCTGCATGTGCTTTTTGCCCTTTTTCAAGGAATGAAAGGGGATGCCTCTGCTCTTTATCTAAAGATGAAAGAGTTACCCAGGTGGCAACCAGCGTGTTTATCTCTGAATGGCAAATTAAATGTCACCTTGAGATAACTCCAGGTGCTTAGATGCCATTGCTCCCAGACAGGCCCAAAGTGTGACTCTTGCTCCTCGGGGCCCCCGTATTCACACGCTTTGCTGGCGATGATCTTTGGGGAGATAGATTTCTGTGTGCCTATCATCTCTTCCCTCTTGACAAGTAATATGCCCCCATGGCCTTCGCTCTCAGAGATACAGTTTGCCTGATAAGCAGGAGCTTCATGACTTTTATTTTCTTTACAGGCAGGCCTGCAAGTGGGTGACTTAGGATGGATATAAAGCCACTCATTGGCCTATGTGCCCTAGACTAATAACCGGTGGAGGGTTTCTGGGTCTTGTTAGGCCAATGTAGAAACCAGCTATGAAGTTAAGAGCCAAAGCTGAACTCCCTGGAAGTTTGTGGGCACTAAGATTTAGGGGTTCAGTTCAGGTCCATCCACCATAAGAAGCACTCAAGGGAGTGACCAGAGACTGCTGGGCAAAGGTACGGGTGACCAGTGAAGATATGTTGTTATTCTACTTTCACAACCAGAGGTCCTAGCCTGTTAAAGGCAAAGTCAGCAAGAGAGGATGTAGAAAGAATAAAGGCCCTTTCCCAGCGCTAGACCGATTTTCTACTGGGCACCTGAAAGCTTAAAATGACAGAGAGAGCTTGAATCGATCGTAGTCTGTAAACCAGTCACATTTTGGCCCTACCAGCAAGCAGGACTGCATTAGCAAAACCAACAAATTGAAATTCAGTTAAATTCAGTTACCATATGGATTGTTTGCTTAATAAATAGATTTAATGTACTTTAGAGGTCTGCCATTTATAGCGCACAGGGCCCTGAACACTGTGCGCTAGTGAATTTATCTTCCAGTTGCCTTGTGCTGATGTCTCACCACATGGAGTAGCCTATTACAATAATTACAGAGCAGCAACATCATTAACCAAGATCCAGATGCCCAGGTATCTTTGTTAAGAGTGGTCCTTGCGCAGGTGCATTAACAGGCAAACTATACTTGAGAGTACCACTGTTCTGGGCTAGATCAGGTGTTAAGGGGATTACAAAGGCACAGAGTAAGGTGTTCACTCAAATAAAGCTCCAGAATCTAACATTTGGGTCTACTGCTGAATTAAAATACAATAACGGCAATCAAGTGATGGGGCAATGCAAATAATCTCACAACGAAGCATAGTTTATTCAACAGCACTGTGCTGTAAATCCCTGGCACTGGCAAACTGTCATGCCCGTTGTGGCTCTCATCTGAATCCACCTGAGCACACTACTGCAGTCGCTGTTTAATTTACAGGCAGCAGCTCACTCCTGTGCTGTCCATTACCAGGAAGGAAATCCTCATTATTTGTACTAAATGTTCCAACACCCCCCTTTTGACCTTATTGCCTTTCATCTTCCTGGCTTCTACTCCTAACACTCTCAGCACAACACACCTGCGGGCACGCTGACGCTTATTCCTGGAAATGCTGTCTAAACGCCACATGGTGAGGTCCTTACCCAGGCAAAACTCACCTTCCAGTCAGTGGGGCCAGCCCACCCCTGACATTTGTAATTCCTGCAGACTTAATGGGGGTGTGGTGCTCAGCACCCATCAGTTTGATCGTGTGTGAGTTTTGCCTGAACGAGGACTTCAGGATTTGTCCCCGAATACATCATTTCATTTTAACAAGAGGGAGGGTTAATAGCATGGTACTGAGCTGTGCTGTGAAAATATCCTGCTGTGCTTCATTCTATCAACCCACCTCAACTCTGACCGGCAATGCAGTCTTCTGTCTCAAACTCACCCCACGCCCAGTTTTGTTGGTTACTTTTTGCTGACCTCCGGCACCTCTACTGTTCTAGTCTGTGGCTGCTCCCTGAATAGAGATTTTGGACTGTACCAGAAAGTGTTGTGGTTTTGTGTTGCGTACAAATGTAGACAAATTGTTGTCATTTGAGATCAACACCTGGAGCACAGCCCTGTAACTGTGCAGGGATTGCTGTCCATTGGTTCAAACACACGGTCGGGAGGCAGATGTTGGTTCTATTCTCGCCTTGCTGTTTATTTTCTGTACGACTATGGGGCCTGCTCTGTGCCTCAGTTTCCCTATCTGTGAATGGGAGTAATACCACCCGCCTCACGAAGGGCATGTAAGGTTTAAGAAGTTTAGCGAAGTGCATTGAAACTCTTGGCTGGCCATGCTACAGATCAGCACAGTATTCTGTTCGCTCACTGTGCCACATACAGCTCTCCACCTTTATAAAAGAACAGGCCCAAATTTTCAAAACTGCATGTGCTGAAAAGCCAAGTGTGCAAGCCTGGTCACCTTATCAGCAAATGGCCAACAGCTCAGCTGTATGCAGGTAATTTGTGAGGGCACCTTTGAGCGTGCAACTCTGCTGTCACCTTTCTGAATGTCAGGGCTATGCATATATAAAACAGTGAATGCAATGCTCACAAATTACAGGCTGGCACATCATTATCAGGACTGTCAAGGCCATGGGTGTATTAGTAAGATATACCCATCAGTGAGGGGAGATGAATGCATCTGTGTCTCAGCAGCAAATATATACATTTCCAGCTCCCATTGAATCTATTTTGAACTGTAGCAGTTATACTTCAGGATGTCCGTGGCCAAATTAAGTTGTTTTACTTTAAATCTGCTGATAATAGAAACCATCTCAGCAGATAAATGTTACCAAAAAAAAAAAAAAGGAGAGAGAGAGAGAGAGAAAGTTCTGTGTCCTAAAATGCATTCTAGATGTTGAGATCTACTGGGTATCAGAAGAAATTCCTTTGTAGCTACACTGGACACACACAAAGTGTATAGCCGCCT
Organism: Podocnemis expansa; assembly: GCA_007922195.1. Classification (NCBI taxonomy): domain Eukaryota; kingdom Metazoa; phylum Chordata; order Testudines; family Podocnemididae; genus Podocnemis; species Podocnemis expansa. The sequence goes on from ML681973.1 coordinate 18,996,854, forward strand.
CATAGCGGGAAGTCAGAAGAGATCTATAGCTACTATCATGGTTTTGGGGATACCAGAAATATTTCTGTAAGGTAGAGAATTTGTAAAGCTCTCTTTCATTGTGCTGTGACTGGGCACAGAAGTTGGATGAGGTGGTTAATTGTGTGTGTTACGTGTGTGAGAGCGAGCCATGCCAGAGACGCAGCATTTTTGGTTTCTGTGGGTGTGCTCTGGTCAGGTGACTAGTTCGGAAGTAAGGTGCTGTGGTTGATGAGTCAGATGTTCAGGTTGGGACCTGACTGAAACGGCCCACTGAGGAATGTAGCTATGATGATTTATCAAGGAAATGTACAAGCTAAACAAAATATCTCAACGCATATGCCTGCCCAGTCATTAAGGGCTAGATTGTACATAAGCTTCTGCATATATGAATGAGAGAGGGTGGGTCTTTCTAGTTTTGGGCCCCTGCAATAGTGGTTAGTCACAATCTTGGCCTTTGAACCCCTTGTGGAAGAGGCTCGGGGTAGGTTATTGCTGCTCCTTTGCACCAACCAGTGGAGCTTAGCTGTGCAAGGTAGGAAACTATATGCTGCACCTTCTCAAAGAGAGTAACAGAGCTGCTTTGGCCCATGCTTCGCTTCAGACATCCCCAAGTGAGACCCAATGACTCTGGAAGTTTCCACTGGGTTCCTCTGCCTGTACAACGCTCCCTCCCTAGCACAGCCACTGTGACTTTGTAGCCACATCTTACTCATTGGTTGTCTCGAGAGTCCTGTATTTTCTACTGTACTTTCTTTGGAGTCCCCCCGTGTGCCAGCTGGTGGATGAGCAGGACCAGCAAGTGGCTCACTGGAGGAGAAGACATATTTTGTAAACTTTATGGGGTGTTCTAGCAGCAATGGGAAGCATCCACTTGGGTTTAAGGGCCCATCGGCCTTCCCATTTTAAACTCTGTTTTGCAAGAGTTTATAATTTCATTGTAAAAATTTGCTACAGTCTGAAACTTAGAACATACAGCTCCAGTTCAGTGACGGAGAACTGTGAAAAGTTTCATAAACTCACCTTGGCTTTTGGCTACAAAGCAGAAGGAAGGGAAGAAAGACTGGATATCCCCCTGCCCCACCCACTCCTAGGGGTTCGCTGAGAAACACTAACCTTGAACCTCAAACCCACTTGAACTGAGCAATGATATCAGTGGTCCATGTATTAGGGGACCTCAGTACCGAGTGTGTTGTTGGCAGCAGAGGCTGAACCTGGGAACTTGTAATTTTACCAAAAGAGCTTTTACTGCTTGAGTTAAAGGAGCAGAATCTGTTGGCTCAGGGTCATTGATTTTTATGTGGCCCAGCCACAGCTCAAGAGAGACAGAGTGCTACACCACATGATATACAAAGAAAGGCTGACAATGCTCACTCAACCACGAGTCCTTTCTCCTCAGACGGCTGCTCCCTCACCATTTCATGGATGCTCTTACCCTGCTGGTCACTCTCTTCCCCCCACTGAATTGGAGGGATAGTCATGCAATTAGCTAGTTTGCAGTCCTCTTTGTCTATCTGACTAAAAAGTTGTAAGTGAAAAAAATGAAAGTCCCATGGCATCTTAAAGACTAAAAAATTTCTTTGGGTGTAAACTTTCATGGGCAGCAACCTACTTCATCGGATGCATGGGTTGCAGCCCATGAAATCTTATGCCCGAAGAAATTTGTCAGTCTTTAAGGTGCCACAGGACTTTTGTTGTTTTTGCTATATACCAGGGGTGGCCAAACTTATGGAACTCAAGAGCCACACAAATAAATTATTAAACCTTCAAGAGCTGCACTGAGGCATATAGCAATATACTTTTACTTACAAAATTGATGTGCTGGTGTTCTTTGCGAGCCATGCTTTTTCATTCAAGAGCCACATGCAGCTCCCGAGCCGCAGTTTGGCCATGTCTGCTATATACAGACTAACATGGCTATACCTCTGGAATTTATAATTGCAAGACACAATCAACTAGTCCCTTCCTATATGCTTTGGTGGTTGCTGCATCCATGGTTTTTTCTTCTGAAAGTAAGGGTCCGTGGAGACTTCAGTCACTGAACATGCTCTCAACCAGCATAAATATTGCCTCCTTCCTAATTTCTCCAGGTTGCTTTCAATATAAAGGTGATCTGGCCAGCTTCCCAGATTCTATGTAACCCCTCCTGTCCAGCCTTGTGATATTAATAGGGTTTGACTAACTCCATAAAGCTCTGTTGGGGCAACCTCTCTAGGCGTGAGTCCATCTACATAATTTGCAGCCTAAATACTAACAGTCTGTAAGCCATCAGATGTCTTTAATGTTGTGCAGATGAACATTGCTGGGGATTTGTGTGAGACCAGACAGGAAAACCAGGTGCCTAGGGAAGTCAGAATCTGGTTCATTTATGGCAGGACACCTCAATCTTTATCCAGATAAGGGATGGTGCTGTGATGGAACCTGAGGTCTACTCATAATTTACACAAACTAGAACAGAGAACATTATCTTTCTTCTTCTTTATATCTCTAAGTGGAATATTGCATGGTGTAACCCCTAGTATTTATGGGCATCCTGGCAAGGTCCCACCTCACCAGAAGTTTGGATGCCCCTCACATACATAAAAAGAGGATCTCAACTACCCTAAACCAATGTATGCTCAACAGCTTGAGTAGAAGTACCTTGGGTTATAGAGGAACCTTGCTCGTTTCTGTGAGTTACAGTGGGACATCAATGTCAAGTGCAACTGCAGACTGCCTTGCGGAACTACATTGACTACAGGCCGCGCTTCAGCCACCCTTGTTTTGTAAAAATTCCTTTACTGTTCATAGTCATGGAAATTCATGTGTCCCACCCACCAAACTTAATAGGAAAGAGAAAACACAACAATTACTGAGGATAGGGAAGTCAAGCAGCTCAAGCAACAGTAACAGTGATGGGTTTTCTCATTTTCCAGATCTGAATCTATATGCATTTGATCTCATTCCTAACTGCTTTATGAGGCATCTCAAGCTGTGTAAACAGTAATGCAATCATGGCAGCTCACAATGCACTTATCACAGCCGATGAAGAATGGCCTACCAGCCAAGCAATATGCTCTCTCTAAACGATATAATGCTTCTTGCAGACAGGAATATTAATCACCCTGGGAACTGACGGGATCTGATAGAACAGACTGTTATTAATACCATCTCCCCTAGTAGCTTTTGCAATGGTAATAGTAGTTTTAATAATGCCTGGACAATATAACATGGGTTGGGCTATTTCACAGCAAATGGGAATTATGAGAGAAAGCGAGCGAGGCAATACATAAATACAATGATTAATTCATGAAGAGGATGAGCCAGATGTCCCTGTTTGACAGTTCAGGCATGATTAGGAGGAGGGAAACTTTTTTTTTAAAGACTGTATTTGTTTCATCAATCGTTGAAATCTCGTTAAAAGTATAATTCAGTTATCACGTTCTTGTTGCTGTCCAGAGACTGAATGTATTAGGGAGACTTTATATACAAATTCCGCCGCAGGCAATTTACCATTATTTTATTATTCTAATCTGGCCGGTTCCCATGGAGCCTCTGAAACCAAATCATATCAGAGGCAGATGAATATTAACGATGCTTCTAAACCCTCTCGCTCTCCCAGGAGGCCTAATAAAGGAAGGGAAGTGTGTGCCTTAGGTCAGCACAGAGCACAAGGAACTGGCCGCTGTTGTATTAGCATTGGTTAGTGTGATTACTCTTTTATTTATTTAGAGCCATTGCTGAGCATGGGGCTTTCTAGACAAGTGCCCTGACCCAAAGAAATGACAGTGTAAATCATGAATTTGTGAGCTAAATAATGAGGTACACTGTGTGAGGGAAAGATGAACAGCCTCCTTTCGAAGCCAAAGACTGGAGCCATGTGAATGGGGTTCAATTCCTGCCTCTTGCTCATACTCCTTAGGTTTTACGATTAGCTGTTTCATGTCCCACATTGGATGAGCATAACTATTTTAGTCAGCCATTGGGTCTTTGAATCCCTCAGTAAAAGAGGGAAGACAAACACTGGACACTTTAAAAACTTTTCCTTTCTCTATCACACAGGTTTCGACTGAAGAGATGACATTTCTAGAATAATTCAGATTGTGTAATATGTACTAGTTGGATGCACAGGAAATAATTGCATATGAATGTGCTGTCCTACCTGCTTATTTAATTGCCTCTTTGCCAAGGCTCTGGAACAGTGTCCCAAAAACCCATTCTTCTCTCAGACTTTTCAAGAAGCCCAATATTGCAGATATGTAACTGTGGCCTTACAGTCGCTTTCCCAAAGCCAACTGTGTGTTAATGTGTGCATGTGGTGCTATGGTCCTTGTCAGACTCCTCTGATGGTTTCTGTGCCATGGCTCTCCTGTGGATCCTTGTTAGAAGGGGAGCTGGCAGGAAAAATTTTGCTGGAAGAGTTTTCTATTGGAAGATACCATTCTACAAAACTGAATGCTGTTTGTTACATCACATAGAATTTGACAATGTTTGGTTGATAAAAAATAAGAAGGCTTTGGAAAATGTCTACAAGTCCCTTTATGATGTTTTCTGAACCCAGAAAATTTTTTGACATTTTTTCATTTCAAAACAACTTTTCATTTTGAACTGTACTATATATAAAACATCTTAAAAATGTAAAAAGTCAAAATGAAAAAATAGTAACTCAAAATAATTTTGCACATGTGCGGAAAATTTCAGAATGTTGGTTTTTGTTCCATTTCAGAGGAAAAATTTCAAATACCAATATTTTTCACTTGATGGAAAACCCATTTTCCAAACAATTCTATTCACAAAGGATTCTAAAATACTACCTTTTTGTTTTCTGTGAACTAGTCACTTGAATGGTCATGAAAAGCATAAGCAAATGGGGAACAAATATGGACAGAGAGTGAATATTTCTGGACAATTTTTTGGTGGCAGCTTATGGATGCATACAGACTTCTGAAGGCCTGGAAGATACCACTCCCTCCATCTCCTTTTGCTTTGCTCAGCTGCACAGCCTTCCATCAAGCTGTGATTCTGCAAAGCCAAAGTCTGTTGGGTAGATCAGTCAGCAACTTTCCACCACTATTCTGTGTACCACAGACCTGAACAGTCAAGGCTGATCACCTTGTAGACCAAGCCCAACTCATGTGATGGGTTCTGAGATCAATATTAATGAGGCGTCTTTTCCAATAGAATAACACAGAATGATCATATTGATCAAAAAATAAAATGGATAATGGATTGTGCTGGCTCTATGTACTCAGAATAACTTTCTAGTGAATGCATTAAAGATGCAGACTAAATGCAGCATGCTCCTACCTTTTGCACAGCCAATTCAATATGCTACCATGTCTTTCATCAGTCTTCATCACAATGAACAGCAAAGCCCAAGCACAAGGGGAGCTATTCTCAGCACTCAATAACTGAGCATTTTCCCCCTACTTTTGTGTACAAGGTGAGTATTATTAATGGATCTGAGTTAAGGTGACATTGCAAAGTGCAAGGCTGATAATTAAAGAAAAGGAAAGGTACAAGCTTATTTCTCCAATGGCCCTTTTTCATTCCGAAGTGTTCCTACCTTCTACACAAATAGGGTTTCTCTTGTTTTTTAATGCTGGAAATTGTTTATATCAGAAATAAAGAACCGTGGAGCTGATGTTCTGAAAGGAGCTATGCACACTAATGGTAAGAATTACACAGTGCTGTAAGTTCCTTGCATGAGCTATTTTTTCTTTCCTGCATTTGTCATGCATTGCATACCATATTTGGGGCTTAGCGGAAGTCAGTTGAGAAAAATGCTTGATCAGCAGCATATTACATTTTAGTTAAGGTGACCATTCCAGCATCCCTTCCAGTCTTTTTCAAGTATGGCCACTTGAAAATACTCATTTGCTCTTTAATACCATTCAGCATTTCATTGGATGCCTCCTCAATTCTGCCACACTTCCACCTTTTCCATGTTTCAGCATGGAGATGGATTTTCATAAGCATTAAATTTTGAAGATTTCTCTCAAACAGTACCATTTTTGTATGCAAACAGGCTCATTTTCACTTGGAATGGCCCTGGTTTTGGACTGAAAAATCTCAGCTTTTCACACTTATTCCTGAATTCACCAGTTTTCAGAGAATTGGAACAAAATGCAAAAATCCCAAATGTCCACATTTTTAAATATTATTGCAAACATTTCATTCTGGTCTTATTTCATGGTGCCTGTTATTCAAGACCACATATAGGGACGACAGCAAGCCAGTTTTAGGAGGTCACCTATATAAGAGGAGTGTGGTCGCTGCTGGATTCTCCCCACCCCTAAACACTCATGGACAACAGAGTAAATTATGGCAGACTCAGCCTGAGTATCAGCTCACAACAGCTTTACATTGGTGTCACTCTGCCAGACTCCCAATAGTTACCCTTGACTTACATGAATATAGACTAAGAGAAGAATCAAGTCCTAACTCTGCACTAATTGACATTGTTCTTCCTTCTGTGCTAACCATAGTGCAACCTCTGTCCCTGCAGGCAGAGGCTGTGTTGAGCCCTCATTGATCTACAGGAGCCAGTCGGCAACGTGGAGGTAAGCTGCTTCCATGCAGATGCCTCTTGCCCATAGTAGGTCCCATCAGGTCATCAGGTGTAATGTTTACTCTTGTCACTGCCGTGGTTTGAAGTGAAGGGAGGAGGGCGTGGCCCTTGCTTTTCTCCATTCATGGAGAAATTAAAAGCAACCTTTGAGGAATTTGCCTTGGCTTGGGTGGGAATAATTCTCAGAGGGGGGAATGTGGATCATAGATTGTAAAGAACAAGATAGTATTAATATGATTTTAGTAAAGATAGCAGAATGTCTGTGGCATTTGCACACTGTGCAAAAATCTTCATCTTCCAGCCAGACTTGTAGCCAGCTGCTGTTCACAAACATTTGTCTCCCTGTACATCCCCCTTCTGAAATGTATATATCTTTCTGAACAATAAATGTGACTGTCTGGAGCCAGTACGCGCCAGAGCCAGTGGCTGGCCTCCCTCCCCCATTGAATAAGTCACGGCTAATTTACTGGCACTTAGAAGCCGTTGAAAACCAGTGGGTGCTGGAAAACATGACAGAAATCAATCCCCCTAACTCCATGTTCACTGTGCTTAACTTTTAAGTAAACTTGTAGTGGCCTCACTTCTTTCTATTCCCAGTAGGGGAGTGTACAGAAGAGATGGGAAGGTGTCTTCCTTTCCTCTTCAGCATTGCATCTGAGCCCCACAAACATTAATGTAGTCATCCTGGTGCCATGTCCTAGATGCTGTGAGATTTTATCCCTGGAAAACTCGGGTGCAGAGATTGGAAAGGATGTGCCTACACTCCCACAGGAAAGACTCTTGAATACCAGTCCAACGTCTTAACCATAAGTCTAGCCGCACCTCTCCACAGGATGTAAGAGAAGTCCCTATCCTTCTCACATTCTTTATCCCAGGGTAATAGAAAGTGACAAGTTTAAACAGGGATTGGAAAAGTAGCAAACTTGGCAGAAAAGAAGGAGAACATTTTCCTTATTGATCTGTTGTAATGTATTTTTCCTCCTGCCTGTTAAGCACAACTGCCTCTCAGGGAGTTTCTGTCTTCTGAATGAGAAAGGCAGTTTAATTAGCAATTTTGGCCTACCACAGCCCTTTGCACATTGTCTGTTGGCATGGAAAGGAATAACAGCAAGTGCCTTGAACTGAAATTAATTGAAACACATAACCCCTGCCCCAAACACATATAGTGCCCAGGAAGGCGCATTCACTTGGTATCCTGCTCTATCAGTTCACTTATGATTTACCTGGAAGAAGCAAGAAAAAGCCAGACTCTGATCACAGACCTATGTGCATCCTGAGGAATTTCAAGTGGTGACAATTTTGATACACATGCTATGGAACGTGTCTAGGGTGAGTATGCAAGAGTTTATCTGCTGCCTGATCTACCACCAACCAGTTCCTGCTCTGACCTAAAAGAGGATATCACATATAAGTGGAATCAAGGCAATTAAAAGTTAATTCAGAGTTTGTTCCATCAGTGGGCACCTTGCCATGAGCCAACTAGCTGCACCTGTTTTCCAAAACTCAGTCTGGGTATAAAAGCATAGAGTTGTAAAGTCTACAGTGACAAGATGGATGAGGTAATATCTTCTATTGTACCAAATTCTGCTGGCGAAAGGTCCCTAAACTACATTGGGGTGTGCAACCCCGTGCCAGTGTCCACCACAGTGCTCCAGAACATCAGGATCGAATTATCACAAGTTCAATTGGGGTGTCTCCATTGACTTCAGTAGGAACTGGTTTTGATCCATAAAGAGAGAGGGCAAAACTCTTCAGGCTTCACTGCTATCACCCATATGTTAAGCAACAATGAGCACGTTCAATGAAATTCAGATGCAGATCTGCCCTTTTCTCTAGTTCAAGAGTATTTAAATTTGGGATTCTGGTTTGGGGATGTTATTGAGATAGGCTGTATAAAGAAGAGATGTTATGCAGACAGGCAGCTTGCTAAATAGCTAGAGACTAGCTGTGAATTACCTGTCTGGATCTGACCTTCCCCAAGGGTATGTCTACACAGATTTCTTATTTTGAAACAACAAAGGTTGTTTCGAAATAAGAAGTGGCATGTCCACATGACGCACAGTTATTTCGAAACAACGGGACCCGTTATTTCGAAATAATGGCCATTATTTCAAAACCGTTAAACCTCGCATCTAATTGAAATAGCTGTTGTTTCGAAACAATTGTTTCAAAACAACAGCGTTTGGACACGTTGTTTTGAAACAACACCATTATTTCAAAACAACTGTTTCGAAACAATGTGTCTGAACAGCCTTGTTTCGAAATAACCATTTTGAAACAATGGCTATTTCAAAAGCAGGCTTTCCCTTAATTCGAATTAACAAACTGTTAATTCGAATTCACTTATTTTGAAATAAGGACTTTATTTTGCAATAACTCATTTTGAAATGGGTTATTACGAAATAATGATGTATGTGTGGACATAGCCCAAGTCCAGCAGATTCAGATCCTGGGCTCATGTTTGGACCCAACATGCCTCTTAAGTTACACTTCAAATGTGAAGTAGGTGTTTTATCCTTCACCTGTACATATGTGCAATAGTCACTAGTGACTCTTCTTGTGTTTGTAACACAAGAGAGAGACAGCTTTGTCCGTCTCCTCTAAGGAAAGCATCCCAGTACCTCCACCGCCAACCTCCAGTGCCAACAGCATCCTTGAACTTCATTCTGGTTTACCCCCTCAGTCTGTGCTGTCCAATAAGGACTCAAAGACACAGAAATAAGGAGCACTTCAATCAAGCCAACTGGAACAAGTCCAGAGCCCATTTCTGAAGGACCAAGCAGAGTGTGCTATATCTATGCATATCTCAACACCAGCTGGGCATTGTTGACAACTTATTACGCTATGTATTAAGATATTGTTGCTTCATCAATAAAAGTGAGAAGTCTGTGGAGCTGAGAGTTTGTCTTTACCTTGCAGTAATTTATTATCCTATTATCACCCCTTGAAAACTGTCTGCACTCAGCACTTCCTTCCTTGCAGCCCTGAAATACTGCAATGCTTTTGCAGAGCTTAACTGTTGGTCATAAACTCGATAAATGGCTGTGTGCACTAATGTGGAATTAAAGCCTTTATTTGGGTGATTTAGTTTAGCCACTGATATGACAGAGGAGGCCATAAAAATTATCATCAGGTTGTTATTATTTTCTTCTCATACTGTACTACTTATGATGATTAGTTGGCATATAAAATAGAGAGATTTTATGATTTTTGACTCAACTAAACACAGGTGACAAAATAAAACTGATAAACTAAATAGCAGCAAGGATGGGTTGTGCAGCCAACATTGAAGTCACTGTTCAGTTTAGTTGGCCAGATGATTACTTGTACCAAACACCTGATGTAATGAGGATTAACATGTGGAACCATATGTTTCTGGGCAACAGGTTTGCAAAGGACTGGGCAAAAATAAAAGAGTTATGTGGTCTGGGCAGGAAGTGCAGCACAGGAAAACAGAGTGATCATACAATTCAGAGCTTTTCACTTATGAGATTCCAGTTCAAATCCAGCCCCTAGTAGCAATAACCAAAGGCTACTGTCTGGGAAGAAAAGCAGTGGCACAGAAATCATATCTGGAGTTTTATACCAGCCAGACTATTCAGTGAATGCCTTTGAAATGCTCAGAGTTTGTGAGGTTTGGAGAAAAGACACCTCATGTGGCTTGAACACCTATCATTAACCATAATTTCAGGTATTACACGGTATTCCACATCTTCGAAAAATCGCGGCTCCATGGTACACCAGTGTAACCCCATTATTAACCATGAAGTAGCGCACAGACACCTGAGGCCAGAATTTGGCACTTGAGCAACAAAATGTGAAGCTTGATCTGGATTTCACAGAGCTCAGAAGAGCATGACCCTATGGTCCGTCCCTCTGTTGTGACTACAGCTCGGTATTGGACATCAAAGCTGCTACTGGTCACAGAGAGGATGACTGAACATCTACCTGTAACTAACCACAATCCCACCGATGGTCGTCCATGTGTTCACTGATTTTCCTTTGAATTTTGGAGAGAATCTTTTGAGGGTCTTCTTCAGTCCTTCCATTGTGTTGATTCTAACATAGATGTGACTCTTTCCTCGCTTTACCTAACAAGTAGCAATTTGTATTTGTCCTTCCTTGAAGGGGAAGAGTCTTATAGGCAACTTCCAGAGCATAAAAAATAAATTTCCTCTGAATATTGTCTAATGAAGGAGAGACCTTTAATAGTCAGAGCCAGTAGCAGTTCGTTCTCTTTGAGCAGACCTCAATTTTCATTCTGTAATATGTTAGCATTGATATATGAATGTGTTTATGCCATGGAATAATGATAAAAGGCCCTTGAGGACAACAGTGATATAGCCAAGCAACAGAGAGGGGCATTGTAAATAAGTCTGAAAAGTTTTAATGAAATTCCCAGAAATCTGAGAGATTCAAGAGGCCTCCACATAATGTCGTATTTTGCTCTGAAAGATCAAAATGAATTTGAATTAGAGAGCAGAGCTGTTTACATAGATGCAGGAAACGCTGCAAATTCCTGATCTAAATCTGTTTTTTTAACTCCAATGAGTCTGTGGGGGAATTTGCATCAGGGGTTTTAACTTGGCTCACTATGAAGACAGAAACCAACTGGAAAAGCAGATCTAGAAGCAGATTTAATACCCAAAAAACCAAACAAGGAGTCCCGTGGCACTTTAGGTTATGTCTGCACCTAAAAGCTTAGTTCGGAGTTGCTTAGTCCGAACTAAGTAGTTTGAAGTTAATTTGAACTAACCGAGGTTTTTTAGTTCAAATTTAACTTTTAATTCGAATTAGTCATGCTTTTTTTAGTTTGAACTAACTTTTAGTTTAAACTAAAAAAAACTGCAAGTTCCACATCTCCAAAGCATCTGACAAAGTGGATTTTTCTCCCATAAAATAAATAAATTTACTAGTCTTTAAGTGCCACAGGACTCCTTGTTTGCTTTACTGAACTAGACTAATACAGCTGCCCCTTTGGAACTTAATTCTCAAAAGTTCTCAAAGTTCAGAGTTATTCAGATTTGGAGGTGTCTGAGTGTGTGGCAACAGGCTTGTTTCTAAATGCAGTTAGATCCAAACTTGCTGAGTCTCCTAAATGTTCTATCTGATATGTAGAGGCAAAAAGATGTTATTTTGGTGATGCAACCGCCTTACTCTGCATTTCCGCAGATTAGTTAGTGCTGAGCCTCCCAAGCTTCAGTGGATCAGTTCAAATAAACACACATCTGTATGCAGTTGTGAATCCTCTCGGTCCATAAAATTAAAATAGCTTTCTCACAAGCCTAACTGAAGGTTCTCAGAAAAGTGGACATTATGGTATATAATTTTGGACGGAACCTCTGTGCATATCTAAAGAAACCTTCTAAAAGAATAAAACAGTTGAAATAAAGTGAAGAGCCTCCAAAATCCTTAGGCTTGAATTTTTCATACGGTGTTGGTAGTTCCATGGATGGGATATTTCTAAGTCAATATTTAGGTAATATGCCAGAGCACAGTGGTGGGCAGTTGGAGGGTACAATTTACAGCCAATGCACTGACAGCCTATGGTCATTAAAGATTTCATTTCAGTTCTGCAAAGATAGACATATCAACAACAGTCAAATTGCCACATAGGTAATTATATCTGCCTAAGTCACTTCCCCTTGCCATTTCCATATTCTTTTTCACTTCCTGGCCTAAACTATTGTGTGGTATTAAACATCTGCATTCCACCATGGGAGACCCTGCTTTTCTGTGCTGAATGATTCTTCTTATATCATTACTTTTCTCAATCCTCAGTATTTCCTCCATTTTCCTCAATTATTTTTCATAAATGTCCCCCTGAAGAGACAGTTTTTCTTTGCTTATAACAGCCAAGCTATTCCTTCTCCAATGCCAGCTTCTACCATCAGGCACATTTAATAAAGGCACTTTGTAGAGAAGTGTCTGATATGCCATGTATCTTCAATAAACTCAAACATAACTCAGACTGTAAAGATTGCTTCATGTTTCTTAGAAGACTGCTAGTGAAGCAGACAGTAACATAAATCCGGCTATCTTTTTGCATAGCAGGACAAATGAATTTCTTTTGCTTTGCAAATTAGCCAAGGACAGTATATCCTGATAATTGATATTTTTTTAGTGAGCCCTCCCAGCATGTCTATTGTTTAATCACTATGCAAATCTCACACTTAGAGATGACAATTACATTTCATAATCCTCATTTGCCCTGCCTGTTTACACATAAGGGTATTTTACAGTCTCACTCCTGCTGATTCAAGAAGGCAGAGTCAGCATATGTTGCTGGTACCAAACCATAGATTTGCATTTACTGAATCTGCCCTTTCAGTCTGCATTGGTCAAGAGGTCATAGCAATCATAGTGCATTAACATGATGATGATGATTGCACTGTAGGTATGAAAGCCAATTTACAGATGCATTGAAAATGATTGGTTGCTACCTAGAAGGATTTATAGACTCAGATCCTGATCCACTGCCTGCTGAAGTCAGTGGAAAGATGCTTATGGATGTCAACGGGCATTGGATCAGGACCAAATAACAACTGGGAGTAGGGTACAGATTATACCTTCTAGATCTGTGTGTAGGTAGAAACCTCCATGTGTTGATCTCAATCCTTCTGCATGCAGGAGGAATTTACCAGTCCCTATGGTATTGTCCCCACCTGTCACAGCTGCTGCTTGGGACCCTCCACAAATCTGGGACTCTGTATGTTAGGATAGACTCCAATTGGGGCTGGGTTGGTTGTGCAAGGGACATGAATTGTTCCCCCAACAACTCCACAGAGAACATTGACATAAACGAGTCTTGCCTAAAGTTTCGTTAGCTTTTCTGTGGTAAAAGTTGAATTCCTAAGGCAATGACTGGCACAGGAAGCCTTGGAAGCAAGGTTCAATCAGATCTGTGCTCTTAGAGCCACGGGGAGAGACATGGAAAGATTCAGCGAAGACCCTAGAGTCTGGTAGATCTCCCTACAGCCATAAATATCCACACATCCCCAAGGAAGAATTTGAAGGAAACTCCACAAAATGAACCCAGCACATGACTTCTCTCCTGTGGTAGGACATAGCTGAGTTTCACAATGAATGACTCTGGATGAATTGAGCTCAGTGCCTTGACTCTAGCTTATGACAGAGTGATGGAGAGTAGGACCTAGGTCAATGTATCTCTTCAGATTCCAATGTTATTAAACAACTAGTTTCAGTAAGCACCATTTTTGCTGTGGTAAAGCAGCAAAAACTTACTTTTCCCATGTCAGATACATAATAGCTAAGTTTATCAGTCACTTGCTCAGGAGCACGAATATAAATTATTGAGATATTAAGTTGTTAATTTACATTATTTCAATTTCCAAAGGGATAGCCGTGTTAGTCTAGTCCAGCAAAAAAAAAAACAAAACAAAAAACAAAAACACCAAGGAGACATGTGGCACTTTAAGACTAGCAGATTTATTTTTCACATGAGCTTTCATGGGAGAAAAATCCCACTTAAGTTTACCCATCTTCGAAGCATCTGACGAAGTGGGATTTTCTCCCACAAAAGCTCATGCGAAAAATAAATCTGTTAGTCTTAAAGTGCCACACGACTCCTTGTTTTTTTTTACATTATTTCACTCTGTCCAAATGGATCAAAATATGAACCCATGACAGCCTAGTAACCAACACTGCAGCAAATAGTGGATCACAAATATGATAGACGGCTATATAGATGGTGAAATATTTGAAATTGTACAGTTTTACCTGTAAAAGGAAGTTTATTTACTGTTCCATTCATAGGTGATGAAATTATGGATGTGGGGGATGCAGCCACACCCCTGAATTGAAATAATTTCCAGTTTATACAGATTTACAGTTTGGTTCGTTGACTCTCAGCTGCCCAGCTATAAAAATTGTTTCAGCACCTCTGGCTACATTTGACTTTCTGGACGGCAATTAATCAGCTTGTACCACCAGCTATTTAGCTGTGCCAAGCAGATCTTGTCGTATTTTGGAAACTTGCTACATTCATTAAGAAAGAAGTCAATGCTTCCTAAAGGTTCTCCAAAGTGACACTGGTACCAGGACTTCCAAGTGCGTGAAGGTACCCGAGCAAAGCTTTCGTCCTTCCAGCAACTACTAGACTGTAGTGAAAAAGTAATGTAAGGAGGAGCATGTCTCTGTGCTCCTGTGGACAACTCTCTTCTTTATTTGTCTTTTTTACTAGTTGACAGCCAGCACATTACATGGGAGGAGAATGTAAAGCTCACTAGAGGCTCTAAATGTGTAAGTGAAGCCAAAAGTAGACAAAAGTCCCCACTGAGTCTGTTAAATTTGATTATTTTTTAATCAATGATTTGAAAGTGACAGTATTTCCTGGGCATGGATTCCTACGACTATTGTACCTTGACTAGTAAAAACAGACGTCTGACATGTACTAACAAAACAAGACACAGGCTCTTTTGAGTTATTGCATCGTCTTTCCCATGGTGAAATATGACACTTTGTTATAGCATGATATGATTTCTGCTATAAGGAAAACACTCTTAACTTGACATAAAAATTTGAAAGTGTGGTCGGCACATGTGATTGGGGTCCAGGAATTTCAGAGTTTTAATCCAAACTCCGTTGGGCTGTTCAAATGCTGGATCTATGTTTGGCCAATTATAAAGATAAAGAGTCATCTGCAAAATACAGCTAGCAATTCTGCTTTGCGCTTTGAACATTCTTGAGTACACAAGTGTGTCTAGAATATTTGTCTCAGTACTGGCATCACAGCTCATCACAGACATATTGAATTCCTTAGTATAACAAGATGCTTAACTCATCATTGTTCCCTTAGTAAAGACTTGTTCCTGTTTATGGTTATTATACCACAGGTATCAGTAGACTTTGACCACACGTAAAATTCTATTGAACGAAGAACAACCGCCAGCACTTCATGACTTTGCTTCATCAGAAATTGGGCTCACAGAGCTGCTTCTGTATGCACCATAAGACTCCCTGTGTGAGAATGCGTTTCTGAGTGTGGATGACCAGAGCTTGAGATGGTGCAACTATAGTTCCATTTTTAAAAGCTTCCTCACAGAATCCTGGGATCATGGAGTTAGAAGGGAATGGAAGGGTCATCTAGAATAGATTCTAGTCTAACCCACTGCCAAGATGCAGGATTTCAGAGCAATTTGCAAAAACATCACAGGATTGTAAGAAAAGCAATGCCCCCACTTCAAGGAAGCAACAAATTTGGAAATAAATATCTTCTTTAACTTTCTTAATGATGCCTATAAACACCGTTCCCTCTAAGCTGCGCAGTTGTGCAGCCGCGCAGTTGTTTTCAAATTCTTGTGCAGTTTTTTGGGTTCTCGTGCCATAAAATAAAAAAAAGGGGAAAATAAATATAGTGTAGTATTCAATTCTCTAACAAGCATAAAAATATTAACACTACCAGAATGAAGCAGCTCTACACATCATAGAGAAGCGATGCCAATAGAGCGGCTTCTGACGTTGCATCACTTCCGCGCTCTATGGCTCCCACTGGAGGTGCTTATATCTCATTTCCGGTCTGTGCTGTGGTGCATGTGGGTGACATATGTTGGCTGTGCTGCACTTGCTGGCACATGTGTGGGGAGTAGCTGGGCACTCATTAGCTAGGGAGTGAGCTGCCACTGGTTCTGGTGGCAAGGCAGCTGCCCAGGTGAAGCGGGTGGGAAACTGGCAGCTGCGGCTCTGAGGCAGGACTGGGAGGCTCAGCACCTCTGGCTCTGCCCAACGTGTGTGTAGGAGGGTGGGGTGTCAATGTCAGCCCATTCCCCAGGTTGTGGTGCCCCTCCTCCACCCTCTGGTTGCCCATCTCTGGTCATGTGAAGGTCAGAAATTGTTCCAAGGTAAGTGGGTGAAGAGCAACCATCTCTTCCCCTTTCGCTAGTCCCTCTCTCCCCTGCCAGCCCAGACCAGAGCAGGAGGGATCATCCTAAAGGCTGTGGCAGAGGGTCTCTCCCCATCCCCCTAACACAACTTTTGTCTACTACTCTTGTCATTAATTGAGCTGCACACTAGAGAAAAAAAATTAGAGGGAACATAGGCTGTGCAATTGTCTCTTCACAGAAGCTGTCCCTCAGTCTTTAAAGTTAAATCCCTGTTCTTCCAAAAGACACCAAAGCTTCCAGTACCCACCGCGCTCACAGTGAGCCACCTATTATTGGCATCCATGCATGTTCTTGGCCACGTAAACGCCTGACTCGGACATAAACCACACTAGCTTATTTACAGTTGATATTTCATGCATCAGCAAAGCCATTTTTTTACAACCTCCACTCTCCATCCAGGTGGATTTATGGCATGCTTTAAGTTATGTTTGTCTGAATTTTTAAGTACCACATCTGAATGACAAAAGGCTAAAGCAAATGTAATTAGTTTGTCTACATGAGCTGTTTACATGAAAGGGAGAACTGTGAAAACAGGGGCCTGGGGCAAACAGCCTTTCATTTATCTTTAAATATTGACTGGTGCGGCTGCATGGCTTGTGTCAGCTAGGAAACAGTGGCCTCTCATGCAGGATCTTGTAGCCTGGTGGGAAACGTCAGAGACTACAAGACTAGGCCAGGGAAGCGTGATAGGGCCATGATAGAGAGAGAGCGGGTGGCATCCTCGAGTTTTGCACTGAGTACTGTAATTTGTTGAGTTTCTTTGTAATAATTTTGCCCTATGCAGACTCTTGGCAGAAGGCATAAAAAAATCAGTAGCTGAACAGTTAACTTCCTTTTGCGCTGTCCCTGGAAAGGTCATTCACTGCATAAATGCTTACATCTCTGGGTCTGCTGGGTGGTCGCTAGCCCTCCCTCACTGCCTCTAACATACACATTGACCAGATGTTGTCTTCAACCAGAACACACACACAGCCTCCTATGAAATTTGAATGAGCATGAACCGCTGTCTGCATCAGTAGCAACTTTATGGGGAAATGAACCTGGAGACTCCCTCTCGGGTGGTTTTCTTTTCCTTCCTCTCTGTTCTGTTGTTGTGGTTCAGAGATGCCAAGAAATGCATCCACACTGGGGCTGACTAAATGTATGAGGAATGATGCACTTTGCCATCAGAAGAGACAATGGTGAGGAACAGGGAGTGCTATCTGAAGCTTGTATTCCTTTAATGCCTGCTTCGTTGCTGATGCTACTGGTTAACTTGAGATGGACCTCAGCTCTGAACTTCAAAGTTTTGGGTGGAGTTTCAGACCCAGGATATGGGTTTGCATCCGTCTTTCTCTCTAACCATCATAGTCATAAGAGGCATTTGTTCCTTTGTCTTGCTATTCTACTTTCCTCTGCCCTTGGCTTTCAGATGCATGGAAGTGATGGTAGTAATACGAAATGATTAATTAATCCATCCTACATTTATAGAGAACTTTCTATCCCTAAATTTCCTATGACACTTCGCCAGCTGTGTACCATAGGTATATCACCAGTGAAATGCAGCTAGCTCTGGGTTGGGGAATATTTCCTGTTGTATAGGGAACATGTATGAGGAATATGAACCTATTGATTGATAAGGAAAATGGGCCAGGAATATGAATCTATTGATAAGGATATCAATATAGGGAATAGGGAGTATAGGGAATATGAGTCTGTTGATAAGCCTCATTCTTAGCACTTTGTAGACATCCTGGAGGGTGTGACTGCATTGAAATAAAGTCATGTTGCCGCATGCTCAGTGACAAACAGGACAGGAAAAATCAGTCAGTGCTTCCCTAACAGGGAAGGACCAAAACAGTGGGGAAGTAAATATCACAACTCTAATTGGGTGTTGTCACACTATCTAGAGTGGATCAGAAGGTCAGAAAACAAGCAGACACCCCAGCTGGTGGTGCGTTGTATAGTTTGATTTCACCACAGCTCTGGAGCATAGCCAGACCTAATTTTCAAGCCTATGAGTCACCCGGGTGGGCTCGGGCAATTTACTCCTTCCAATCACGTGACTGGAAGCAGGATGTTCAAAAGCTGCAGATACTCCATTTGCTAAGCAGCTTTATTTTTTATCTAGCAACTGGAGCGTTGGGCAGCTTTTGGCCCATTTCTTCCTCAATATCTAGATTCTGGGGACATGGCCAGAAGCAGGATGTTCAGGTAAGCAGCTGAAAGCTACCTGACTCCTGAGATACCCCAGCTGGGTTGGCCTGTTTTCAAAGGGGGTGGGCCAGAGCCCACCAAGGCCCACCCATAGCAGCGCCTCTGCCCCTGCTGGTGTAAGCTGGCATAGCTCCAGTAGAGCTGCTCTGTTGGCATCAATTTCATCCTGCATCATGTTTTAACTGAAGTGAATGAGCAGTCAAACAGAATTAAACTGGATACTTCCATCAAGAAAACTCATAAATAAGTCTCCCTTTCAGCAGCTTGTAGTCTCTTACTCTCACCCTTATTCTCTCTCCTACAGCCTGTCTGCCTCAAATACCATGAACTCCTTCCAGAGGGGTAGCTGTGTTAGTCTGTTGCAGCAAAACAAACAAGGAGTCTTGTGGCACTTTTGAAGAGTAACTAAAAGCACAAGGACTGGCCCTGGGATTAGAATTCAGGAGTTCATGGTAAAACAAAACAAGGAGGCCTGTGGCACTTTGAAAAACCAATAAATTTAAAGGAATTTGTTACTCTTTAAAAGTGTGGTTATAATAAATGCATGTGTAGAATGATAATTTGTTAGGGGGCAGCTTGATTACTACGAAGTTGCTCTTCTTTGGGCACACCAAAGGTGCATCTTGCTTACTCCCTGTAGCTGTTGCCTTGATTGGAGGCATCCATCTTTCAGCAAATAGATCTCAAATCAATAGTCTTCTAACCTTTGGAGGATGATCCATGGATGGTGATGAATTTGGAACAACTGTCAATCCATAAGACAGCTCTAATTACATTTCACTAACTGTGAAACTAATGTGGAAATAGCTGCATAATAAGACCTGCTTCTCATGACTTCTCACCCAGTGATGTGAAGGTCCTGCCCCTGATGTGGAACTTCATATTCATAAGTACACAGTTATACCAAGGCATTCAATATGCCTGTCAAGAGCTCTGAGTCCAGCGCTGTCCTCATCCTGCTTGTTTAACCCTTTAAAAATATGCCTTCATGTGGACACTGTCTTTATATTTCTCAGATGATTGATATGACTTTCCACTCTCTGGGTGGATGGTGCATTAATAACACTTTTCATATATACAGCACCTGTATCTGAAGATGCCAAAGCATTGAAGGTCATTAAGTCTCACTTCACTCATGCGATATAGACATTGTTATATCTGTTTTACAGATAGGCAGACTGAGGCACAAAGAGTCTAAACGCTTTTCCCAACTGTCTGCTGATTTGGACTATCTACATTTTGGGTCCCAAGTTAGAACTTCGGGGTGTCTCAGAGTCAGTTTCAGAGGCAGAAACCAGGAGTTCTACCTCTCAGGGAAGATGTTCAGTTCAATTAATTGTGATGGTCAATTAACTAAGGCCCATGAAGCATATTGATAGACTTGGGTTGAAAGTGTTACAGAGATTGCAAAAGTTTCTTATTTTTTGCAAAAATGGCAAGTGTATCTTGGATTTCTGTGGGATGCAGAGCCTTTAAAGAGGTGTTTTGACAGGTGTAGTTTCAAGGACACACAATTGGGGCCACTGATTGCTATTCAGGCAACGTGTCATATTTGAGCCTTCTCAGTCCCTGGAGATACGTGCCAGCTTTACTCCACGCAGGATTTTTCACACCTTCCACCTTAAAGTCCCAATATTGGTCATGGAATGAAAGGAGAGAACGCAAGAAGTGTACTGAGTCACATGTGACAGTTTGGATCTTCTGGCTCAGATGCAGACACACATGGCATCAGTTTAAAGTTAACTCTTGCCACAGACTCTTGCATTATTATAGCAGCTTAAATATTTCATTGGTTTGTTGTTATGTTTTATTTGACTTCCAAAAGGAAAGGTTCAGCCTAGATTCCTCTCTCCCTCCCTCCCCTGAAATGTGCCACAACTTCTGAAAGACATCTTGAGACTTTCATTTCTGATCTGATATTTATGAAGGGGAGACAGCAGTGGGTATGTTCACTGGAGAAAGATACATTGTATTAATAATGCGCAAAGGATACTGTTGAACAAGAAAAAATAGGAACCACAAAAATTGGTGGGAAGAGAGAATTATGCAGTTTGCTGCTTCGTTATCCAAAACCTTAGTGAAGACACCTCCTGACCCCATCAAAAAAATCCCTGTGACTCTGTGATCTTGCTTAGAAGAGGGGGCTGTGGACATCAGTATTTTACTCTTCTCTGAGCTATTGCTTAATCCCTCTACTACATTAAATTTGACAGCTATTGTTAACCAACTAAACTGACCTAGCTGCAAAACCATCCTCCACCAAGATGCACTTGACAATGATCTGCCAGTGTGGCCCAAAACTAAGATCTAAGAAAAGAAATAGCCATTGCAAAATGAAAGGGTGAAGAACCAGGCGTCATTAAAATTCACAGACATCTCACAGCCAATTTCATGGGGCCTCCATCATCATTACATATATATACTGTTGCAGTTGGGGGCTGTTTCATTTCCTACTGCCTGATCTACTGGGAGATGAAGTGATTATCAACAGATAGAGAAACATGCTGACATCTTGGTTGTTTTAAATGCTCCATATGAAGCAGAGCCAGGGCTGAGCACTTTAACCCTTAGTGAGGATGGCAAAAGCTGAGAAACCACTTGGACAATGACAACAATAATATCTAACTCTCCCCTGGTGCTTTTCAGTCACTGATCTCAAAGCACTTTTCAAAGGAGGGAGAAATGGAGACATAGGTGAAGTGACTTGCTTAACAACATCACTAGCAGGTTAGTGGGAGAGGTGGGTATAATTCCCAGCCCTCCTGAATTCCCATCCAGTGCTCAACCCACTGGAGACGTACAATGGGATTGGTGGAGGAGGAGGAATACCCAAAAGATGCAGTTTATTTTTTAAATGAACATTTTATTATTTGCCAGTGATGTATAGTTCCAGTAGCCATTGTAGCTATGGACAGCTGAAATGGTTGATTGCTGAAAGATGGTCAGGAGTCAGAGGCCAAATATCTGTCATGTTATCTCATTAGCCAAGTCAAAGCTGTTATGTTTATAACCATGACCATCATGGTCTAGAAATTAATACATCATGTGCCTACGACTGAAGCATCACCATTACACAATTTTCAATTTCTTGGTCATCTTAATTTTTATGTCAGAAGAGAGGGGTAATTTACATCATTTTGCACATATCTAGTATCTGAAGGTCTTAATGTGCTTTGCGTAGGCTGCATTATTATCCCCATTTTACAGATGGAGAAACTGAGTCACAAAGTTAAGTGATCTGCTTAGTATCACACAGTGAATCAACAGGGCAGGGTCAAAAACCTTAACCCAGGATTCACCTGCACAAGAAAGTTGTATCAGTGTAGCAAATTGGTTTGAAACTGAAGGTAGTTAAACTGGTTGGTTTAAACACTCTTGAGACCCCTTTTTCGATTTAAACCTGATTTACTTCAATTTACTGAAGTTCCTAAGGAATCAACTATGCCAAACTGATAAGTCACTCTTAAACCAGAATAAGAATGTTTACACAAACTTTTTTTAACTGAATGAATTTCAAAACACTTTTATTTAAACTGGTTGAAGTTTTTGTATAGGCCTACCAAGGGTCTCCTGACCCACACTCTAACCACAGAATACACTGCCTCCCACAACACACAGAGTTATGCCACCTTCATGTCAACATAATGTCATAAGTTAACCCTTCTGACTGAATTCACAAGGGAGTTATACTTAACTAAAAGACTTGATTTGAATTTTTGGTGTCTTTTATTGGGCCCTTAACCCTCCCTTAGCAGGTGGACAGAAGTTATGATCAAATAGATCTTTTCTATCAGGTGCCACAGGACTCTCATTTTCCCATCACTAAGGTCTGTAACCCTAAAATACTATAGTTTTCCAGTATACAATAATTAAACAGGATGAAATGTTAGATTCAGTTCTTGAGAAAAATGCCAGTTTGTGGTGTTTGGCTGAACCACTGCCTAATCAGTAATTTATGCAGAAGAGGATGGAAAAGCAATAGATTGTAGTTATACTCTGAACCATAGAGGACACCCCAGCTTCAGGAAATAATATCTGCATATAAGTCTCAGGTGAAGCCAAACCACACTGAATGTCTCTGCCCTGAGACATCACATTTCATTGTGGCATTAGTATCATCAGCAAGGCTTCGAACAGAAAACATTTCCATTAAGCGAACTGAAAAATATTTTCCATTGGGTTTTACTGGATGTCCCCTGGACAAAGCATTTCAATGTCTTGTGGAGTTCTCAATAAAAAAGGGATCATGTATACAAATTGACAATGCAGTGCAGAAGCATTTTGCTTCTGGTTTTAGAGGCTCATCACCTCGGGTACGTTTACACTGGAGCCTTAGGTCGACTTAAGGAAGGTTAAGTCAACCTACAGACTCCTGCGGCCACACTGGGCTTTTATTAAGTCAACTTAAGCGCTTCCTTAAGTCAACTTAATAACACCACCTCTTAAGATTGACTTAAGCCAATGTAGGTGGGGAAAGCCCTTAAGTCAACCTAACTGGTCTCTAGGCCCCTTCCATGTATGTCTACACTGGAGGCTCTGTTAAGTCAACCTAACAAAGTCAACTTAAAGTTGACTTTGTTAAGCCAACTAAGAGAATCCAGATTGAAAACTCCTGTTGACTGCCTGTGTCCACACTGGGAGTTGCTAGGTCGACCCTTCCTGGTGGCCAGGAACTTTGAGGGGGTGCCTGGAGGCCAATTAGGTCAACTTAAGGGCTTTCCCCATCTACATTGGCTAAATTGACTTAATAAGGTTGACTTAAGCATTAAGTTGACCTTAAGAGGTGGTGTTATTAAGTCGACTTAAGGAAGTGCTTAAGTCAACTTAATAAAAGCCCAGCATGGCTGGAGGAGTGTGTAGGTTGACTTAACTTTCTTTAAATAAACCTACGGCTCCAGTGTAGATGTACCCTCCCAGAGTTCCTGGCCACCAGGAAGGGTTGACCTAGCACCTGCGACTGTGGACTCAGGCAATTGACATGAGGTTTCAATGTGGACTCTCTAAGTT
The DNA here is from genome assembly GCA_007922195.1 of Podocnemis expansa. Lineage (NCBI taxonomy): Eukaryota > Metazoa > Chordata > Testudines > Podocnemididae > Podocnemis > Podocnemis expansa. The sequence continues at coordinate 19,020,527 of ML681973.1, forward strand.
GACTTAACAAGGTCAACTTAAAGTCAGTCTTATTAGGTCAACTTAACAGACCCTGCAGTGTAGACATACCCAAGGAGTCCTGTGACACTTAAACAAATTTATTTATTGTCCAAGCTTTCATGGGAGAAAATCCCACTTCATCAGATGCTTTGAAGATGGGGAACTTACAGAATGGGAGGACAATAAATGCAGGGAGGTATAAGTCATGGGAATCCAGTCACACTGTAACAGCAAATGAAAGCAGTTGTTAAGATTCGAACACTGGTGAACAGTGTATAGTGGAAAATGAGGTCAAATCACTTATTGTAATGAAAAAAAATCCAAAGTCCTTATATAGCCGTGAGGTGACACAGTCAAATTTGCAAATTAATTACAGTTCTGCAGCTTCTCTTTGAAGTCTTGAACGGTTACTCATTTGCCTGAGCACAGCAATTAGTAAATCATCAATGGAGTAATCAGGAAGATTGAAGAGCTCACCTACTGGTGTTAGAATGCTGTGATTTCTGATGTCAGATTTGTGCCCATTGATTCTTTTTTCTCATTACATCAGATGATTTGACCTCGTCTTCCACTATATGCTGTTCCCCAGTGTTTGAATAAAGATTAAAGTTTGGATAAAGGTATATGACCAGGCCCCTGGTTCTGCCATAGACTTCCTGTGTGACCATAGGCAGCATCTGTGCCTCAACTTCCTTATCTGTGAAATGGGAATAAAAATACCTTTCTCAATAAAGGTGAGGGAGTTGTAAGAGTTGTTTGTAAAGTACTTTGAGATCCTTTGATGAAAGACACTCGGAAATTGACCAGTACTATTATTTATAAACCTGGTAAAGGATGGGCTTTTCATCTTACATCTCTGTGGTGGCCTTAAATGGACATCCCGTCACACTCTGAGTTGGCTAATGAGAGACATAGTGCTACTGCATGTAAACACAATCAAAACAGCAGTGGGTGGAAGGGGAGATACTCAGTCTCAGTTAAAGGAAGAGGAACCAGTAGATGATTTCACGGTTTATTCTCACATACGGAGATGAGTTGGGGGCTTTGTTTCATTTAGTGGGCATCATAACATTGCTGTGGGAAACAGAAAAAATACTCCAAATGCAGATCAAAAGATTTGAGTGTGGAGATTATTTCCTGCAAAGCAATCAGATAACATGTATTTTGCCCAGATGGTTATGAATATTAACCATGGCTTTTGTCAGATATGAGCAATTCCACCTCTGCTTCGCATTCCCTGTGTGATCGGAAGAACCACTGTGACTCATAAACCAAAGACGTGTCACTGATTAATTTCCCCTTTTGTCGAATATACTGTATGAATTTTTGAAATGTACTATGAGATGTCACCAGGCATGAAGTGTGGCTGAGGCTTGGAAGAATCTCATGCCCTTTGTTACAGTGTTTATGGGTGATGAAAAATAGAAGAGCATTTGTGATTATCATGAGAGAGAGACTGAGGAAATAATTGTTTCATTCATTAGCACCAATGCCAAATGAAATAATCTGACTTCAAATGAATGTTATACTTGTTATAGTTTGCAGTGGCATGTTTGTTTGTTTTTTAATCATGCTATAAGAATTAGAGATTTAAATAACTGCTTCCTTCCAGCTCTTGGTTTTCTTATTGCAAGGAGACTTTCCTCACTTTTCTAATCTTTGCTGTCTTTTGGAAATAGGAAAAACCACACCTATTAATCCTTCAGATCCAATAAAATTTCACTAATATGGGTTTTGCAGAACCAAAAGGATTGAGTTTTTCACTTTTTGGAGGTATGCACAGCGAACAAATAACAAACTGGCCAGCTGCACTTTCATTTTTCAAGAGAACGAAAGGTCCACTGATATAGCAGTCATAGAAGTGACTGCAGCACGTGTAGGTGCTATTTTGAATCTAGCTAGGATGAGTTCCAATAGCAGTGAAAATACAACGGTGTGGGCTGTGCACAGCCTGTAGAAACCCAGCTACAACCCTTAGCAAGTTCTCAGAGTCCTAGCACACACAGGGGTCTGTGCTGCTGTGTCTTTTAGCCAGTACCCTCTGGCTTTATCTACATTTAGAAGGTTAGTTCAAATTAACTTTATTCAAACTAATTTATTCAAACTAATAATGATTAGTTTAATAATGATTAGATTAATCCTCATTAACTCAACCTAAGTTGTAAGTGTAGACATACCCTCTGAGATGGTGAAAGGTCCTGAGGCTGACCGCATGGGATATGAAATACTTTGGGGGCAAATACACCATTCACAGGGCAAGTGTCTTTTCCATCAGCCTGCCCATGTGCCTCACCCCTGTCATGGAATGGTTCTTCCAAGTTTGAGAAGGTTCATCTTCGTTCGGCCCCTGATTTCTTTGTTGCCCAAATGAAAGGGGGATAATGAGACAGTACTGTTGTAAAGTGTGTACTTGTTTATAGGAAACAGAATAAAACCACTAATTTATTGTGTGTATGTTGCCAAATAGCTTTCAGCTCGTAATGACGTTTGCTCACTGCTGATCTGGTTGGATTCTAACCAAAAGGTGAAAAGCTCCATATGCCATTATCAAACCCCTGAGCCATCCAGTCCCTTATATGCATTAATCTCTGTGGCAGAGTCAAGTTTACACTCAGCACTATAGCATATTTCACTGGGTGATGTGCATCTTCATCACATATTGGTACATTCAGTAAATGCATTTGGTTGGGTGTAGAAAGACTATGTGGGTTGTAGCAGTCCCAAACAATGGTTAATTGTATCTGTGACCTAGACATTAATCTCCATTGGGCTATAAAAATGAAATACAATGGAGACTGTTTAAAATTTTCCTCTTCCTGTTGGTATAGGGAGCAGTGAGACAATGCACTATAATGTGGAGTCCATTGATTTGTAGCCACGAACAGTAACAAGGAACTTTTGAATGAGCTATAAACTTAATGAACTTGGTTTCAGGCTGGACAAGTGACCATAACAAGACTTAAATACTGTATTGACTGTTCACACAATGTATTGCGAGTTTGGTGCATTGCTTATACACAATCAACAGAGCAGATCAGGAGGCTCATTACTATGCTCATACCAGAACTAGCATTTAAAGTAATTAATAGCATTAAAGTAATAGCATTACTTAATTAATAGCATTAGAGTAATAAATGAAGCATTAAAACATTAATAGCATGAAAGTAATAAATGAAGATGGATGTGAACTAACATCTCAATTCCAGACACCTAGGAAGTTTGAGAATATTCAAAATTCAAATCTAAACCTTCCAGAGCAGAAACATGCTTGAGACCCTCTCTAATAATCCATTGAGAATAATAATTGCATTGCTATATATAGACTGTGGTTGATTCTGCAGGAACCCAAAATGATTTATATCAACCCTGAGCCCAGTTTTTCGACTTTGGGTGTCAACTGGAAATATGAATTATGCAGCCTGAGTCTCAAATCAACATGCAGACATGCAAAATACAAATGCATGGACTTAACTTCTGATGAGCGCATCACAGGGTGGGGCATGGATGTCCCGAAGAATATATTTGAGAATGGTGCTTTCTGCATTAAATATAGGGATCATCTATGCATCAGAGAAAGTGTTGCCACTTCTAGGATGGAACAGGCTAGCCCTTCTGCACAGCATGGTGCAACATTTACATTCTTAGAAGAAAGAGAGTAGAATAACTTCTCCAAATGACAGTGCAGGGGCACTTTAACCCTTTCTATCCATTTAAAAAATTAACTTCTGCACCCTTAACATTACACTTGTGGGCTGAAGAGAAGGGCAAGCCGAAGAAGTCAGTGGTTTGCTGCTTGCACTTGCTGAACAGAGCAGCACACAGCACACTGGTTTTAATACTTTAAATCCCCAACATCTCATAAACTCTCAATTAATCCTGACAAATTAAGAGAATATGCCACAGCAGAATTCATTGCTGTGCTACTCAACAGCAACTGTATTTAAGATTATGGAACTATAAGGAAAATTCTGACCTGCCACATTCTGTTAGCATCAGGGTCCCATTACAAGCTTTCTGTTCTCCCAGGAACTTTTGTAAAAACTAATCTTGGATGCTAAATTCTTCCCTCTACCTAGCAGGAGAATTTGGCCCTAGGTATTTATTACCAACTTTCAGTCAGCTTTTTAATCAGTGTCTTGACAACAATTAGTGCTTTGGTTAATCACATCATACAGCTAGGGTGAAGAAAAAATCTTTTCTCCTCAATACTGGCTAGACACACTTTCAGACAAACCCCCTGATCCAAATCCCAGTTAGTACCTACCTACCTTTCCAGTAGGGGTCCTTGGGCAAAAGACCCCCTAACTCCTCACTTGCCTACCTCAAATATGAGAGTGCCTTGAACTAGGAGAGTCATGCCAGCTTGGACGTTGCCCGGATTAACAAGGTCCATGCCAGATGTTGGGGAGCCAGGATAATCTGATGATAAGTGGGCTACTGGAACAAACCATGCATGGACGAGACAAGAGAACCTGGAATTGATGGAATGCTCACTGCCACCCCCTCCATTATGGAGCACAGCAGCTGATAGGCGGCCCTATCGACAATGCCTACTACCACCATAACTCAAACCAATGAACTGGTATATGCTACAGCCTCTGTAATCCTGGAGATGCTTGGCTACATGATCAAGAAGAACAGCAGTACATACCCCCCCTGGAAAGTGAGGTTGGAGGATAAGATCAAGGCAACCCGGATAGAAGTTAGCTGGCTGGTGGAACTACAGAAGGGTGTAGAGATTAAGGATAAGACTCGGCTACTGAAAAAATACAAGGGCCTGACTCCATCTAAAGCCCTAGAGACTGCTAAACAAAGGCTCATAGCACTGGCTACCAGGCTAAGGAGATACACTAGAGCAGCAGAGGCCAAAAAGATAAATGCCCTGTTCTCCAAAGAACCATCCAAGGTGTACTCCCAACTGCAGTGCAACAACACAATAACAGCAGAGCCACCAACAGCAGAAACTGAACAGTACTGGACGAACATCTGGGAGAAAGAGAAGACTCATAACACCAGTGCAAAGTGGCTGCAGGACCTGAGAACAGACCACAGCGATCTCCCAGAACAGGAACCAGTCACCATCACAGTAGCAGACATCCAACAGCGGGTCAAGAACATGAAGAGCTGGACAGCACCTGGCCTGGACATGATCCACACCTACTGGCTAAAGAAACTAACAGCAGTGCATGAACGCCTAGCAGCACAGATGAACCAGCTGCTAGCAGCAGGCTCCCACCCAGACTGGCTAACACAAGGAAGGACAGTGCTGATCATGAAAGACCCCCACAAGGGAACAGCACCATCCAACTACCGGCCAATAACCTGCCTCCCCACAACATGGAAAGTCCTATCAGGCATCATAGCCGCCAAGCTACAGGACCACATGGGCCAGTACCTGAGCACAGCTCAGAAGGGCATTGGGAACAACACCAGAGGCTCAAAACACCAGTTGCTCATAGATAGAGCAGTCGCCCAAGACTCAAAGTGTAGGCAGACCAATCTGAGCACAGCCTGGATTGACTACAGGAAAGCCTACGACTCAATGCCGCACACATGGATCTGTGAATGTCTGGTGCTATACAAACTCAACAGGACACTAAGGACCTTCCGCAAGAACTCAGTGGGACTGTGGAAGACAACACTGGAAGTCAACTCAAGACAGCTTGCACAAGTGGCCATCAAGTGCGGCATATACCAAGGTGATGCGCTGTCCCTGCTGCTGTTCTGCATTGGCTTGAACCCCCTCAGCCAGATAATCACAAGGACTGGATATGGATACAAGTTCAAGAGTGGAACTACCATTAGCCACCTCCTCTACATGGATGACATCAAGCTGTATGCTAGGAATGAACGAGACATCGACTCGCTAATCCACCTGACACGGATCTACAGAGAGGATATTGGGATGTCATTCGGACTGGAGAAGTGTGGCCGGATGGTAGTAAAGAGAGGGAAGGTAGTCAAGACTGATGGGGTGGAACTACCAGCAGGCCACATAGCAGACATACAGACCAGCTACAAGTACCTTGGCATCCCACAGTCACATGGGAACTACGATGAGGAGGCAAGGAAGACAGCAACATCCAAGTACCACCAAAGGATAAGACAGGTCCTGAAGAGCCAGCTCAATGGGAAGAACAAGATCCACGCCATCAACAGGTATGCCCTGCCAGTCATCAGATACCCTGCTGGTATAGTGAGCTGGCCAAAGGAGGACATGGAGGCTGCCAATGTGAAGACCCAGAAGATCCTCACAATGTACGGAGGTTTCCACCCCAAGTCTAACACCCAGAGGCTGTACACCAGCCGGAAAGAAGGCGGGCGGGGTTTGGTGAGTGTCAAAGCCACTGTCCTGGATGAAACCCAGAGCATCCAGGAGTACATCAGTAAGATGGCACCCAAAGATGAGCTGCTGAGAGAATGCCTGAGGCAGCAGCAGCAGACATGGGAGGAATATCAAGCAGAAGAAGTGCCATGGCAAGACAAGACCCTGGCATGGGATGTACCATTGACAGATAGCTGAGGTGGCTGACATTGGGAAATCCTACCAGTGGCTGGAAAGGGCTGGACTAAAAGACAGCACTGAGGCACTGATCATAGCAGCACAAGAACAGGCACTGAGCACCAGATCCATTGAAGCAGGGGTCTACCACACTAGACAGGACCCAAGGTGCAGACTGTGCAGAGAGGCCTCAGAGACAGTCCAACACATAGTGGCAGGATGTAAGATGCAGGCAGGAACAGCATACACTGAACGGCACAACCAAGTAGCTGGCATTGTGTACAGGAACATCTGCACAGTGTATGGGCTAGACCCTCCCAAGACCAGATGGGAGATCCCACAAAAGGTTGTGGAGAATAACAGGGCTAAGATCCTGTGGGACTTCCAGATCCAGACGGACAGGCAGGTACTGGCCAATCAACCAGACATCGTGGTGATAGACAAGGACCAGAAGACAGCGGTGGTGATAGATGTAGCAGTGCCAAGTGACAGCAACATCAGGAAGAAGGAGTGTGAGAAGCTGGAGAAGTACCAGGGCCTGAAAGAGGAGCTAGAACGGATGTGGAAAGTGAAGGCCAAAGTGGTCCCAGTAGTGGTAGGAGCACTCGGGGCTGTGACTCCTAAGCTGGGAGAGTGGCTCCAACAGATCCCAGGAACAACATCAGAGCTCTCTGTCCAGAAGAGTGCAGTGCTAGGAACAGCTAAGATACTGCGCAGAACCCTCAAACTCCCAGGCCTCTGGTAGAGGACCCGAGGTTGAGGAAGACACATACCACCCATAGGGGGTGAGAGGGGAATTTTGTTTTTTTTTATATATGTTCATTGAGCCAGTAGCATAAAGTTCTTGGCTTAATCCAGTGTTCCAGCACATTGACTCGAGCCTGCAAACCAGAAATCTAGAGCATTTTTTATATCCTACATTCTTCAGCAAACAAGCCTCTGCTCCCTTTAAGCTTCTTACCAACCTTAAATTCTGAAAGCAACTGGCATGTGGGTCATCTGAAGCTGTTATCAGTGACTTCCCTCAAATTTATAGTCTAAGGCCGCTTCATTCAGTAGGCTTCCACTTGGTACTCCAGGGTCATTCAAATTTAAATGGTGTGATCTTAATCTTTATGGACTGAGTGACAGTAAAGTATAGCTGTGTATATTTCTAGCTTATTTGTTTAGTGTAAAGGGGAAACTGCACAGTCCCAGTCACATGTCAGGAAAGTAGACATCAGAGAGTTATATAATCAAACATCGTGAAAACTAATCGCTATTCTTTCACACTCTAGCCTCCCTCCCCTATCTTATCCTCATCCACACAACCTGCCATCTCCTGTGTGTAAAATCCAAAAACAACACAAAAGCCACCAGAATCCACATTATTGTTAAAAAACCTTTACCTCAACCAAGAAAATACTGTTATTAACTAGGTCTTAAATGATAATTGGTGTCTATTGCCGAGACTGCCTTAAGTCATTAAGGCTCTAGAGTATTAATAAAATATTGTGTCTGTTATTCCAATCTCCTGGTTTCCATACACCGTAATTTTTGCTTTATATTGAACTCCTCCCCAGAGCTGTAAAATTTCACATTGCTTTAAATGTTGCCTTTCTCTCAGAGTGAGAAAGAAGTGAAGCCTGTAATAAAAAATCAAGATTTATTAGCTTTTGTCCCCTGTCCCCCAGGCTTGAGAGAGATTATCAGAGTTACCACGTCAGATAGTCAACGTGTGTGCAACAGTCATAAAACTTCTATTAGATGGAAGGGACGGTGTAGATATTTACTTCTGATGCAGCAGCTTCTGTAGCAAAGACCTGCAGTAAAACCCAGATACTGCTTTCCTTCACAGAGACTGGAGTCTGACTGTGTGTGAAATAAATATTATAGAATTAAAGTGAATCCCAATTTAAAAAATAAAGATTATTGATGATCCTATTTCTTAAATGGCAGACTATTGAACATGAAGCATCAAACATGCACAAAGAAAATGCTTTGGGATATTTTTGAGGTAGGCACATTATTTGCACAGACCTGATGTTTTCAGTTAGAGACAAATGTAATAAGTTATTTATTTGGCTCATTAGCTAAACAGTGGGTCTCGCACCTGCGTGCTCACTCTGTGATAAACTTGTGCATTGTGTGGCCTGCTCTCACTCCCATAGCTACTAATGAGAACTTTGTCATTAATATAAATGAAGTGGGATCAGCCCTTAACAGACATGCTGCAAAATAATAAATACCTGGTCCAAATTCAGAACTGCTGTAAGCAAGTGAAACTAATGGAATTTGAGCTGCTCACTCCAGGAGACAAAAACCTGCCAATTTCCAAAGGGGTAGCCGTGTTAGTCTAGTCCAGCAAAAATAAATAAATAAATAAATAAAAATAAAAATAAAAAACCCAAAGTCGTGTGGCACTTAAAGACTAACAGATTTATTTTTCACATGAGCTTTCATGGGAGAAAATCCCACTTCATCAGATGCTTCTAAGATGGGTGAACTTACAGAATGTTCGAAGCATCTGACAAAGTGGGATTTTCTCCCACAAAAGCTGATGCGAAAAATAAATCTGTTAGTCTTTAAAAAACCTACCAGACAGCAGCTTTTCCAAATAAAGTTTCTTTTGGAGTGATGCTGCAAGCCATTGTATTTGGCCCTTTTTATAATATCACTTTGGTAGCTGGAGAAATGGCAGAGAAGGCAATGATGATAGCTGTGGCTGAGCCCAGTGGATTTGGATTTGGAACAGCCCCAAATGGGGCTGACAGTCAGGCCAGTCTACACATATGGTCTTGTGCCAAAATGTTGCTATGGATCAGGATTCAGATTCTAGGCCTCCTCTGCCAGGGAAGTGTTGGGGTATCTTGTCTGGAGCTCATCTCTAGCAATTGTGGGCAGGTGCACACTTACACACCCATCCCTCTTTTTCTTGCAGAGACAGAGAGAGTTTCTTAAAGGAGCCACTGTTACGCTGCCTGAATTGGCTCATAACTGTTAGTGCCGACCCCAGAGCAGATTGTCCAAAAGCAGGGCAGGCAAACAGGCTGTGTGTCCTATGTCAGTTTTCACCATCCAGTAACAACTGTGAACTCTAAAACACTAAAACAGTCTCACCATGGAGTCACAGTTGGTCTTCTGGGGCATTCTGATTTACTTTGTCCCTATGCAACCTGGACTATGTGACAGAGGAACTCTTGCACCAAAAATCACAATATTCAGGTTACTCCTAGACCCAAAGGACCAGTCACTTGTCAATTGCACTCAGATCTCAAACAAAAGAGAATGCCCGTAGCCAATCCTGTTATAAACTAGAGATTTACTAACTAGGAAAGGGAAATCTGAGTTATTTACAAGGCTAAAATAGGAAACACATGCACACAGTTACAGTCTTAGATTTAAAAAGATCATATAAGTCTCAGGAATAAGCAGTAGGTCTGACACATGCCATGCAACATGGGGATCTCTTACTAATGTGAAGCAATCTTTATCTCTCAGAGGCCAGACAGAATACGCACCCAGTTTCTCTGTGTCAGAGAATTTTATCTTTCCGCAACCCAGAATCCAAGCTGATGGGTGAATTCATGTTCAGGGCAGCCTCTCTTTCCTAGAGGGACTTAGGAAGAAGGTCTCTGTCCTTTGATGCTAGTGTGGGCCATCATTTATGCAGGACAAGCACTTTAAATTAATGCTTTTTTCCCTGTTTGGTGAGTTGCGCAATCACAGAGGTTTACGCTGCAAATACTCAACCTAACGTCAGCCCAGAGGATACAGATGTTATAAGTAGGATTAATACCTGCACCTGCCAACAAGCATTTGATAAAGTCTAAAGATATTCTTACAAACCCAACAACTGTTTCAACCCTTACTAAACCACAGGTGAGCCAGTCTGGTTTACAGCCATGCATATGTCAGCATTCAGTGAGGCCCTGGGCCTTGGCATAACCTGGCACCTGGTCTGCCAGCATCATAGCCATGTTGACTGCGCTGGAGAAGGAAAGCCTCTCTTTATCCACAGCAGAGACCATTGCACTGCGCTCTGACCTCCCAATGTGCTTCAGTCTTGCTGGATGGCACTGCCTTTAAGGGACAAAAGACAATCAACTCAGGTTTGAATGGAGATGTTGGTTTTCTCATTATCAAAAGTGATTGTCACCTCTCTCACTTCCCCATCTGTTGTTCCCTTAGTTTGAATCAATACAACCTGTTTGATTTGCTGAAGTAATCTGACTGGAGCCTGTGACGACACTTACTTCACTGCATTTATCCCTCCTCCCTATACCATTTCCCCCCATTTTCAAGAGCCTGCTTTAGTGGGATTTTCTCTCAAAACGATTTGTTGTTCTTTAAAAGTGCCACAGGACTCCTTATTTGTTTTGCTGAACTAGACTAAAAACAACTGCTCCTCCAGAACAAGACATATAAAGTTATTTCTTCTTTTGCTGTACAGATTTATTTACATGAGTGTAGCTACATAGTACCAGAAGTTTGCATGGTGCTGTACATATAAATAAAAGACATGGTTACTGGCCCACAGTTTGCAATTTAAGATGTAGGCTTAACATGACAAATGATGACACACACAGGGATCAGAAAGGGGACAGCGGAGGGGGTTACTGTAAAGTAGCTGCATCTTTCCTGAAATACTGTTTCTAGCCTGGGTGGAATATTTAGAGCAAGGAAGAGGGCTTGTTTGTTCTGTTCTTTTTGCCATTTTGAACTTGTTTCAAGGTCAGCCCCAACTCTCAATTAACTGAGAGACCACCAGATATTTAGCACACATGGAAAAAGATATGCTCACATATTCATTTGTATACAGCTTCCTTTAGGTGAGACCTGCACGAATGTGGATGCAGTGGACCAAGAAAGCTGGCAGCAGAGACATATAAAAGCTGGTAAACAGATACTCATAAAGGGGATAAATTAAAGATATAGGACCAAATTCTTCACAGTGCTCTGGCTGTTTTGTGCCTGTACAGGACATAGAGCAGCCAGAAACTCAGCATAACTTGCCAATTAAGTTGGTTTTACTGCTGCTTTATAGTGTCAGAACTGCAAAAAGCAATGGGAATTTCACAATGAACATGGCCCACAAATTATAGGTGGAAAAGCCTCTGCAGTGATTTTGCAGGACGACTCAGTACACCATAGCATATAGATGTCATATTCTTGGGTCAGTAAATGATATTAATACACTTACAACAGGGATCGGCAAAACTGGCTCACAAATAGGTGCCAGCAACTTTAGTTTTGGTCATCAGAGGGTGTTCCTACATTGCATTTCTGCAGTGGAGCTTGGTGACGGGCTACCAAAACTGGTCTGAAAGGCAACCAGAAACATTGATTTATCGAGGCCTGACTTAAAACAATTATATACTGGTGAAGTTAGCCAGATGATCCTTTTCCTGTTAGGCTTCTTTACACTAAGCCAAGAGACCATTTGTTGAGAGTCATTACCATGTGATGGGCAAGGCTCTAAGCCAACTTCTTAGTGCAGACAGATATCTGTTTGACAGAACCCACTAGCATTGCATCTGTTTTTTTCCCCTCTCAGGAGCAGAGTGGTTGGGCCTGGAGAAGCCATAGTACTCTCTCTCCCATAGTGGTGATTTTGCTAAGAAAAGTTGAGGCACGTAAGTGGGTCAGAGTACAGGAGGTTTCTTGCCTTTATTCTGTGGATGAGTAAAAGACTTAATGTTCCAGGGTCAGTGTCATTTTGGTTTCTTTCACCAACACTAAATTAATTAAATTAAATAGAAAAGCATGAAGATGGATTGAAAAACACAATAAGAAAAAGTAAATCCATACAAAGCAACCAGAAGGTCCCAGCAATTAGTTATTTATTCGTCATGAGATTAATATAGTCTTCTGTTTTAACACAACGAGATTCTTACTATCCCCATGATACCCAAAAAAGACAGTTACAGCTGGCATACAAGAACAATTTTGTAGACAGGATAACAGGGAGTGCTGAAGTGTTTGCTTTGCTGGGTGGGCAAAGAAAATGAATGTTTCTTTAACAGAGAAAAATAGGTAACATTTTAATATAATGAGCTAATCATTATTTACTCCTATGGTATATTCTTTATGCCTTATGAAATCCTGTCATTATAATCTAAGTGCCAGCAGTCTGCCTATTGGATTTCCACAGTAATTCAGCATTCATTAGCATCCCCATTATTTTAAAATGTTAGAGATGGGGCTCCAAATTTATGTTTTTTGCATTTTTTGCCCTTTTATTTTAAAGGGATGCAGCTGATTTAAAAGTCTCATAACAAATGATTTTTACCTCTGCAGCCAACTGCAAGAATTTGAAAGATTCATTCAATAAGCAACATTTTTTAAAAATCCAGTTTACTTTTCATTCTTTGTGCCTGTTTGTTTTGTGTGCCTCTCTCAGTGCCGCAAAGGAAAAGCAATGATGTCAGCTTCACTTCAGTGTACTGTCAATTCCGCTTACAGATTAGGTTCTCAGCACTGAGAAATGTTGTTGCACACAGCACAGAGGATTAAAAAACTGTTGTTTAAAATCAGTTATTTTTGTTGGACTTTTAAGATATTAACAGAAACACTTCTGCTGGAGTTTGGTTATTTGTTGGCTATTATAAGAGGGGTGTGATGTGACTGGAAGGCAGTTAGAAAAACTCTGCTGCAGTTCAGAATTCTATTTTCTTTGACATGAATAAAGTATCTCACCAACTTTGTTTTACAGTTGATTTTTTTCCCAATAATACAGTCTGTCATGAAAGATTTAGGTGCTCATTCAACAAAGCATTTACACACATGCTAATATTAAATATAAGTTCTTTGTGGATTGCCTCCTCTGGTCTGTGTCCATTCAGCTTCTGGCAGAGGGGAGCCATGCTCCATGACTGGCACTCCTAGGAGCAATAGTAGTAAGAATAATAATAATGTGCCTAACTCCAGCCCTGCGAAAAAGACATTAAAACACTGGCTTAAAGGCCACTGACTTCAATGGGACAGAAACACACTTCTCAAGATGTTTAGATGCCAAGTTCCAAAGGGACAGCTGTGTTAGTCTAGTCCAGCAAAACAAACAAGGAGTCCTGTGGCACTTTTAAAGACAAACACATTTATTTATCACATGAGCTTTCGTGGGAGAAAATCCCACTTTGTCAGACCAAAATGGGATTTTCTCCCACGAGAGCTCCTGCAAGAAATAAATTTGTTAGTCTTTAAGGCTATGGCTACACTGGCAAATTAGTCCGGATTAAAGTAGCTTAATTCAGATTAATTTGCTCCCTGTCTAAACTAGACTTTGCCTAGATCAAACTAAAACATTTTAGCTTGTTTCAAACTAGTTAGTTCGAATGGTAAATTCGAACTAACTGCTTACTTTGAATTTATTTCAGACTTGCATAATGTCATCATGCTAGTTCAAACTAACTGCATTTTTTTTATTTTGAACAAACTTTCAGTTTGAACTAGCCGCGCTTTCTTAGTTCAAACTAAAAAGTTAGTCTGAACTAAAAAAAGCACAGCTAATTCAAACTAAAAACGGTGGGTGGTTCAAACTACCTTCAAACTATGTAAACATAGCCTAAAAGTGCTACGCGCTTAGATGCGTTGCTGAGTTGAGGCCTTTGTGATGGCAGCCAAAGTGTCAGGCTAAAGACCTGAGAGACTGACTCCCTTCAGTCACAGACTAAGCAGCAGCAATAAAAAGTTCTTGACAGCACCCCAGCAATGTGCCACCCCCTGTCTTGGAGGAACCCCTTGCTAGGGTGAAATGATAATGGCGTCTCAGTGACTCAGTCTTTGGCCTCTCTACTCACATGCACTTTGTGTTAATTGCAATGCTGGACTTTGGGTTATAACAGATAGTTTCCTCTACAGCTACTAAGAGAACCATGTGGCCGTGGTTAATGACTCTTTTTTAATTGTCCTCTATTCCTTTTTTTTTTTTCCTTATTACGGTCAATACATCTGGAGGGTTTTCTTGCCTCTCTTCCCTTGCTACCTTCTCGGTCGTGCCTTATGGCATCCAGTAGCAGTTTGATTTTATTTTAAACTTGTTACATGATTTTACATACACAGATGAGATTTCATTGTGCACTCAACCTCTTCTATTGGATTAGTGTCCTGGGCCTCTCTGGGAACATCCAGTAATTGGGTGTTATTGTCCTTGAACCACTGCTTTCTTTGCTTTTTTGAACATGTATGAATAAATAGTTTTGGTGAGTCACCCTCAAGGTACTATAATGTATAGCAAGAATCATTTAATTCTAGTGTCCTCGTATGGAAAGTCATAACTCTTAACAGACTATGTACACAGGGGTTCCCTCTAACAGATGTACTCTAGATCAGTGGTTCTCAACCTTTTGCAGGTCACAACACATTTCGTGGCATATCATGACCCTACAGGACACACCAGCCCACCCCTTCCAGGCCAAATCCAGCCATCTCTCTGTGACACACTAACCCCTGTGTGGTGACACTGTAGTGTGTCTCGACACAGTGGTTGAGAAGCACTTCTCTAGATGTGCTGTATCTTTGACTGTCTGAACTCCATCAGCCTTATCCTGGTTATTTCACATCTTCAGATGGCTATTCATGGCCTTACAAAGTTGCCGTTGGCTTGCAATAGTGGTTGGCAGTTTTCTTCACAGCCCTCAGATGGTACTAGATAGTGCAATGCCTTTGGTGTAAATGAATGGATATGAATGGAGTATCTGTGTGGTACAGGAGATGATCTATAGCACAAATGTCCATCTTTTTTTGTGTAAGGAGCTACATTGCAGTTTTTTTTCTCATTCAGGGGGCCAGTGAACAAATTTTGGATAGATAAAACACAGAAATTTACCTTGCTACTAATAAAATGTAATAAAACCATAAAATCTACCTTAAAATATAATTCAATTTAATTGTAATAATTTATTATAATAAAATCAGTAATATAGTTTAATTATAACTCAAAGTTAATAAAATAGTACTACATTTTTTATTAACAGGCTTCAACGTTGCAGGCAACTTTATTAATCTACATTCTCGTAAAAATATTGACCACTGATTTAGTGCGATATCCAGCATTGCTTTTCCTTGCACAGATCATTGGTATCTGCCCCACACTTGATGTACTGATGTGGAGTATGCTGGATAGATGTCCATCTGTTTGTTCTGGGGTTGGAGGGGAGAGGTGGCTACACCCCCCACCCTTGCCTGACTTGGGGCTGGAGAGGAGGGACTTATCCAACCAGCAGCTGGCTCTGGGCGGAAGGGGAGGGGCTAATGCTGCTCCCCAATGGGCTGTAATCTGGCCTGAGGGCTGTGGATTGGCCAACCTAGATCTATAGCAGGAGTGGCCAAACTTATGAGACTCAAGAGCCACACAAGTTGACTATTAAACCTTCAAGAGCCACATGGACGTATATAGCCATATACTTTTACCTACTAAATTGATTTGCTGACGCTCTTCCATGAGCCACACTTTTTCATTGAAGAGCCACATGTGGCTCCTGAGCCGCAGTTTGACCATGCCTGATCTATAGCATCAAGTTCAGAGATGATGAGCATAAGGGGTCATTCTCATACCTATGTGTAACAGATTTCCTCTGCTTCCCCCGCTTATATTAGACGACTCACATGCCGCCTTCCTGTTCAACACCATGCCTGGTTTATTTACAGTGATAACTTTCCTGGTCCCACAGTCCAAGTCCTGGCCTTCTGGCCCTGAGGCTCCAGTCTGCTTGGCCTTGCCAGCCCTGGAGCAGAGTGAATGCGGGTCTCCAACCCCTCTACTTAACAACACCCCCCTTTCCTCTCTGTTCCAGTCCCCTTACATTGCCTGCCTCCAGGGAGTCAGCTGTTACTTCACTGGGCCTGGCTGTCCCTAACCCTCATCAGCCAAAGCTGTGAGGCACTATTGATTTAGTTATTTTTCCCTAGATGACGGGGGTGGGACTGGCAGAGGCTCTGAGGGCTGAGCCCATCTATTCTGCCATGCTAAGTAATGGACTTGAGCTGTTCAGCTTCTCCCCCAGGTGTTAGCCTTTACAATTCTCCACAATCTGTTTAAAAGTGGTTAGAAAGCATGTTCTTCGTTATCTTTGAATCACAAGAGTGAGTGCACAGTATGGCTTTTGTTTCTATAGGACTTTTCATTTGAGGACATCAACGTGGTTTAAAAGCATTTATTACTGAGCCTTACAACACCCTTGCCAGATGGGTTTTATGATCTCTATTATATAGATTGGTAAACAGGCCCAGGGAGGTTAAGTAACTTGCCCAAGGTCACATGGAGTTGGAAAGAGAATGGAAAGCTGTGATTCTTTTTACTGCTGTACATATGAATTATTTATGCCTGCAATTTCTGCAGCTGCTTAGCTAATTATTGTAATTGCACAAGCAAATTATGCCTGTTTACAACTTTAAAAATCTGTGCTTATTCCTCTGAGTCCCTGGTCCTGTGCTTTAATCAGCAGACACTGCTACTACAGATTGCCACAATGATTGAAGAGCATGAAAGAAGCTCTCTGTGATGATGGCAGATCATGTGTCAGTCAATTCTTTCCAAGGCTTTAGACCTCAGCTAACCAGTGATAAATTCAGTCCTGGAAGCCATTCTGTTTCACCTGTATGTTAGCATGGCTAAGCTAGGTATAAGACTTCTAAAAATGTGTTTAGACTTAATGAAATGCTCGTAAATTGCTGCATGTAATTAATCACACCTATAATAGTCTTATCAAGTCTCAAGGTAATATTAAAGTTTTTGGTTTATGCCTGTAAAAGCTGTTTGTTCTGACACTGTGAACCTAGTCAGGAGGGATTGTCTTGTAACCATCAAGAAATCCTATCAAAATTTAAAGGACCTGTGACAAGGTTCGCCTGGCCTTGTCCAAGGGCAGGCTGTCCACCTGTGGCAGGTGGACCAACACAGTTCTTAGTTTTAGTCCCTTCCAGGGAGAGAAAAGGGGGTTTGGGGGAAAAACAGTACACACCATCCAACAATCTATAATGTGGAGATAAGGCACCCATCAGTAGTTCAAATGTCTTTCACATTGGATGCAAAGTCTACCAATCATCAAGCACAAGGGGGTTAAACAACGCGGGGTGTCAGACAGGGTTGCTGCCTGAGGAGAAAGGAAGAAGAGGAGGGGGACACAGGCCAGCCCTACTCCACTGTGTCCTAGCCCAGGGCCCTAATAGTGGCCACGGGTTTGACCACCAGGTCAGCAGGGATCCAGCCACAACATGCAGACCCTGTTATGGGGTTCAGTCCCGGGTATTCGGGACACAATTCTCTGGGGCTACTGCCTTCCCCCTCTCCCTTTAACACCTATTCGACCGCTTCAGCTGGGTCCTTCAGGTATTCACTTAGGGGAAAGGTGCAGAGTCCATCCATTTCATCTTGCAGGGGTAGGTCAGGAAGCTCCAGTGGGACCTTCATCTCCTCTGATGGGGGTAACTCAGGAAGCTCCACTTGGTCTGGTGTGAGGGGCAGCTCCTCCAGGTCCTGCCCCGCAGGGAGGTTAGCTTCCTACATAGCAAGTGGCAGTTTTTCCAAGTCACAGGAAGACAGCAGCTGGGCTGAGTCATGGCAGTCTGGGCCTTCCCAGGAAAAGTCGGGGTTCCCAGCCTCTGGCTGTCCCGCCAGTCTGCCATCCTCAAGCAGAGTTTGCTCCTCCTCAGGGGCACTGGCCATGGGTGGCCCAAGCCAGCCATCCTGGTACTGGGAGGGAGAACCGCGGGTAGGCGTTTTCCCTCTGCTGCAGGAATGGCTGGGGCTGAGGAGCCAGCGGGGAGCCATCCTTCCTCGTCAGTGGCCAGGGCTGGACTGAGCTCCCTGTCCCGGCTTTTATACTTCCTGCCCTGCCCCTTGAGCTCCACTTTGATGGACAGCTGCCCAGTAGCCATTTGTCTCACCTGGGGGTGGCCATTTTGCCTCTTTACAGGTCATTGTGGGACATCACAATACAAAGGCTTTGCTAATTGCCCCCTCGAAACCTTGGAGAGAGTGTGTGCAAAAGGGATTGCCTCATTATTTCGAATTCTGGAAGAAGGAAATAAAAACATCTGACAAGGAAAATTTTCAGCTCTTTGCTGTTTGTACTCTCACAGGGCCAGAGCTATGAAACAGAAGCAGATTCCCAGGATCAACCTGAGTTAGCTGTAAGAGCCGTTCAGAGCTGACAGATCACTAGACTCATATTCTTTAAGGTCAGAAGGGACCAACATGGTCCGCTAATCTGACATCCTGCACAATGCAGGCCACAAAACCTCACCCGCCTGTAATAAACCTCTAACCTCTGACTAAGTTAATAAAGACCTCAAATGTCAGTTAAAAGACTTTAAAGTACAAAGAGAATCCAACAGCAAGTGAGCCATGCCCCTGTGCTACAGAGGAAGGCAAAAAAATTGCCAGAACTGTCACCTTTTTAAACCATAAACTATAACTAGTTTCTGTATAGATGTTTGCTTGCTTTAACCTTATAATAACCCTCTCATTTGTTTTCCCTAGAAAATAAATCTTTAGTTAATTTATTATAGGATTGACTACAAGAGTTGACTTTGGTAAGAGATCTTACATACAAATTGCCCTGGGTAAATGACTGGTCCCTTGGGACAGGAAGCAACCTGAATCTTTTGAGGTCATTGGTGTATAACCATCAACTATAAAGCCAGGTTGCTTGGGTGTCATGAGTGACTGGAACGCTCAAGGGAGCTGCCTGTGCCTGCATGGTAAGACAGTCACAGTGCTTTAGGAATTCACATTTATTGCTGGGTTGGTGAAATCTAATTATAGAGCATATGACCAGTTGAAGTGTATGACTTGAGGTTGGTTCTCATGGTCGAAAGTATGCCACTCACTAAATATATGCTGTTGTACTAAATGGAGGCTTAAATTTGTTACACGCCAAAGATTTTCAGGATAAATAACCCGTGCTGTCTAAGAACATATGGCTGGGAAGTGTTCCACATGGATTTGAGGTTGTAAGTTATGTTGTCTCAGCAGGCCCTGGGTGCCTTAGCAGAGCATATCACTGAGTTGCACAGACTGTGATTCTGGTAGGGATGTGCAGTGTAGCATGTCTTCATCAAGGCTAATGCTATGCCTTTCTCAGGGCAGCAGGCTGTGACAGACCTGAAATCACTCGTTTCAGTTGTGATTCAGAAAGCTACTGCTTAGCTGTACAAACTTCACTTGAAATCATCCTGATGGGAGGGCGGTTTCTCATCAAGTGTGAGTGGATGCTATGTGAAATTGCACTGTTTCAACTTTAAGGCTAGCCCAAGGGTTGGTGGGTGAATGTCTTCTTCACTGTACTTCCTGGAGGCATAACCTCAGCCTGAGTTCAGGTTCAGCTGTCGGTTTCCAGGTGGAGAGAGAAGCCTGAAAATGACAATCCAGACAGCTGTTGGTCCCACTGAAGCTGGTTGTCATTGAGGAATTACCTACATCCATCATTGACGAGAGCAGGGCTCTGGGTAATCTTAAACAAAAAGTGAGTGGTTGCTTCATGAACTGAGAGGAACTACAGGATCTGTGACTACACAGAGCCAAAAAAGCAAGGAGTCTTGTGGCACTTAAAGACTAACAGATTTATTTATTGCATGAGCTTTCGTGGAGAAAATCCCACTTTGTCATTTTCTCCCATAAAAGCTCTGCGATAAATAAATGTTAGTCTTTAAGTGCCACAAGACTCCTTGCTTTTTTTGCTTTACTAGACTAACACGGCTGCCCCTTTGGAATTTACATAAAGCCAGTAGCCCAATGCCTTCTTGTAGGTCACTGGTTGTTATTCTAGCCCATTAGCTTGGAGAGCTGCAATGCTGTATTATGAGTTCCATTCCCTCTGTCGTCCTCGTTCCCTGCCTGATTACCTGGGCTTTATGAGGGGAAGGGATTAATTTCACCCTTTGGGAGTGTAGCTCCTTGATAAATAACTGAGGTACTGTTTAAAGGTTGTGGGATGGATTCTCCTCTCACACCAGTTTTACCCATTGAATTAAATGGAATTCAACTTGTTTTACAGCACTGCAAGGGAGACAAAAATCAGACCTAATATATTTATGCTCCCTGCTTTAGGAAGATTAAACCATAGGGCTGAGGTTAGTAGCAGAAATCCGGTATTTTATTGTTGCCAAGAGCATGGTGGGCAGACTGTTTCTCTTTGGTCTATTGTGACTGCACTGCCTAGATACTACAGTGAGTGACTCTCAGAAATATCATAGCTAGATAGACAATAAACCAAAGGATAATTACTCCTTTGTGATCTTAACTATTTATCTAGATTCCTTTCTGTCCTCCCCTGCCCCACAGGATTTATACAGGCATCCGTTGTGTAAAATCAAGCAGCATCTCTTAGATAATGAGAATGGGGGGAAGAAACAGACAGCTATACCAATAAATGTTGTTTTAATTATGGCAATTTTTCTGGCCCATATTAATTTATCACATGCTCCAGAGGGCACTTTGTTATGAAGTTATTGCATCCAACACTTGCCTGCTTTATTGAAAAGTAAAGAACAAAAAAAGGAAAAAAAAAGGCTTCCGGAGCTGGCAGAAGACTCTTGTAACTGTTCTCACAATTTTGGTAACTTGTCTGTACTGAATATATATGGAAGCAGCTGCTAAGGCTCACCAAAGGGAATGCCGGGAGAAGTACTCTGGACCATTGCAAAAACAAGGAAAGAGTTCATACTTCTATGCCCTGAGAGGGTCCAGTCGGTGAAGAGCAGACCTGAATATATTGCTGCCATCTGCTTTCCCCCAGCACCACCTTGTGCAGCTGAGCAATGTAATGACTTACCTCTCACTGTCATTTCCCTCATACAGACTCCCCTGTTTTTATTCCAGCCACGTTCAGCTGGTCCCCAGAGTCCTTTGCATTGGTGCTGAGGAACTGTACAGATTAGTCTTAGATGGAGCTGAGAAGCAAGGCCTCAGGTATACGTGACTAAGAAGAAACAAGGATGGCTTCATTTGGGATCAGCAGAAGCCGTACGGCCGAAGAAGGAGGGTTGGGGACTGACACAGCTACTGCTTTGGAACTTGGGTCTGTGTGACTCTGGTGGTCCCAGTGTCATTCGCCTCAGATGGGGTACCCTACTTAACCAGTACCTCAAGCCATCTGAGGTGTCTTCTCAATAGTTTTGCCCATGAGTAAAAGTGTCCAGCTTTCAGAAACTATAGTCAGAAAATTACAGGTATAATCTTTCCTGCTGATATCAATTAAATACCCACTAAAATCCACAGGATCTCCATGTAGCATTTGTTTGAAGAATTGTAAGCAATATTGGTTCATCAACTGGCACCAATGGAACAGAATCAAATGATGCTCCATACAAGTCTTTCTCCTGGCTCTAGGTATGGTATGAGGAAGGCCAAGAAGAAATGATAGCTCAGTTCCCTCCATGCTATTAGGTCACACTTACATATCTGACTTTGGAAAATATTCACTGATACCTAGAGAGCCCCAAGGAACCTGAGACCCCCAAAGAATCACAATTCAAAAGGCAAATTTCACATAATAACAATTGTCCTAGATCATAAAACTATGGCACAGTATCAGGGAGACTGAAACTCTGAGTACACATAAGATCAGTCATCACCATTTTGTTACCTCTATTGATGGTTGGCACCTTCCTTATAGTATTTCCTTTCTCATCTTGGGAATGCAGTGAAACAGAAGTCAAGGTGCATCTCAAGGTTTCATTTGGTAACCTCATGAGTAGGTGTATAAAAAGTCCAGATGCTTGTACTATTATTGTTATTCATCGCTGAGGTCAAAAGTAGAAGAGGAAACGGAGACAGACAAAAGTGACGGAGGAAACGTTCACATTAGTTTTATCTGCTTTTCCAACTGTAAATGTTTTTACAAGCAAATCTGTCACACTGTGCAGGTGGAGGGTGGTATGAAAGGAACCATCAAAGTGAATAGAGAGTAGAGAAAGGCAGACAAGGGACCTATTCAGAGGGACTGAGGAACAGAAGAGGGGCCTAGAGAGACTGTTTGAGATGGAGAGAGGTTCAAACTTGATGCTTAGCTAAAACTCTAAAGCAGTTAAAATTCACTCACTTTTACTGATGACCAAAGAAGTGACATAGCCATGTAACTGAAGTAAGTGACTTAGAGTCAGGCTTCAAATCTCGACTTTCTCTTAATGGGTATGTCTATATTGTGTGCTATGTCCAGACTCTGAATCAGGTTTGAGCCCAAGCCCCCTCTTTCGTCCACACACACATCAGTCTGGCTCAAGTCAGCAAGCACTCAGGACCCAAGTCATAGGACCCTGTTAGGAGGTGGGTCACAGCTCGAGTCCTGCTGTAATTTGGGTCCAAATCCTGTCAGTTTGCAGTATGGGCACAGCTCCAGTTGCAGACCCATATCAGAAGGTCTGCATGGTACAGCACCGCTGTGTGAGCATGTCCCTGACATCTGAGTCCAAAAATTGTAAGTCCAAATTTACCATGCAATCTAGACATACAGCATGTGACTTCTGGGCAAGTCATTTGGACATCTCTGTACTTCGTTTTCTCCATCTCTAACATAGGGCAAATAATTATTTCTAAATTGCTTTGAGAGCCTTGTTTTACTCCCTAAGTAGCATAGACTTACTATGAACTTACTTGCAGATCCCTGACATCGCAACTGCACATCCTGCTATGCTGCTAGAATATTATCATTTAAAAGGTCAGCCCTCTAATCCATGATCTCTATGGCTGCAAAATGCATTCCTCACGTGAGCTTTTTTAGCAACAAGCACATTTCTCATGGCAGAAGTAGCTTTTTTTTTTTTGTACTCTTTGTTCTAGTTACAGAGTCATGTTTTGCCCCAGACATATCTTTATTCCTAGAGAAGAAAGAAATTAACAAAGGAATAAAGGTCACAGCACATTTCAGACAATGGTTTAGTAAATCTCACTCTCGTGCCCATCTGCACTGTCAATCCACACAGGATACATGGAGCAGCTGGATCATAATTAGGAATTATGGCTTGGAGGGCAACTTGTAAGTCTGATAGATAGTTCATGGCACTGGATTTCTTTCCTGCTGACACTAACAAAACATGACAGGGAAATAATCAAATGAAGTCAAGAATAAAATCAACGCAACAAGCTGACAGCAGGGGAGACTTGTCAGCCCCACATTCCCCTTTATTTACTGAAACACAAAGGTATCTCCCAGACAGTCTAGGTTGGGTTCCCATCCTGTGTGGTGCTAAGCCTTCTGGAGTCCCCGTGGGCAGTTGAGGGTATTCAGCACATCCTGGGAAACATGCAGCATTGGTAAGGAGGGGGACCTTTCTAGGGAGCACATGGCCCTTTTGCCACTAAACACACATTTGTGCCTTAGAAATGCTCTCACTCCCCCAGGTCTAGCCATTTGCTTTCTTCAGTGATCTGTAAATGAACAAATTTAAGGGACATAATGAGAACAGAAATCACAGTGTTACAGAGTGTAAGTCAGGGCAAATTCTAGGCCTAGAAATGTAACAAAAAATCCTTATGTGTGCTATCAATAACAGAAAGTTGAAAAAAAATTAAAATTTGTATTTGCTTTTCTTCACTCTTAATGTTTCCCTCCTTCCCCTTCCTGCTTCATATAACTTGGCCAGTAGAGCTCCATGGATCAATTTCATTTTCCAGTTGTAATCTGTTTCACTTTCTGGTTTTCCAGCAGTCCTAAGACAATTTTGATGCTCTTTTGAGTTGCAAATGCTGCAAGGGAATGTTTAAATGAAACAGAAATGTTCTAAGCATATTAGGTCTTACCATACTACATTAAATGATATTTACTACTTATATAGTTCTTTAGAGATATCCAATTTGCTGTAGGTTAGACAGTTTGTATAAAACACTTTTTTTAGATTCATAATCTGAATTGTAATGTCCCTTTTAATGTGATATCTGTCCTTAAGTGATAAAACAAAGACACACTGTTATATACCCTATGCATACATGAATCAGTGAGAAATATTGCTTCCTATGACTGTCTCAGAGAGAAGATAAGAGTTCCACTACTACTGCTCACTGAAGGAGATCTCAAGTGATAAAGGACTGTGTTTTGGGGACTAAGGATGATGTTCTGGACTCTTTCCCCCACATCTCAAGGTGTGCATTTTATACAGAAATTGTATTGGTTGCATGCAGCATATGTGTTCATTTCAAGATGATTTTTAATATGTCCCAGGCACCTATGTTAAGCAAACTGACCCAAAATGGCAATATACATTTGAGATTTCTGACCTCTAAATCCCTTAGCTTTCAAAACATTTAACCTCTTCTGTTTTTTCTTTTAATCTGCCAGTGGTCATGTCTATTTTGTTTCATCCATTCCTTCTTTTAAAGTAGATGAAGCCAAGTTCTGCTTTTGGGCTATGCTGGCTGAATCCAGGTTCTTATGTTTTACAAAATTTTTCCTGGCTCCAGACAACCTCAGAACTTTGGAATGAATGGTGCACTTCAATTTTTGCCCATCCTCACTCAGCAATTGCAGCAGTTGAAGGTGTGCCTTCAGAAAAGAGAAATGTTTTGTGTTTACCCTTAAATAAATTCCACTCCCCCAGGAGTGCTTTGCTGATCTTTCCTCTTGGATTCACTCAAACAAGCACGGGGATATGATGTGTCTTCTTGACAAACAGAGGAACTACTGCACTGGATCAAAATCTTATTTCAGGAGGTGGGGGGCAACTTTAAATTCTGACCAGAAAGCCACGTGACAGGACCCCACTGATTGAAGCTCTGTGGGAGATACACCGAATTATCTCACAGATTCATAGACCTTAATGTCAGAAGAAAACATTGTGACCATCTGGTCTGGTCCTGCACAATGCAGATCACACAACCTCACCCACCCACTCCTATAACAGATCCCTAACCTTCAGCTGAGTTACTGAAGGCCTTAAATCATGGTTTAAAGATGGCAAGTCACAGACAATCCACTGTTTAAATCTGCAAATGACCTGCATGCTGCAGAGCATAGTGAAACCTGCCCAGGGTCTCTGCCAATCTGACCCAAGGGAAAATGACTTTCCAACCCCAAATACAGCAATTGGTTGGTCCCTAAGCAGGTGGGCAAGACCCACTAGGATGTTACCTAGGAAATTCTTTGCTGTGGCAACTCAGAGCCCTCTCCACCTAGAGTCCCATCTCCAGATGTTGAGATTTTTGCTGCTGGCAGTTCAAGGTGGCCCATCTGCCATTGTAGATAGTCCCAACACACCATCCCCTCCATAAATTTATCTGTCTTAAAGCAGTTAGGTCTTTTGCTCCCCATGAAAGGCTGTTCCTGAACTTTACTCCACTGACACTTAGAAACCTTCGCCTAACTTCGAGCCTGAATTTGTTGATAGCCAATTTATATCTATTTTTTCTAGTAAACACATTGTCACTTAAATACTGCCTCTTCCTCTCTGGTCTTTATCCCGTTGTATTTACAGAGAGCAATCACATCTCCCCTCAACCTTCTTTTGATAGGCAGGCTAAACAAGGAGGCCAAGTTCTCCAAGTCTCCTCTCCTGAGACAGGCTTTCTATTTTTTGGATTTTCCTAGTAGACCTTCTCTGCACCTTTTCTAGTATGAATTCATCTTTCTTAAACATGGAAGAACAGAACTGCACACACGGTATTAATTTCCGGATGAGGTCTCACAGGCACCTTGTATAATGGTACTAACACTTTCCTGTCTTTACTTGGTATGCCTGGTCTGATGTATCCTAGGACTGTTTTCACCTTCTCTGCCAATGTGCCTTCATCCTGACCTGTATCAAACACAGTTTTTTCCAGTTGTGAGGTCACCCCCCACAGCCCTGTCAAATGGGCTCAGTCCTGACAAGCTTTATTTCTAGTTATTTTGGAGATCTCACTTCCCATATTCTGCCAGTACATCTCAGTGCTGCTTGCCAACATCTCTTGTTTATCCCAGTCCTGGGATTCTCCAGTTATATAGAACTGAGCCTATTACCAGTCTGGTTGCTGAGTATTTTCTAAGCAGGGTATTATCCTCTGGCTTTTTGTTTCTTGCACCTTTACTGCAAGCCCTTAGAAGTGCAACAATTCAACAACCTTACTGCAGAGATTTCTCTAGTTCACTTGGGCCTGTTCAATTTCAGGTCATTCCCCTACCTCCCTTACAAAGATCCTAAAATGCTGGTGGACACTTATTAAAGAGACACTTAGTTCAGATGAATCCTCAATAATTCTGTTTCACTCTGGTTCTTCTGCAGAGCTGAGGTATTCCCAGAGTTGTTAACTCACCCAGGTCAGCGTACTTGGGGAGGAACCTTCTTTGAGTGAGGAAAATGAGACCAAACAAATCAAGAAGCATTTGCTGACTGTAATTTGATATTGAGATTTGATAAGCAAACAAATTCTGCTACTAACAATCAAATATAACAGATTTGGAAAAATGGCAGAGCATATTGAGATAGATGTAGCTATGTCTGTATCTTTATGAAGCAAATAACCGGAGTGTCAGTTTACTAGTGTCACTACTTCATCTGTTGTCTTTTGCTTGTGCTGCCTGAGGTTTGTGGTTTTTCTTCTTCAGTTACTGCTGTTGTTCTAGCATTGAAAAGCTGCACTTCATGGCTGTTAAAGCCTTTAATCTAGTCAGAAAAATACAGAAATGATAAAGGAGGTTAAGTTGTATTGTAGCTTGTTTTAGGACAGACTATTGCCAGCATCAGTAAATCAGATGCTAAATATTCATATGAGAAAAATAAAGCCACTTTAGGACAAGCGCAGTTCAGAAAAATTTAAAAGGTGACATCTATTAAAACAGCCCACTTAGAAATGGGCTAGCACAGTCCTAACAGTATATTAATAAGGAGTCCTGTGGCACTTTTAAATTTGTTAGCCTTTAAAAGTGCCACAAGACGCCATGTTTGTTTTGCTGAACTAGACTAACACTGGAACTTAACTATATTATTATTTGACTTGACCCCACTCTCCCAAGGTTAATCTGTTCACTTAGTGGAGCTCTGATTAGAAGATTGAAAGGAACCAGATTAGTTTGAACTCTAAGGGGTGGACCACAGTGCACATGAACCACAGCAAAGCAGGAATGTGAGGTTGAGCTTAGCTCTCAGGTATATCAGAGAAGTTCCTATCAAATCAATCAGCCCCGTTGGAGGAGGACTACATCGCACAAACTACTGACCTGTATATTTGAGCCCACAGCATTCACACAGGGGAGTTATAATGCAACATTTTGGTGTGTGCTGCTATTTACATCCCCTATAGTCCATCTGCAGGACAGAATAGATGTACTCTTAGAGCAGAATTCAGCCTCCAGAGTCTCATTGTACGCTTCCATAGGATCTGTGGGCTAAAATCTGTCCGTAGGTATATTCGTGGGCAGATTCCCATGGTGTCCAGTGAGAGATTCACTGATGTATGTCTTAATGTAATCTGACCCACAGAAAATTAGAGCTGGGAAAGGCCTGTTATGAGATCATGTCCACCTGTTCACCCAGAGCCATTCAGGAGTTTACAGTCAATTGTTCCATCTAGTCCCATCCTAAATGACTCAAGTGATGGTGTTTCTGTTGAACGAATGCCCCTGAAATCAATGAATCCTGCTCTTGATGCAACCCCATTGACTTGAGTGGAAGTTTCCTCATGCAATGGAAGGCAGAACTGGTCTCATGGGCAGGATGCAGCTCTGTTCTTCCAAAACTCTTACACATATATTACTCCTCTCACAAGCAAATCTTCTGCTGACTGGAGCTCAATTCCACAGTTACTGTGCTAAAATCAGTGTCTACCAAGAGGTTAAACACTGTGGCATGAGATTCAATTGGAAGCAATGGGTGAAGAGGGAGAAAGAAAAGAGATGCCATCTAGTCTCTCCTCAGTCCAAAGAAGAAACATTTAAGAGCTCATCTTCACTAATATAGTGATCATGTATGTACTAAGAACAAATGCCATGTTTTGCTCAGCAGCTCTCTGCGCCACCACATTTCTTACAACACTTTTAGAAAAGGCAGGATTACACAGGTTTGCCTTTTCCATTACTAGTCACTCCTTTTTCAGAAAATTATCTCCTAGGTCAGGGGTCTGCAACCTGCGGCTCTGGAGCCGCATGTGGCTCTTTGGCTGCCCCCTCGTGACTACGGGCTCCACCCAGCTCCCCCACCAGGAGGCTACACACATTGTGGCTCTCAAAATACTTGTTGAAGATATTTTTAAAAATGGCTCTTATCTTTCGCGTTGCCAACCCTTGGCCTAGGTAATGGAAGAGGGATGGCATCTTAATCTAAAAAGGCACCAACCCTTCCCATAGCTTCTCCTTGCACCAATTTAAAAAAAAGATGCTGTTTACCATCTGAGAAGAGCTAACAGAAAACTTAAAAGGCCTGAAAAATAATTGACTCCCATGGACCTTCCTTCTGTAAAGACAAAGCCCTTGGTTTAAAGATCTCTTTAATAGAAGGCATCTAATAAGGTGCTTTACTAAATGTACTTGCAGATATGTCGGCTAGTTCCTGGCTTGTAGGGGGGCAGTCTTCCCTGGACAGCTACTTACATCTTTATCTTTGAGCGTGCCATCTCTTTCCCCTTGTGCACTAAGGAAGGTTCTTCAGTAATTATCTCCACTGAATCTTGTGGGGTCTTCCGTTTCTCCTGGGGCGGGTCCTCTACAGAGACAGCACTGCAGAGACAAAAAGAATTGGATTTGGCCTTGCCTGTTCACATTTCAGGGCCATCTGTTCTGCATTTCCAGGGGAGAGCCAGATGCAGGCTTTCAGACCTGAACACAGGAAATGTAAGCCAGAACCACAAGCAGAATCCAACTTCTGATGCCTTGACCCCAAACTCATCATCTTACACCCTGAGAGATATTTCATAACTATTTTTACTGAGCATAAACAGGCACTAAATAGTGGATCTAAAATTATCCAGCCATTTTTTAAATTCCATCAATAGCCTATGGGCCAATCGGAGCAGGGCTGCATTGATCTGGTAGACAGGGCACAGGACTGGGAGTCAGGAGACCTGGGTCTTATTCCAG
Organism: Podocnemis expansa; assembly: GCA_007922195.1. Lineage (NCBI taxonomy): Eukaryota > Metazoa > Chordata > Testudines > Podocnemididae > Podocnemis > Podocnemis expansa. Next base: position 19,049,990 of record ML681973.1, read on the forward strand.
ATGTGTGACTAGCTGTGTGATCTCAGGCAAGTCACGTCACCTCTCTCTGAGTCTGTTTCCCATCCCACCTTTGTCTGTCATGTCTATTTAGCCTGTAAGCAATTTGAGACAGGGATTATGTCCTACTTCGTGTTTGTACAGCACCTAGCACAATGGGACCCTGATCTCAGTTGGGGTCTGCAGATATGACTGTAATATAAATAACAGCAATAAAATTCAGACTCAAATGTGTCCACGTACACACCATTTACTCCAGTGTTCTTGTTCTTACATCCAATTACACCACTTCTGAACCTTATCCACTCTCTAGCTGGTTTCTGTAAAAGGGAGATTAAATCCCTGTCATTTTGACAAAACTGGGCCTCACCATGGAAAATGGAAAAATTTTACTGGGTAGAAGTGAAAGACAGAAAAGTAAGATTTTGCCCAAATTGCTATTTTGCCTTGTTCCTAGTGAAACACAATATTCACTGATGGAACTGATCCAAAGTTTGCCCTAAATACTCAAACAGCTATGAGTGGAATCGAGCCTTAGAGCAAACTCATGGTCTTTAAATGCAATACACACATTATTTAAGACAAAGCCAGACACATTGTTCTTTATAAGTGCCCCTTCCAAGTGGGAACTAAAACCGTATCATCCATTTTTAATTCCCTCCAGAAGCTGGCAATAGCTTGAAAGAAAAGCACCAGACTTCTGTGGACAATGCACAGTGCCTGAGGATTTGGGTCCTATTTCCAGCCATGCCACTATCTCCCTGTGTTAGCAAAGGAGAACCTCTCTGAACCAGTGGTGTTGCTGGCGCTGAGCACACAGGGCACAAGTCCTGAGTCCCAGTACCAGTGGCCTGAATCAGTCAGTGGTGGTAGGATCTGACTCCAATCCTGGCCGGGGACCCTGGACCAGGCCACCAGTGGCAAGATTCAGCATTGGCCCTGACTCTGGCCAGGGACACAGGACTGGGCTGCTGGCAGTGGCAGGATCTGGTGCTGGCCCCGACCCTGGATGGGCATGCAGGGCAGAATCCAGCCCCGACCCCAGCTGGGGTCTGGGGCAGCAGCAAGAGCCCAATCTGGGCCCTGGCCTGGGACCTGGGGACCGAATTGAGCCTGGGGGTGTATTGGGCCAGGGCAGCAAGGAGCAGGCCCCCAGCCTTTTTTGGGGCCAGCAACAGCCCTCCTCTGAACACACACAAGGAGTCTGGTGGCACTTTTAAAGACTAACAAATTTATTTATCGCATGAGCTTCGTGGATGAAAATCCCACTTTATCAGACACTAGTTTCCTCATGTAAAATGGGGACAATTGTGTTTATCCATCCTCATAAAGCACTTTCAGATCAGTGCTGTTAAGGAGGGCCACTAATGAGTGTTAGACTATAGTTCACATTTGCAGGTGACTCATGAGAATTGAGCTGGGGCCAGTATTTGGTTACTGGGTTGCTGAACTATTGTGGTGATGTAGATTTTAAGGCTGGTCTGCCTGAATACTGGGTAGCTCACATTGCTTATAGAAAAGAGAGCAAGGGGGAGATGGGGAGGGAGAATTATATGTAAGGAACAAGAATAAGATGAGACAAAAGTCAAATTTGCGGCTTATTAAGCTTAACAATTCCCCTCTAAAATGCATTTTTCCTAACTTGTTCCTTATGCCATTACTAGCCCCAAGATAAAGCAACACAGCTTTAGAAGAAACCCAATTTCCGGAAGGTTCCTACAGGATGAAGTGAATAGTTAAACTTCATTACACTAAATGAGGCTGATAGCTTTTGTGTAATGAAGTGATGAGCAGTCCATTACGAAATCCACCTATGCTCACATTCTCTTGTTAAGGGAGAACGCATACCTGCAATTCTCTTGTAAGAGTTTCTTAGCTTGTGTCAGTTATTTTTTTTTCCTGGCTAAATTAAATTCATAAGAATCATGATCCCCACAGGTTTCAAATGTTCTAGTGCTAAATTGTACATGAAACAGACCATCTGGATCAGAGGCATCAAACTGCCTGAGTAAAAACTATCCTAGCAACACCTTTTAGACCAGGGGTCTCAAACTCGAATCACCACGAGGGCCACAGGAGGACTAGTACAGGGCTGCGTTGGGACTAGTACATTAGCCCAAGGGCTGCACCACTGAAAACTTTTCATACAATGATATTGCAAATATCGGTAACAATCGTGTTGTTGCAGGCTGCAGGAAATAGCTTTCGGGGGTCGCATGCAGCCCACGGCCCACATGTTTGAGACCCCTGTTTTAGACAGCTCCTCTATCAGCAATAAGGGTGGCTGTGCCATAGGACTTCACAGGCCTTAGCTCTGTTATCCATGATCTGGACAATACCCAAACCATTTGGAGCTAAACACAAGCTATTTTAAAAATATGCTATGGTAAATATGGATAGTCACAGACACACGTGAATTCTCTTTATAGGGTAAAATTATCAGGCCGTTCACATATGTCTAAGGGCAAACACTGTGTTTCTATTGGATGGGGAAAGAATGGGGAGCAAAGCATCAGAGAACCTATCTAGGGAACCGTATCTAGGGAGCCTTCAGGCTGGGAAAAGGACAATCATGGAGTCTCTTTCCAGTGGAAGAGAGGCAGGGTTCGGGGGCAGGCGGGCAAAATGTGGCTGTGTTACTCATGAAGGAAGAACTGAGTCCATGGTCCAAAAACAATATGGATATAACTTGTGGAGAGGTCAGAACAGAGTTACACCAATTCCTATTGGTTATGTCTAAACTTAAGAATGCTAGTTTGAACTACATCAGTTTGAATTAATTACTTTGAACTAATTGTGATTAATTCAACTAACTTAGTTTGAATTAGCATGTCCACACTAGAAACCTAAATCAAACTAACATGTCCATACACAGGACTTGCTAGTTCGCCTTGGGGGGGGGGGGCACCATGAGAAGTGTGGTAACATAAGGGCCATGCCCTCACCCAATCCATACAAAGAGAAAGGCACCCTGGGAGGAAGACAGTCAAACTGCCTTTAATTTGAACTAACGGTTAATTCAAACTAATGCAGCTCCATTGGGTTAGTTTAAACTAGTTAGTTCGAACTAACTGTTAGTTTGAACTAAAGGCAGGTTTTACACATTCGAAATAAGCTTTCCTTAGTTCGAACTAAGGAAAGCCAGTGTGGCCATGGAGTAATTTAGTTCAAAGTAAGCCTCCTTAATTTGAACTAAATTCCCATTGTAGGCATAACCATTTAGATTATAATCCTCACAGGGCGAGCCATTTAGTCCTTTACATCTCTAAAATATCCTACATTCAGTATTAGCTTCTTGTACCTAATACCCAGCACCAGCCATCAGTGAGCTGACTGAACACAGGCTCTGTGACAAAACCTTCAGCTCAGTTGTACTTCAGCAGATTTTCATGCTACTTACTCCTTTACTTCAGGCTTACCCAGTTTTTTACATAGGACTCATGGAGAAGTATTTTTTTTTCCCTACAGAACTTTTACTGAAAGCGGAAGTCTTGTTCAGCTATAAGCAGGGCTAAAATCTGCATGCTGAGCGGCACTAAAATAATTCAGGGCTTTTTTTCTACTTCTCCACAGGTGGAGTTTCGCTGTACCCAAGGTTACTGTGACCCAACCATTGTGCCTCATGGGAATTAGAGTTGGGTGTCTCACATGCCCATTCTTCTCTATAGGACAGGCTCCCTGACTCTCAGACTGTAAGGTCAGAAGAGACCAATGCGACCATCTAGTCAGAACTCCTGTGTAATGCAGGCCAGAGCACATCACACCCAGTCCTGTAATAAATCTCTAACTTATGGCTAAGTAAAGTTCTCAAATCATGATTTAAGGACTTTAAGGTACAGAGAATCCACCAGTAATTGACTCATGTCCCATGCTACAGACAGAAGGTGAAAAAGAAACCAAGAATCTTTGCCAATCTGCCCTTGGGGAAAATTCCTTCCTGACCCTAAATACAGTGATCAGTTAACCATGAGCGTGTTCACATTATCTCGCTTATAATGCACCACACTCTTAACTTGAGAGAAAGCAGAGCATCTGGTAAGGCCAAGGGCCACAAAACTTCATGGGAGACAATGTTTAGCTGAAGAACGCAGTCCATGCAGGAGAATGGGGATGTGTAGCAATGACAGCCAACCTTCAGCTCATGTGAGACACCATGATAGCATACACCACTAAAATAATACAATTTTCAGTTAAAACCAAAAAGCTTTTCTGTTTTGCAGTATTTGATTGAAGAAAAAAATAAGATTTCCAGATGAACGTGACACTTCACCAAAAGGTTGATTCTGTCAAAAAGCAAATTTTCCACTGAAGAACAGTTTTGACAGAAAACTTTTGACCAGCCATCGTTAATCAATTTATGCTTCAGTTTCCCTGAAGACTGGAGATAACAACACTTCCCACCTTACTACTTACTTTGGGAGCCATGAATGAAAGGCACCCTATAAAGTGTTATAAAGCTGAGGAAATCCTTCATGCCAGCATAGACTCTTGCCATCTGGTATTTGAGGAAGAAATTGCCTTGTGGTTGCCTAGTATGAGAGAGGATTTCCTGTGGTTTTAAGCATAAAGACCAGTCAGAACTCAAGTTCTTTGAAGAACTGGACTGCATTTTCAGTGGGTTGTGCTTTTCAGGGAAAATTTCCACATAGTTACTGCCTACAGTAACATTGTTTTCAGTATTCTCCTGTATCTTGTTTAGAAAGTTTCCTTCAAAATAATGAAGAATGGAAACACCAGTAAAAAAAATTCAATAAGAAAATGAATGTCAGAAGATAAGAAAAGCTGGGATTGATTCAGTTTTGTCTTTAACCAAAGTCCTTTGAAAAGTCAAAGTTGTTTGGGTTCATGTGGGCAGAGGGGGGATGCTGGAAAGTTTCAGCCCAGGATATATGAAGGGCTATTCAAACTTCCAACAGCAGGAAAAAAGCTCCATATGTCCCATTTATGGACATGATTTGCAGACAGTCTCCTCTGTTCCCTCCATTACTTGCCTTAATTTGAAAGCATTTTAACTATTAGCGAAGTTGCAACCTGTGTCACCACACTCAATTATTCACAGCAATGGACAGAGACATTGACGGACTGCATAGGCATTAATGCAGTTTAAGATGTGGGGCTTGCAGGCTCTTTGGTAATTTATTACAGCCAATTATGCAGACCAGCAGAAACTCAGGGACTTTACTTACAATATATGTGCGATACATAATCCATCACTACCTTTAACATTAACTGGATAACCCTGTTCCTTAGTCTCGGTGGGATTTAAGGTACCAGTGGCTACATGAGACAAAATCTTACATTGTTTTCTATACACCCTCTCCAGAAGTAAATTTCACTGTCGGTGTGTTCAATGCAATAGCTACACTACAGTATTTGAATATTATTGGTGCTAATAAAAACATACCAATAGCATTTAAATAGCACTGAGAAGTAATAGGGATTTAAAACTTAAAACAACTAAACAAATTTTCTGATTCTTCTATGGATGTGTTGTTGCTGGCATGCTAAGCCTTTAAACTATGAATTACTAGGCAGTATTCTAGGAATATTGAGTCTGTCTTAAATTGTCTATTTATCTTATGACAAAGCAATTGTGAATTCACCTTCCTCTTACTCCCACTCTCTGACTTGTTTCAACAAGAAGAATATTGATCATTTGCTACAAATTCTTAAGAATCCAAATGGGAGGGGTGGGATATGAACCCGTCTTGAAATGTTTCATAAACAGTTCAGCTACCTTCGACCTTTCCTGAACATTCAGTGCCAAGATTTGTCTCAGGTTTTCCCTTTTTGCCACTTTCTAGCATTCCTTTTCTATGTCGAATGCATCCTATTACACAACCCTCCAGCCTGTTTTCCTGCCCACACCCCATGTAGCTCACAATGGCATGCACATCGGAGAACACAGCAGCCGTGCTTTCCTGTTACTGGCTGACCTGTTTTCTTGTTTGATTTAAAAAATATACCACAACAAACTTGCATTAAATCCTTGGGAGACTCCAGATAGTAACTGCAGCCCTTGTTCTGTTCTGGTCTACGACAAGCCATCTTGTAATTACTATGTTCAAGTAAATCCTGATGGCCCTGACATTTCACCTTCTGTACAGTCCCACATCACCATTCACTCCCACTACCAGGTCACTTCAGCACAACCAGAACTGAACTTCTCCCTGTTTCTCTCCATCAAAATATGCACCATCCTCCTCAGTCCCTGTGTTTGGAAAGGCACTGCTATCCAATTCAGTCACGTTCATCTTCCTTGCACCACTAGGATGTTGCGGTACCCTATTTGTTCTTTCAAGAGACCATCTAGCCAATCCCTGCTTTTTTATCCATTCTGCCTGCTTAAAGTCTTGCCCTTCACCAAGCCCTCCTCTCTGGCCTCCATGTTTCATTTGTGCCTGTTGTAGCCTCTTCCCAGCGCTGCAGATCAGGGGTGGACAGCTCAGGAAAGAGGGAAGAATTTTGCCTGACATTTATACATTTTCCACACTGAGTCCTGACTTCAGAGCAGCAGAAGGTAACAAACAGCTGAACCTCACTCCTATTTTTGTGAGCACATCTCTTTGTGACCATGGGAGAGTTTGGCGAGGAGGTGTCACATTCCACCTCACTCTCCCACCTGTCCTTCCTCCTTATTCAACATGTTCTGCAAGGAAAATGAATGCTTGCAGCCATGACACAATGCTTCTATGCTTCCTCCCTTATCTCGGCCTCATCCGTCAGACTGACTGTAAGATCATGGACAAGCCCCAGTGACGTAAAATGGCTTCCTGATTCTTATAGCTCTGCATTCCCTTTTGCACTAAGACATCTTGCTATCAGCCTGCTCCCGACCCTCTCCAAGGGTAGGCGTGCGCTGAAGCATGGGACCACTTGGGGCTCTTTAGTGTTCTGCCCCTGGACTGTGAGAAACAGTGTATGGTCTGAAATACAGCAAACATCCCTCCTATGTATTACTCCCTGGAACACAAAGGCCCCACGAATACCATCGTTGTGCTTCCTGTACAAACCCCACACTGACATCCTGGCCACAGTGCACTTGGTTAGTGCCAGGCTGTGAGCCAAAAGTTTGTCCAGATAAGGGTCTTCTATCATCCTCTTAATCTAATTTAATCTATTTTGTGCCTTGATTCTAAGACTTCTCCCCATCCTCATTTCCTTCTATATTGCACACAGTAAGCCCCCAAATCAGTTCCAAATGCACAAGGGCTGAAGGCACACTCATACCCTGAGGAGAAGTCAGATCAACTCTACTCCAGGCTTAGGCCTACTGACATGCATGGAAATGGACCCAGTATGGATTTGGCCCAAAGTGCTTTGTGTTACTCCAGACTGTCCATCGTTTTCATCCTCAACTTATATAGTAAACCAGCACTGACTGGCTCCAAAATTGGCTCCACCACGCTCTCCTCCTGTGGAGACGGGATTTCCAGAATGTACATGATTTGGGTCAGCAGGTTTCCTCAGGGGCTCTGAGGATGCCTTTGATTAAACCTTCATATACAAACACACAGAGAGACTCCTCTGAAATTATTATAAACTTGCTTTGTCTACCCTGAGGTCATGCAAAGTTCTGCCAGTCTGAGGTGAACCCTATTCTATGAAAGCAGTGGGTAGTGAAAGCATGCCTGGAAATATCTGGTCCTGGATTAAAAAGTGCTGATCAGTTGAGCACTAAGCCCTTTATAACCTGCAAGTTTATCGATGTTATATTCATCGTAACATAGGAACTCCATATTACATCAGATCAATGGTCTGTCTACTCCAGTATTTCACCTCTGATGATGGCCAACATCAGATGGTTTAAACAGAGCAGTTCTCAGACACTGTGTTGGGATACGTTGTTGTGTGACCACACAGCAGTAAGTGTGTCATGGAGACTGGGGGAAAGGAGAAGGCTGGATTTGGCTTGGGGGTGTTGGGTTGGTGTCACCTGTAGGGTCACGCATGCCACCAAGCTTTCATGACCCACAAAAGGTTGAGAACCACTGGTTTTTGAGGAAGGTGAAGGAAACCTCACAGAAAACAGTGATCGAATAATCTGCCCACAAAGTTTCTTCCTAAACCTGAGGTCGTTACTCAGGCAAACACACACTGAAGTCAGATGGAATTTTGCTAGGAGCAAGGACTGAGTAAAATATTTGGCCCTAATATTTTAATATAAATTAGATGGCAAATAAGAAGAGGAGAGAGAAAGAGAGTTATGCACTGACTCCAACCTCCAAGACAGAGTTCCTGAAAAAGAAGGTTGCTTTCCTGGAGAAGTAAGAGAAGACTATGGCCGATGTACCAGACCTACTGGGCCTTACCCCAGGTATCCCAACCCAGAGGACTGCCTCTTCGTCAGGAGTGTGGGAGAGTGTTCTAGAGACGGTATTGTACGAGGCTCTGCAGTCTCACCGTGACTCCGGCACCTACCATAAACTACGACTGTTCTCTGGAAGTCCCTCCCCAATGCTGGGGGAGGAGGGATTTGAAGCCTGGTTGGAACACACTTCAGAAATACTACAGGAATGGGCCATGCCTGATATTGAGAAGTGAAGACGCTCGATAGAAAGTCTATGGGGGCTGCCTGGGTCCTCAGGGTTTGGGTTTGAATGCTCCACTGGGGGGGGCAGTCAGGCCAGAGTCCCGCCAGGACTAGTCATAGCTAATCTGAAGCATGATTTGCCCAGACAGCAAATTTTTGACTTGGGGAAGGTGTAAGGTAGGCTTAGAAGCTGTGCCTAACAGCTTCTGAGAGGGGGGCATCTAATCAGCATCAGTCCTGTATTAGCATGAACACAAACAGCACAATTAGGTATGAGCTTACTGGGTGCAGGACATAGTGGGTAGTGGTATTTGGGGTTAATCTGATCACAGATCTGTCAGTATCTACTGAGGGGAAATATGAAACACTGTCTTTTTGTGAATTGCTATTCTCTGTTTGTTTCAAATCTGTCTGGGTTAGTTAAAGGGTAAAAACTACCCTTACTTAAAAAGAGATTTGTAGGAAAGGCAACTGCATGTTTCAGCCTGAAGAAAGTTTAAGATAGGGGCAAGGTTTCACATAGCTCTTTTTAGAGCAAAATGCTGGAGGCATTTTGTCTCACCCTGTGCAGTGTTCCCTGTGCACCCCAAATATGATAAATCCAGCTGGGCTTCTTTGAGGCCTCTTTTTTGTTTATGGAAGTAGCTGTTTGCAGCTACTTGAAGTTTAAGAGCTGAAATTACTGAAGAGGCAAACTTTCTGAGCTGAAATCACTGAAGAGGAGCAGTGATGGAGTGACCAGTGGGTGTAGCCAGCAGGCCAAGCCAGTGGACAGTGAGAGTGGCCGGTGGTGAGCTGGGTAATGTGAGTGACTGGTGGGTGGAGCTGGTGGACAGTGGGCGGAGCCAGCAGATGTTGAGAGTGGCCAACAGCGAGCTGGGCGGCGTGAATGACCGGTGGGCAGAGCCGAGGGACAGTGCTAGAGGAGGGAGTGAGTGACCAGAGGTTGGAACCAGAGGACAGTTGGCGTGAAAGACACTCCCTATGTTCCCTAGGGTGTGTCGGGATCCTAGTTAGCACTGATTCTCCAGATCAGTGCTGATTTTGCTAATGGGTTTATATTTGCTGTTATGCTATGTGGGATCATGTTGAGAGGTTTTGCATTAAGTCTTGTATGTTCTGTTATGTGGTGTGAGTTTTTGGGAACTTTGTCTGTACTGATTCTCTAGATCAGTGCTGACCTCTGTTATCTGGCCTTTTACACTTCATTTTTCTGCTATTAAAGTTCTGTTTACTACACTGAGTCTCATGCTTGCGAGTGGGGAAGCCTGACCCCCTCCGGGGTGCCCAGGGAACAGTGCAGGATTCCCTGGAATCAGGGTGGGGGCTCGAGCTGGCTGGTGGTGTTGCATCATTGGGAAACCCTTCGATGTAGAACCCGGCCCTTGTTCTGCCAGCCTGTCCTGGCAGAAGGGTTACAGATGAAATCCACAAACCAAGTCCTGCTGTTTGCATAGCATGAGATATTCCCTCAAAACACTGGAAAGCAGTTTATTGTGAATAACAGCTAATGCTTAATGTTTTGCTTCTGGGATCTGTACGTGCTTTACAATGAAGATTGTGCATTATTGTCCCCATTTTACAGATGGGGAGATTTAAGGGACTGCGGAACGAAAGTCCCCCCAAAAGTAATTTGGTTCCTAAATCCTGTAGGTGTTTTAAAATAATCTATGTGAGTGACTTGCCCAGGATCACAGATCAGGATGGTGACAGAGTGGGAGATAGCATTGAGATCTCTGTATTGCCAACATACTGTCCTATCCACTGGCCCACACTGCATCCCAGTTCAATTAAGCCGTCACCTGTCTAATATTGTGTTTATTTTATTCATTTGTATATATATTTCTTTATTTTATGTTTCATTTATTTTATTTTAGTTGTAGCAGATCTGTGATTTTGATTTCCCTAGTGCTCTTTTTGTGCATCCATTTAATTAGATTTTCAAATGGGATTTTTTAATATATATGCCCTCACTTAATCAGAGGTTTGATTTCAACATGTGTAAACATTGACTTTCAAAGTGAATTACAATGAACTTAATTAAAGCTACTTTGATTCTGAGTAATAGCATCCACATAAGAATTTAATGTTATTTAACTAACCTATTTCAAATTCACACTTTTAGTAGATTTAGATTAACTGTCCTGGATGTCTCCCTGTGGACAAGCCCTGATTCTGGAGTGCAAATCTCATTGAAAATCAGATTGACTAGAGTTCCTAAATCATGGGCTAACTGCTAGGGTCTGTAGCTAGGGGCCTAAGCAAGCCTGTAGTCTGTTCTGAGGTTGTCTGCTATTGGTGTTTGAGCTAGCTATATTGATGGGACCTCTAATATTTCTGTGGCTGGAGGGTGAGAGAAGGGGAGCAGGATTTGCCTCTAAAATCAAAGGCACTCTGAGTGGGGAATTCCATCAGCTCTTCTGGCTGGCAGCAGCCCAGAAACTAAGGTCAGAATCTCAATAGCACAAGCCAAACCTTTGAGCCAGGCAGGGGTTAAAGTGGGCTGGAACATGTCAGAATGCTGTTCTGGGGCCCACTATTTTTAGGGGCTTAGTTTTCCAGACCCCCTAAAAATAGAAAATGGAGCCAGAACGCTGCATTCCGGGGCCCACCATTTAAAAATAGCAGGCCCTGGAACGCAGTGTTCCAGCTCCATTTTCTATTTTTAGGGGCCCAAATGCCAAGCTCCAAAAATAGCAGGCCCCAGAATGGTGTTCTGCAGCATTCTGGCTGATGGTGGGAGAGCGAGGGGCTTGCCCCATTCCCCTGCACATGTGGAGACTGTGCTTGGAGGCAAAAGAGCTCAGACAGACGCTTCAGCCTTGCTATAAAACAGAGGCTAGAGTGTTGATACTGAAGCACTCTCAAAGGCCTGGGCTGTGCTTGCAGGGGAGGGGAAGGGAACTAGATTCCCATCCTGCCTGTATCACTGGCTTTGAAATTAAGTGATAAAATGGCCTCATTTAACCACTTCCTTGACATCTAATGTGTCATGTAAATTGGCCAAACAAGCACACACCTGATGCCGCCTGCATGTGTCAGGAGGCTCCCTTGGGACCTCTGTGGAACATTGAAATGCCATGGCTATAGCACAGAGGCTGGAGCAGAGCAGTGAAGTAGATAACTGCCTGCTGGTTACAATTTAAAGGCTAAATTAAAAAAAAATAGCTTCAGATATACACAGAAAAAAAACCCTGTAGAATGAATGTAAAAATGTATGAATAGTAGTGAATAAAGTTTAGGTCTCAAGATGAGCCCCATAAATGCATCTCCCTACCTCCAAGATAGAGCTGGAGGTATGGGAGGGTTTAAGGCAGGGGTCTCAAACTCAAATTACCACGAGGGCCACAGAAGAACTAGTAGAGGGCTGCATGAGGACTAGTACATTAGCCTGAGGACCGCACCCACTGAAACCTTGTCATACAATGATATTGCAAATATCATTAATGATCATCTCATCATGGGCCTCAGGAAATAGCTTTGGGGGCTGTTTGCGGCCCACAGGCCGCGTGTGTAAGACCCCTGGTTTAAGGGCTTGTCTACACAAGGATATATTTTGGAATATCTCTTCCCAAATAACTCCTTGTGTGGATGCTCTTATTCTGGAAGAAGTGTGCCATATTCCAATTCAGAATAATTCTGGAATAAGAGCACCAACACATGGAGTTAATCAGAAATAATTATTTCACTTTAAATTCACAAACTACTGTCATCTGAATTAAATTCTCACTGTAGACATGCCCTAACTGTGGTATAGTTCAGCTATGTCTCTGAACTGCAAGCAGGATAGATCTCACCTAAACTGATCTCACTTAGGGTCCCAGTGAAACACTGAGGACATTAAAAACCGTAGCTTGACTCCAGCCCAGGGGCGTCGCTGGTGCTGGGCACTCTGGGGCATGTGCCCTGAACCCCAGCGCCAGAGCCCCAGATCTCCAGCCCAATCGGGCTGGAGATCCAGGGCCCAGCTGCCAGCGGCTGCGGCAGCCCCATCCCCGGCCAGGGATCCGGGGTCTTGCTGTAGCGGCCCTGTCCCCCGCCAGGGATGCGGGGCCTGGCCACCCGCAGCAGTGCGGCAGCACCTGTCCCTGTCCCAGGCCAGGGGGCAGGGCCTGCAGGCTGGGGGCGGGACCTGCTGACCAGGGGGCGGGGCCTGGGCCCATGCCCTGGGTCCCTCCCCCAGCCAGTGACGCCCCTACTCCAGCCAGCAGCTAAATTGAACACATTTCCAGTCCAAGGATCTGGAGACTTACAAATACCAGAATAAAAGTAAACACCTTAGTGTGGTAAAATATTCACATCTCTGTGGCTATGTCTACATTAGAAAGCTTTGTTCAAACATACTTAGTTGGAACTAAGCATTTCCAGGTTAGTTAGCTTCTCAGTTCAAACTAGCTGCGTTAGTTAGTTCAAACTAACTTTTTAGTTTGAACTAAAAAGGCGTGGCTAGTTCAAACTAAAAGTTAGTTCAAACTAACTGCTTAGTTCAAACTTGTTTAGTTTGAACTAGCACGGCTACATCATGCTCTAAGTGTTTAGTTCTAACTAACCATTCAAACTAACTAGTTCGAACTAAGCTTCGCTTAAAATTATTTTTTAGTTTGAACTAGGCAAAGCCTAATGTAGACAGGGACCAAAATAGTCCGGATTAAGCCTTCTTAATCCAGACTAATTTGCTAGTGTAGACTGTAGACATAGCCTAAGATAGCCCTTGTCAGCTGGAATAGCAAAGGGTTGTTGAAATCTAATGCAGTCAAGATGGAGATGTTCAGTTACGTGGTTAAATCCTCAAACTGGCTTAGAAACTCTTAACCCAGATTTGCAAATCAGCCCCACTGAGTAAATTGAAATGTAACAATATGAATACATCCCCCCACCCATCCTTCACCAGCACCCTTCCTAGTACAGGCTAAACCAGATCTTTTGTGAGTTTTATCACTGCTCTAGGCATGCCCACACAGTAGGGGTGATTGTAAAGCTTTTGGGTAAACCTCTGTCTATTGAGTCACATTGCTTTGATTTGAGCTTCTGGGAACCTGAGACACATGAGGGAAGAATATCCCACTTTGTCCTACTTTTTTATTTCTATTATTTTTCCCTTCACGCTGTTTATTAACTAGAGTGGCTGATAATGATTTTTTTTAATATGCCCATGCTCTTTATAATAGCCTCCTTGATTTCTCCCACTTAGCCCAGTTCATACCACAAACAGACCTCAGTGTGGCATAGGGCCCTTTTCCCCGCTTTTCCTGCTTCACCTAAATTTGAAACTCTCTGGCAGGAAGTGACCCATCTTGCAATCCAGGCGAGCTTGGTGGATTTGCTTCAGCAGGTCCTTCTTGCTGCAGCCATATCCATTGAAAACACAGCCCCCGAAGAGCAGTTTTCCTCCAGCGTACATCTGTTGACAAACAGGCAGGAAGAAGAAAAAGGAAAAAAAATGTTTTGCAATAAAAAAAATAGATAAATAAAACCAAGCATGAAAGCTTGGGCCAAATGGCTTCCCTTTCCTGTTTTGCACAGGACTCTTAGATGTTTTCATCCAGTGGTTAGAGGCTGCTGCAGACACTCTCTGTCTGGCAAGCAGTTAACACCATCAGCGCTGACTGGAATTCAACCCAATTTTGGGATGGAAAAGTATGGGTCTGTGCTCCACACAGCAAAAGCAGTTTCCCCTGATTTTTGGCAATGTTACTATGAAACTACGAGACACTGGTGACAACTAATTACTCCATTGTACTTTAGGACTGGTGTGAGTAGACAGGATAAGGCTGTAACGTACATATGACTACATGAATTTGGGAGCTATTAAAGGTCATTGAATTGTGTGGAGTTTGGTGGTTTCCCTTCTCAGGAGTTTTACCAGAGAAAATGTTGTAGGTTCAGATCTATGGTAGGGTTACACATAATGAGTTGTCCTTGAGCCAACCTCAAATTGCAAAGCATTCTCCTTCCTCCTCTGGAACAGCTTCTGGGAGCATCACAGAGGTTGGAGGAGAGAACATTTAGGCACTTAATAGAAATGTGCATGGTAATAGTGTAAAGCTGGTGATATGTGTGGCAATACAGGACAACTTTTTCCAGTTGCATGCTTCCTTTTACTTCTAACTTGTGGTTAGAACTAGAAACAGAAGCATGAAAATTAAAGAGGGCTGCCGAGGGATGCTGTTTCTATGATATCAGATATTTACTGAGAATGTTTTCCTGAGACCTCAAGCCTACTCTTGCAGATCAGCAGTTCAAGGAAGTACTAAAGCTATGAAAAAATTAAGAGTTTTTTTACTTACTCTTTTGATCATTGTTGCAACCTCTGTGGGTTTATTAACCCCTTCCCCTGAACTTTAAGTTTGAATGAATGGAAACTACCAAAATGATACCCACCAGAAACAGCTGTGGTTTTCCTGGGTTAGATTGAAAATTTCAGCTAGCTAAAAAATAGGAAGATTCTTTTTATGAAAACTTCTGCAAAAGTTAATCGAACAATAAAAAATTTGAATGTTTTCAAGCAGCTACAGAGATGGTTGGAAAATGGGTTGTATTTTTCACCAAAAAATGTCCATAAACTTTTCACCCTTCTTAATGGATGGCAAGTTAACCCTGAAATTGATAATGATCTTGAGTATGAACTCAACTTGAGCCTCTGAATCTGCTGAGGTTAATCAGTCTCTACTGTTGTTTACAGGAAGTTTTCAGGACTTCTCTCTTCTTTCCCTTTCTTCATTTTCTTCATACCATACCAGTGATGCAAGTGGGTTAAAAAGAGGTGAATTAGCTCTCTGGAGAATTCCTCCAGGAAAAGTATGGCTTAGGTAGTCTTGTTGCCTACAGCAAAAGTGGCTGCCTAGGGGCAGGAGAGGAGTGGAATACACCGTTTGTTATGGAATTCAGAACAATCAAGATGTGACAAATGGAAACTGTCTTCTCGTAGAGCAGCCTGAGGAGCTGCTCTAACTTACACTGGAGACCAAACGCCTGTCCACAAAAAAAGCCTGAAATCTCAGAGGTGTGAGATTATCACAAAACTATCTTTGCACCCACCTCTCCTGGGCTGAGCCTCCTCAAAGCACAGCAAGGCTCTGCACCCTTCATCTTTCACCTTCCTCTTACAGGAGGATACATTCTGCAGCAACTTTCATGTAGTTCATGATTTGCAATGAATAAATATGTGCATGTTTTATATGAAACCTTACTATAGCCTTGCGAGCTCTAGAAACTCTGCTTCTGATTTGGGGCAGTGCAGGAGGAAAAGTGTTACCACTCAGTACCATGGTTCTGTTTTTCTTATAGTTTCCTTTGCACGAAAAATTCAGGGGTTAAAGTATGGTGGAATGCCCTGGAATGGTGTTTCAGGGCCCCTGTTTTTAGTGGAGAAGCATTCTGGGGGTCCGTAAAAATAGAGGAATGCACTGTAATGCAGTATTTTGGTGCATTCCCCCAGGGCCGGCTCTAGCTGCTGTGGGTTGGAGCAAGCCTGACCACCCGTCTCCACTTTTCCCTGGAGTCTGAGGTGGCCCTGCCCCTTCCTGCTGGAGACACGGGTGGCACACGTGGCTCAGACCCAGTCTCAGGCTCACATCCTCTCTTGCCGGCTGGGCAACCACCTGGCACTGCAGCCTCCCTCACCCCAGCTTGGCCCAGCCCCTTGGCCACGTCAGCAGCACAGGCAAGGGGGCTCAGGGATGGGGTAGTTTCGGGACAGTGGGGCAGCTGGCGGCTCAGCTTGGGGGATTGGGGTGGGAAGAAGGGGTCAGGATGTGGGCTGGGGTGGTGTGAAGGGTGTTGGGGGGCTGAAGGGTGTGAAGTGAAGATAGGGAAGCTAGCGGATGGGGGTTAGAGGGCTGGAGTGGGGACATGGGGGCAGGGAGCTTAGGGAACAGGGACAGGCTGTGGTAGGTGTTTCAGGGGATAGTAGCTGGGGTGGGTCGCAGGCATTTTTGGGGCAATAGCTAGGGTGGGGGCAGGCATTTTTGGGGCATTAGCTGGGGTGAGGGGCAGACATTTGGTGTGGCAGGAGCTGAAGTAGGTGAAGGGGGCCTGGATGTCCATGAAGGGGGCTTGGAAATTTAGGAGGGTTCCAGGGCCCGTCAAATTATATTTTAACCCCTGCCTAAAATTGTAAGGGAAAGGGAAGCTTTCAAGCCAAGACTTATGGAGAAATGACTCAGTGGAACAAAAGGAGAAAGTTTCAAGCTCAGGGGCAGCATGAATCAAGATGCCACCCTGCCCCAACGGCAGACTACCCTTGGATGGAGATCTAGAACAAAGGTGACAGACACAGGCGATGAAGCAAGACCGTGCATGGCTATGGGGGACAACAAGTGGCCTCGAAAGGGAGGGGATTTGTGCTGTAGAGAAAGTTTGTAGAGTTGAGATGAGGGCAGCAGTGTAGAGACTGGAGAAGCACAATGATTAGGCAGGGGGATCAGGGTGGGTAGCAAGATGTGAGTTCGGATCAGGGAATTGGTAGATATGTGCAGGGTGGGACAAGGGGAGTGGAGTGAACCTAGGAGCATGAGAGATCAGGACGGTGGGGTACAGCTAGAATGCAGGGAAATACAGAAAACCCAAGCGCAATTGTCAGTGGTGGTAGCCGGTAACCACACTCTCCCTCTATTTTATCAAGGGTTGTCTCAAAGCTGAGGCTCACTGATTGCCTCACAAGTGAATCGCTCTGCTGTTCAAACTGTGGCATGCAGGCAACTGGCCTGAGCTCTGAGTGCCAGAGCTCCCTCTGGTGTCATCTGATGAATCTCTCTAAACCGCAAAGAGTGGCTACCTAGGGTGCAGGAAGGCACTGAAAGCTGGTGCTGATGTTAGGATTGCTACCAAACTTTCATACCTGCTCACAAAATGAAAGCCAGGAGCGCTTTGGATCTAGAAAAACAAATACATCAGGCATCTAACTGCAGCATCCGAGCAATGAGTAGCTGCATCTGAAACAAAGATGCAGTTTTACCCATTTACCTGAAAATCTCCAAGCTGAATTTCTGTGTTCCTCTCTCTCCTATTCACACTTCACAAGGTTAGGGTAGAGGTTTCTAGATACATTGGAATGAAGATAATGGGTCACCCAACGTCTCCTGAGCTAGTTAGAAGTATGAATCTTGATTTTTCCCAGTAGATCTACCCTCTGTGTGAAAAGGATGAGGAAAGAGGTGCAAGAAGGGGGATGTAGGGCACAGAAATATTTCCCTAGAGAAAGTTCTCATTGTAGGGTGGTCTTTCAGAATTGTATTGAGTTGCAATGTGCCTAGGTATCTTGCATCTCTGGTTGCCATATTCATCAATCCCCTTAGCACAGGGAACTGCAGGCACTCAGCAAATGCAGTTGTATTGAATGAATGAGCTTGTTAACTTGATGCTGGAACTACTCTGTCTAATTTAGCCTGACCAAGGCAGCGCAAACTACAGATGGCTGAGCATACAGCAATCTGTTGCTAAAAAAAACAAGCCACCCGAAGTGCTTAATGTCCCCAATGTATGATTGACACTGGCTGCCCAATGGACTCTTCACACTGTTTAAGGACCTATTGCTCATTTTCTAAGCTCTGGAAAGGGGAAGGACCATGTTATTTGGGCACTGCCTCCTTTTACATCTTTAATTGCAATAAGTGAGTTCCACAGGAATACTCAGGGTGCTGGTCCAGGCTCACAATCAAAGGAAGCAAGAGCAGGGCCTTGTTATTGGAGGACCTGTAGTGAATAAGCTAATTTTCTACTGGGTATCCAGGAAAGCCCAATTCTTTCTCTTTTCAGATCACACAGTAAAACTCATCTAGTTTGGCAGACATTCAATCAATAGCTGTATCGAAGCAGCCCCAAAACAGGCACGTAGGTTCAGCAGGGGGTGGAATACCAAGACTCTTCTTGGGTTCTGTTCCTAGCTCAATCGGTGACATTGAGTCTGCTTCTGGCAGAGGGGACTTGGCAAGAAAACCAAATAACAGGAAGGTGAATTTAAAAACCAAAAAAAGGCAAAATTCCTTCATTTATTTTATATGTTCTGGGTCGGTTCCTCATCAGGTGTAAAGCTGCGTAGCTTCATTTAAATCAAAGAAGGCAATGGAGCTATGCCAATCTACAACAGCTGGGAACTGGACTCCTATAATTCTACTCACTCATAAACCCCCTTCAGGGAGACATTTAATTTTCCAGCCCACCTGCAGGCAAAGCAGTAGTTCAGTCAAATGACCTAGCTATTAGACTTTTAATAGCCTCTTTTTTTTTCCCTTTGAGATGTCATAGTCTGAAGAGGGTTTCTCCAGCCTTGTGGGGTGGCTAGACTCATTTAGCGTCCAGAGGGGAAAGCACTGTCTCCATACAAGTGTGCTGGCTATTCACAGACAAACGTCAGCATGCAGTTTGTTCAGGAAGTTTCAGTGTAAGTATTCTTCTAACTATGTGATAGTCACACTAGATAATTGATCACATAAGTTGGAGCCATTTTAAGATCTGAGGAAGTGGGATCTTCTCCCACGAAAGCTCATGCAAAAAATAAATCTGTTAGTCTTAAAGTGCCACACAACTGCTTGTTGTTTTTTTACTGGACTAGACTAACACGGCTATCCCTTTGGAAACATTTTAAGATGGCCAGCTAAGCACTCCTATAGCGAACCTTTCTGCAAACACATATCTGTGTGAGTGTCCAGAGGTAATCTCCCCCACCCACCAAATCTATACTTGGGCCATTACCTGAATGCCTTTACTTTGCACAAACCTTCTTGCAAACAGGAGAAGAAATGGCTCACAAGAGTGGTTGTGCAAGGTGTGAAAGGAAACTTAGATTAGATATGATCAAATTATTTACAGAAAACTTTAAGCAGTGTTCATCCAGGTCTCCTGTGACTTGTATTTCTTTGTTGAAGGAAAAGAATAGTTATAAGAAGCTAGGCTGGAGAATTCTTCAAGTGATTAATAAACTATTAAGCTCAGGGCTAATTAAACTGGAGGTACAAGCCGTGCATAATTTGTGTCAGGGCTTGCTAGGCCTGAGCCCTGGCACCTCTAGGTTTGGCAGTTAATGGTGTTTCTGAGTTTGTGTGGGTTGGAAAGTGAAAAAATTGCTTGAGCCCTGGCACCTATTTGCCTGAGTCCCAACTCTTCTTACTGGGCGCAAGTGTCAGGAGTCCTCCTGTCTAAAAGAAAGAAGGAGATGTCAGGAAATACCTGCATCTCAGAACCAAACTCATTTCTGCTTTTAACAGTGCAGCAGAAAGAAGGAAACTGAAAACCTCACAAAAGGGAATTGGGTGGGTCCCATCACATTACCACCTCTTAGAGCACATATCCACAAGCAGCCTTGTGAGAGAGAGCTAGTAAGGTACCACTCCATTATCAGTCCGTAAGAGTCAGTTTCTCTCTGTACTGGTCAAGGAAGACAAAAGCAAATCAGGAGGGTCACTTAGAGTGGAACGACCAACTTCAACTTCATCTGTTCCCATATTCCTAGATAAAGAATTCCTCCCCAGGTGAGAGCCTTATAATATTGCTTTCTACGCTGGCTCTCTACATTAGCTCAGCTCAGCGGAGCACACAACACTCTCAAATGCTGTTGCTGTCAAGAGGCATTCGTACATTTTCAAATGGTGGCAGTTGTCCAGGAAGAAATCACAACTTGCAGCCCAACTGAGCAGACCAATTGACGTCTCCTAGATACTCCTCTCCCCTCTCATGCTACCACCCACGCAGAACTTTTTAACTGCTCTGGATTCTTTGGGGTCAGATATTGGCATGTGTAGGATCTGTTTAATGCTGGCCGCACAGATAAAAAATTCTGGGGCAGGGACAAGGGTGTGGCGGGGAGCTGGATTTAAGAGCATGATGAGAATTGGTGCAATGTGCCACATGGATGGGACATTAAACAGTCATAGCACACGCTATTGTACATCTGTTTGCTATTAACTGGCACTCAGTTAGCTGCTGGCACTCTAGGTCTGGGGTTTCAAACACATGGCCCGAGGGCTGCCTGCTGCCCCTAAATTTACTTCTTGTGGCTTGCAATGATGCTATTGCTATCA
Organism: Podocnemis expansa; assembly: GCA_007922195.1. Taxonomy (NCBI): domain Eukaryota; kingdom Metazoa; phylum Chordata; order Testudines; family Podocnemididae; genus Podocnemis; species Podocnemis expansa. The sequence continues at coordinate 19,070,537 of ML681973.1, forward strand.
GTATTTGCAATACTGTTGTATGAAAAGGTTTCAGTGGTGTGGACCTTGGGCTACCATACTAGTCCTCACTCATAGTGCAGTCCTCAGGCTAATGTACTAGTCCTCATGCGGCCCGTGTGGTGATTTGAGTTTGAGACCCCTGCTCTAGGTTATCAAAGCACTTTACACAATGGCAAATTAATATTATGCCCATTTTACAGTTGGAGAAACTGAAGCACAGAGAAATGAAGTGACTTGCCCAAAGACATATAGTGAGTCAGTGGCAAAGCTGGAATGAGAATCCAGGTTGCCTGACTTCCATGCTGCTTTCTTGGTTTGGCTCAGTTTTTCTATAATTGTCTCCTCCTACCATCTCTGGTTTTCTTCTTGAAATTGCAGTCCTCAGACCTCACCATGCCATATGCTTTAAAATTACTCATATCAGACCAGTTATCAAAACCTCATTTGAATAACTACATTTAAGCAAGTCTATCATTAAAATGTCACCCAATCATCTAGGTCCTTTCTATGGAAAAACTTTAGCCATAAGTTCTTGGTTATGTGAATTAAAGTCATTTCAAGTAAAACCATTTTATGAAGTTCAATGGCTTTTGCAATGACTTCTGTTTTGACCATAGACTCTTATTTGCCTGTACATCAAGGCTGTATGTTAACAATGGGATTAACTGCGTTGAGGAGGCCAACCAATGGATTCTGGTCGCTAAATGGAACGAATAAAGAGCCATATAACCTTCTAATCCCCTGATTCTGTCAGTCCAATGAGAAAGTGTGTTACATTTCCATTGGTAAAGATTTACAAGGCTGTAAAAGAGTCATTTTGGAACACAGGAGGGCATTCACTAAAAGGTTCTGCCTCTTATATGACCTTATCTGACTTGGCACCTTTCAGTGAACTCAAATAAAAACATTTCACTGTGTGAGTCAGGACTCCCAAGAAAGGAACTGTACTTCACAGCCCTTCCCAAAGCAGTGGAATTTCATAGAATCATAGAATCATAGAGTTGGAAGGGACCCCACAAGGTCATCTAGTCCAACCCCCTGCCAAAAAAAAGCAGGACCACTCCCATTAGATCATCCCAGTCAGTGTTTTGTCCAGCTGGGACTTGAACACCTCCAGAGATGTTCTGATAGCATCTACTGCATCTAGCAAATACTGATAGCAATTTCTAGCCATTCATATCACGGTATTTCTTCCGTACCAAATGTGGGATTTAGGAAAATGGGTTCTAGTCCCAGCTCTGTCACTGGTGCAATGCACAATATGGGAAAGTCCTTCATTTCTTCCTGACTGCTTTTCCCAGTCTGCAAAATGGAGATTGTGCTTATTTCATAGGACATCTTGAAAGACTAGATTCATTGTAAATGGTGTGATCTTTTGGATAGAAGATGCCATATATCAGCAGGCACTGGTTGAGGACAGGCTTTTGGCTGAATATTAAAGCAGAGCTGGTGAAATTATTCACAGGCATCAGTTACTTAGGAATAAACAGCATACTAACAACGGCCAGTACATTTATGGAGCAGAACAGCTGAAGAGTCTACACTAACAGAAATTCACTGAGTGCTTAAACATTGAGGACATAACCCTAAAGTCCTTATTCAGTTAAAACTGTCAGATGTGAACAGGAGATCTGAGTCATTGAGATTATTGGAAATATTTCATGAATTCTTATTTACTTGCTAATACAGCAATCACTGTTGGTGTTGAGAGGCTATGTCTATTATTTGTAGAGTGCTATAAGATGCTTCAGGGTTAATTTTATAATCCTAAGTGAGTGCTTTTTAGGGTTACTTATTTAACTTTATACTGTATGTTTGTGTTAGGCTAGCTAAGGGCTATAAAGGCATAACATTTGGGCAGGTAGCTTGATTCTGCAACATTGAAGTGGATGAGAGCTTGATTCAGCGAAGCAGAATCAGAGTGAGTTTTTCACAATAAACTCCATTACCCAGGTGCGAGAGGACCACTAGTTGTCATAAAAAGCCCGTTAGGTACTTTTCATAATATGAGTATTTCAAGCTCAGCGTCCCAGCCAAACTCCAACGTTCTGCCACCCTAAACTGTTACTGTCATTTCACTCCGAGATGTTATTCTTCAGTTCCTATTGTAAAGGGTCCACTAATCTTGCTGTGCTATAAAGTTTTGCTGTGATACACATCTCCCAGAAATGGCTACATATCAGGAAAGGGTAAAGCAAGTCCTGATATAGATTATTTATCACTGTAACTTTGTATCCAGACAATGTTTTGGACAAGAGGTGCTAGATGGAGTTGAAGAGATCTTGTATTGGTAAAAACAAAATAAAGAAGGCTTCTGTGGTCAAACAGGAATGTGAATGGTGACTAAACAGAAAAGTTTCTGCCATTCTTCAGTTGCAGGCATTCCCCTGTCACACATTCACCTCCTGATTTGCTAATGTGTATGGATAATGAAAAAAAAAAAAAAGAGGGGGCACTGGAGGAACACATGCAGGGTGGCTTTTGGTTCCTGCTAGAGACACTGGATTCAGCCATTTTCAAATTTGGGGGAAATTCATGGTTTGAACCCAGTTTTATAAAATGGTTTGGAATTGTGTGACATTAGATCTGAATCCACTCAACTTTAGGGAAGTTTGGATCAGGATCCATATAGAAGTACTGCAGCTTTAGTTCATCTCTACTTTTTGCAAGGAACTTCCCTCTTACCTTAGAGCACAATCTTTCCTAGGGTTAACACGATTCATAGCCAACACACAGATGTTTTAACAAGTCTGTGACTTTCTCCTTCAGTTCATGCTGATACTCAGCTTTCTTTACAACAGAGGAAATGGCAGGCAGCACTTTGTATAATGAGTCACCCATGAGTAAAATACGTTATGAAGACAGCATTCCAACTGAGTCAAAGGTTCAGGGACCTGCCAAGTGGCAAAACTTTTAGAGACTTACCAGCACCATTCCTGGAGTGACAGCATGCTTCTGCACAAGCAGAGATGGTTTCCCTCTCATGACACTGTCCATGTCATACCTCAGCAAGCGGTAAGGGTCATACCTGCACTAGAGATGGACAAACACATTCATTCTTTCTAGATGACAGATGAGTAGCCACATTGCTTAACACACTAATGCAAGGGGCTCATCCTACAGTGAAGAGCACAGTGTAAAAGTTTAACTTGAAATAAAATAGATCTTTAGAAACTCTAGTGGGTTTCAGCTAAAAAATAAGGCCCAAGTGGTGGTGGTGGTTGTTTAAAAACAGACAGCATTACAGTCATTGAAATTAACAAAGTAGAACAATTTAAACGATTTTGTCAACCCTTCCCATTGATGAAGAAGTCTTGCTTCCTTCTCATATTTGATGTATCCAGTCTCATTTTAAATGATTCAGATGCCATGACACTATCTAACAGGGGGTCACCAAAACATTTTATCTATGAAGGCTTAGATAGAATAGAGTTGCTGCAACACATTTATTGGAGCAGAAGAGACTGAAACGTCTATTTTAGAGCTTGCTAGTGCTGCATCCCACCCTAGAATCTGAGTGCCTTTCATCTAAAATCAACAACTATTATTAAAGTCCCTTCCGGACTTCATGGAGTCGCTGGTACTTCTCCCTTTTCCAGGTTCAAACTCTGTTTGTTTGAGGTAGGGTTTTGGGTTTTGATATGCTTTTTGATGTGTCAGGGGAGGGGCTTATGAGCACAGTATAATTATTCTGCCACATTTAGAGTTTTATTCAAAGTTGTTTCAGATCAGGCCCATGAAGATGAATCATTTAGGACAGGGGTCTCAAACACGTGGCCTATGGGCCACATGTGGCCCCTAAAGCTATTTCCTGTGGCCCACAATGACACAATCATTACTGATATTTGCAATATCATTGTATGGAAAGGTTTCAATGGTGTGGCCCTCAGGCTACCATACTAATCCTCATGCGGCCCTCTCCTAGTCCTCTTGCAGCCCTCATGGTGATTTGAGTTTGAGACCCCTGATTTAGGAAGTCTTAGTGGTCTGTGAAATACTCTTTGATTGCATTATTTATTCTCTTCCCATTGAATGCAATGCTTTGCTAGATAAAGTAAAGATCTCTGGGCATCTCAGATGTGACACAGAGTCATGTATGTCATACAGAACTGCAACCCTTCATGTCATTGTATTTGGAATTCAGGCCAGTATTTAATAACTCCCTTTAAATCATATGGCTGTGTATGAATATTCTGGCTCTGAGCTATGACACTCATACAATTTCACTGTCACTGTTGAGTAAAACTTGCTTGTCTTTATTGTTAATGCAGTGTGAACTGGCTTCACTGACTTTCATCATAAAGTGTTAATTCAGTAATTACTTTGGTTCTACTCAAAAGAGAATAGCAATCTTCATAATGTGTAGAAACATCCTCAATATCTGAACTGGACTGAAGACACTGATGTACAGTTTGTTTCTCTCTTAAGGTCTGTTTTTCTTACAGCCATAGAATTGCACATGCAGTTGTTTCTGGGACATCAATAGTGACTCCTGGTGAGTGGTAAGATAATTAATTGCTCTTGTGTGGTTTCTTCTAGAACAACAGGATAACATGGTGGTGAGTTTGCAAAGCATGGGTACAGCCATCATACAACTTTATCTTTTAATAATAGCAATCAGAATGAAACCTCGTGTTGTTAGACATCTCTTTCACTTGATCTATGCATATTATCATATCAGTGACATTCTGCATCTCAATGGTAAGTAAAGTGCTTCCTATTCAGCATTTCAAGGGAAAATGTCAAGTGTTTTGGGGCCAAATTTTTTATCTTAACAGTGAGTTTATGAATATGGAGACTGAACTCCCACCTCCCATGCCAGCTCAAGGTTGGAGCACATTAGTGGACAGCATGAGAAAGTTTGAACTGCTGCTGCAGATGTTGTAGCTGCTCCATGAAGCGTGCTTCAATCTCAGATTCATCGATTCCAAGGCCAGCAGGAACCACTGTGACCATCTAGTCCAGGAGTCTCAAACTCAAATCTTTATGAGGGCCACATGAGGATTTGTACAGGGCTGCATGAGGACTAGTATCTTTACCCGAGAGCTGCACCCCTGAAACCTTTTCATACAATGATATTGCAAATGTTACTAACAATAGTGTTGTTGCAGGCTGCAGGAAATAGCTTTAGGGGCAACATGTTTGAGACCCCTGATAGTCTGACCTCCTTTGTAACAGACCATCGAACTTCCACAAAATAATCTCCAAGTCTTTCAGTCTAACACCATTCACCAGAACTAAACTCACTCTGCATTTTATGTTTCTTGCAAAACATTAGAGAGTCCCCCCTTTCCTATGTGTCACCTGCGCATTTCATGTCCTGCAATCGTTAACCCCATTCACCATTTACCTGAACACAAGGGGATGGACGGCCATGCTGTTTTTCCATGTACAGACTGTGTAACATCCACTCCAAGAAAGGAGAATAGGAAGGATTTTGGGATGACAAGATAAAAATCACCAGGATCTGATTGGACTTTCTGGGGGCAGAGATAAACTTGTCAAACTCCAAGTCGGTAACAAAGGGAATTTTCACAATGCACTTGCAGCCCAGCCCAGGATCCTGTTTGGACAGCAGCCTCCGCAGCACAATTGGGCAGTCAGTGGTGGAGGATGCCCAGGTGCTAGAAGGCCCTGCTTCTCCAGCTGAGAGTGTTGTAACTCTGCAAGGCATATAAAGTTCAGTTTAGTTAAACAGATACACATCAGAAGTACATAACATATTTATGTAATCTACTGTACTCCAAGAAAGTAGTTAAATACAGGCCACTTTATCGGGATTTAAGGCAGAGGCACTAGTGGATCTGAGTCATAGAAATCTTACCCTTTAAAAAGTCAAGAGTGGGCTCGCACGTAAAACAAAGGGGCACCAACCAACCAACCAGCCAGCCTTTCATTTAAACTACCCACATTTTACAGAAGGCTTTGAACCCACATCCAGATCCTCATTTTGCAACTTGAGACAACTGCAATGTTAAAAAGCACCATGTTCCCTAACATCAAAGGAGTGTGACCCTTAAAGAGGCAAATGATGCAAAATTTCTCTCCCATTACAGGTTGTGCTCATTCAGAAATGTGGAGTATAGAATAGAATAGAATAGGACAATTGTGGAGTATAGAATAGAATCATAGGGTTGGAAGGGATGTGTGACAGGGAAGAAGAATCCTACAAAAGGTATAGACAAACTCTTGGAAATTAATGCTAAGGCATAAGGTCAGAATCAGCTGGGTCACTATGGTTCTTGAAGGCTGAGCCATACACACTTTGAAGTCAATGGTGAAACTCCCCTTGACTCTAATGATTCAGGAGCAGGGCCTACCCCCTCTCCCCGTACTCTTCTGATCAACCTTTATCAGTTCCTGCAGAACCTAAGCTTCAATTTGCAGCAGGGGTCTCAAATACACTGCCTGTGGGCCACATGCAGCCCCTGAAGCTATTTCCTGCAGCCCACAACAACACTGTTGTTACCCGTATTTGCAATGTTGTTGCATGAAAAGGTTTCAGGGGTGCGGCCCTCAGGCTAACGTACTAGTCCTCATGCAGCCCATTACTAGTCCTCATGTGGCCTTCGTGGTGATTTGAGTTTGAGACCCCTGATTTACAGGCACATTCAATTTCTAAAGCTTATGGCAGTGAACATCTTCTGACTCATCAAACAAAGCGGGTGATGTTAAATGCTGTCTGTGTGACTTGATCATAAGGCTTTGTTCAGTCTTTCTGTGTATGGAGATTTACAGTAATTTGCCATTATGTAAAGGGCTAGCTCCTCAGCCAAGGAGTGCCATTGAACCCAGTAAAACTGGTGAATGCCAACTAAGGATCTGAACCAAAGAATACAGTTTAATCTTGCCAGCTGCCTGCTTACCTCATTCATTGCACAACTATTTCAACAATGATAAAAATAAACTGTGAACCCAAATTTTCAGTGGCACTGCATCCTCAAACCCCAGGAGGAAGAATGCACGTATTTCCAAACAAACCTTGGTGCAGGTTTTAGCTGGATCCCAGTATCAATATGACTGGAAGGTCTCCTTTGATCCACGGGTTTACTAGCAAGCCTAGAGGGTTTTCTTTGATCCATAGACCTGCTAGAAGGCTTGGGAGGAATCCTTTGATCAATAGGACTGCAAGGGGGTTTTTGAGGTCTTTTTGTTTCTGAAGCTATTAGCACACGTTCTTCTTTCACTCTTTTAGCCCATGCCTGAGATGACGGTTCTACTGTTTTATATTTGAGATGCTTTGCTCCCTCTAGGACTGGGTATTCTAAAGGAAATATACCTGCCAAACACAGAAAAACACTTAAGGTTGAGCTTGTTAGAGAATTTTCTTTTTTTCATGTTGAAGGGGGTGGGTTGCAGTTTTGGTTGGAAAGGCCTCGAGTTCTGTCCATGTGGATGCTATGGAAACCCACACAACCTGTGATTGTTAAACTGTTGACCCATGAAAGCTAAACAGTCATGTAAACACTATGCCTGCACTTCTATTTCTGCCAGGCTGTGTGTGATTGACTTTGTCCTGGCTGCAAGTACTCAGTGCTCTTAATTCACTTTTTAAAATTAGTGCATGCTGTTCACTCACCCCTGAGTTCCATGATAGTTTTACTAACTAGATTGGGATTTGTTCACGTGGGACAAGAACAAAACCTCAGTCAGGTCCACACAGGTGAATGGGATAATGAGTAACTTCTTGATTTGTGTGCCTTCTCAAGAGTATGTAAGTATTCAGGTGTTACTCAGAAAATTTTAATAATACCATACAACTTTGGGTGGACTACGAGGTCTTCTACTTCACCCCCTTTAAATCTGCTGTTCAACAGATCTGTTAATATTTCAGCAAAACAAGCAAGGAGTCCTGTGGCTCTTAAAGACTAACAATTTTATTATTCACATGAGCTTTCATGGGAGAAAATCCCACTTCTTCAGATGCTTTGAAGTTGGGGAACTTACAGAATGGGAGGAAAATAAATGCAAGGAAGTGTAAGTTGTAGGATCAGATCACACTGTAACAGCAAATCAAAGTAGTTGTTAAGATTCAAACACTTAAAACTATAGTGTCCACCTGTGGAAGTGAAGAAATAAATTGACAGAGCCAAGCGGGTACCCTGAAGTCAACTATTACAGAAAAAGTGCAAGAAAGACAACAACAGAGCATTGCTCGTCATTACCTCCAACCCTCAAGTCAGACCTCTACAGCACATCATCAAGGATCTATAGCCTATTCTACCAGATCCCTCACTCTCTCTCAAGCCTTGGGAGACTGATCTGTACTCACCTACAGACAACCCCCCCCAACCTTAAACAGATATTCGCCAGCAACTACAGACCTACCCGCAGAACCATTAAAGTAGGCACATACCCTTGCAACAAACCATGTTGCCAATTTCTCCCACATATCTGCACAAAAGACACTATCACAGCACCTAATAAAACCAGCTGCTCCACCAAAGACTCATTTACCTCTTCATTCACCAATGTGATTTATGCCATCATGTGCCAGAAATGCCCCTCTACCTTATACATTGGGCAAACAGGACAGTTTCTGCACAAAAGAATAATTAGGTAAATATCTGACATCAGAAATCACAACAGTCTAAAACCAGTGGGTGAGCATTTCAATCTTGCTGATCACTCCACTGACTGTTTAGTAATCGCAGTGCTCAGACAGATGAATACCTGATCAAGGCTTCAAAGAGAAGCTGTGGAGCTCAAATTTATTTGCAAATTTGACTGTATTTTTTCAGGGCTTAATGGGGACTTTGGATTTTTTTTCTCATTACAACTGGTGATTTGACCTCATCTTCCTCTATATGCTGTTCCCTGGTGTTTGAATCTTAATAACAACTTTAATTTGCTATTACAGTGTTACCTGATCCTATGACTTAAGCTTCCCTGCATTTATTTTCCTCCCATTCTGTAAGTTCCCCTATCTTCAAAGCATCTGATGAAGTGGGATTTTCTCCAATGGAAGCTCATTGATAAACATATTTGTTACTCTTTACGTGCCACAGGACTCCTTGTTTGTTTTGCTGAAGTAGACTACTACTGCTACCCCTCTGGACCTTATTAATATTTCATTATTATATGAGTTTAAGTATTTTAATCTTGTAACTTCAGTGCCAGTACTTGTTGAAATTTTTTGAAGGAACAAATGTATTTCTTGAAAAATTCAGTGTCAGCTGAATGTCTTCATAAATTCTGATCAAATTTGATGAATAGTTTCAGCCCCAAAACAGAAAAGATGTCAAAACATTTTGCTGTTACATTTTTAAAATGTAACTTTTAGTTTTGCAACAACATTGTTTAGAAATTTAACAGATTTTAAAAAAGGATAAACACATCCAAAATCAAAACAAATGAAAAAAAAACTGGGGAAAAACTTCATTTCAGTTTAAACAAAACTTTTTCATTTGGTCCAAAACAAGAATTTTTCAGGTTTTATGATTCAGGAAAAAACTCAAAACAGTTCCATTTTGGGTTGACTCAAGGTAAATTATTTTTCTGATTTTTTGGGTGAACCACTGAACCAAAAATCAATCATTTGCTGAGCTCTGTTTAGTACCCCCATTGTCCTTTCCCTTTAACTCTGTCTTTTGGCTCTTCTGCTCCAGAAAACCTTCCTGTGATTTTTCTCTCCTTGCCCCTTCAATAGTTTGACCTTGCATCTTCCTCTTTGCATTAATATGTGTCTGAGCTAAACTGCAGGTCCCTTGGGGGTGACACCAGATCTTATTATACATAAGTATAGCATTGATCACTTTGTTGGCACTCAGCAAAAAATACTTTACCTGAAGCCATCAAAATGGCATTTATAAATTGTTTGACTGTCTTTTTAAATCGTTTCTTAATCTCTTCCAAGACTCTCTCCAGTTGTTGCTCCTTCTCCTCACTGTCACTGGTTTTTGCAAATAGCTTTAAAGAATGAAAGGAGAAATCCAACCCTTGTTAGTAAAGATAAGAATCATATTTCTAGCAGTGCAAACTTTGAAAGACACTGTAACTCTGGAGAGGTTGGTGCAATCATGTTAGAGTCCTGGTTAGTTAATAAGTCTTACTTCCTAGTCATGATCTAAAGTCATGTACTCACGTCTCACAGGAGTGGCCCATCCCAGGATGAGCATAACCGGGCAATGCTTTCCCTCATTTTCTCTCTTAATCCTTGTCCTGTGCTGATAATACTTTAGGATTAAGTAGCAGGAATATGATGTTGTAGATAAATCGCTTAATCACGTCTCTCCTGTGTTATTTCTCTTTCCTTAGCTACCCAAGGGGAAAGGAAAATCAAAAATAAGATAGCCAGATAATCAACCTCCCTCTTTTCTTGCATGCCTTTGCATCTTGAAACCCTAAAGATTGAATTGCCTTAAAATTCTCACAGCTCCTTAAAATGATAAACTAAATTTTTTATCCAGTTTTATTTCAGGGCTGTGAACAGCTAGAGAAAAAAAGCAGTTTGAATGGCCACTCTCTCCTGCAAATTGTTTGAGAATGGCAAGGACTTCCCCAGAACCAAAAATAATCCACAGAGGGAAACTTTCTGTGATGCAAGTGCTGGGAGGCTGGAAGGAGAATTAGATCCAAGGTCTCTCTTATGAGGTAATTCAGAAGATTAAAAAAAAAAGTCAGATGTCAACAGGTGTGACTAAATGCATCCTAGAATACTTAAGGAGCTGGCAGGCAGAGATCTCTGAATCAATAGCGATTATCTGTGAAAAGTCCTTGGAGGATGGAAGAGATCCCAGAAGGCTAAAAGGGGCAAATATAGTAATTACTATAAAAAGCAGAATAAGAATAACCCAGGGAACTAGTGACCTCTCAGCTTAACTCCAATCTTGAAATGGAGCAAAAGAATAATCAATTTGCAAGAACCTAGAAGAAAATAAGCTTGTAAACAACAATTTGGAAATCAGGTCTGTAGTAACCCTTGGGGAGGAAGGAGTTACCACCATGGTCAGTGAGTCCCAAGACAGCGAATAGGAACAAAGCACAGCTTTTTGAATTGGAACAGCAGCCTGGCCTGTTCCTGTTTGGATGCAGCAGAGCTCCTGGGAGGATCAGGAGGAGGCCAGGTAGAAAGGCCTGAAGAAGGATCCAGGGACATCCTTACCAAAGATAAACTAAGTTTGTTACTGACCAGGCGTGAGTAGAACAGGGAATGTTTACTTAGACGCGGTCAGGGTATTTCTTTGGTTTTGGATTTCTCTGTGCTGAGCACATGTACCTCCGCAACCCCCCACCCCCCGTAACTACCTAAGTTAAATCCCAGAGAAGCAACTCTCTGTGTTTTTTAGCTATTCTTTTTAATTAAAGATTTTACCTTTTTAAGTAAGCTCTGGTTCTGTGTCCGGAAAGGCAAGAGGTTTGTGTGCACGTGCCTCAGACTGCACAGGCAGCTACTAAAAGGGATTGTGTTCCAGTTACAGCTGATATCCCAGCTGTGGTTCAGTCACGCTCCAGAGAGAGGAATAAAAGTGATTGCAAGTACCTCACAGGAAGGAATTCCCAAGTGTGCCTTCCTGGGTTTCCAAGAGGTTTTTTGCATTTGGGTGGTGGCAGTGATACCACTCCAAGGCCAGGAATTGGAGGCCTTGGAGAGTTTTAAGACGAGGCTTTAAGGCCAGTGGCTTTTCAGGCTGGTTGTGGGCCCCCACCTTCTACACTCAGAGTGCCAGAGTGGGGAAACAGCCTTGACAATGTCAAACAAACTTACTACTGTAAGAGAAATTATATGTAATCTCTTCTGTAGGACAGTGAGAAAGGTGCTAAAGTGTAGGCCTCATTGGAGCCGTGGGTTGCTATGGTAGTGGGGTCGTTTCTCTGGCAAGTCATGTATCTAAGTTTCTTTAACAAGCGGCCTAGAGTTGATAGTTAAAGTGTGTTATCTCCCCTTTCTCATGCTTTTTCTCCTGACCATCTGGACAAGGAATGTAAGCTAGACTGTCCGTCTTTGTTCTAACTGAAAAGGGAGTATTACCTCCTATCTCCTGCTCACCCTTCTTGGCACCATAGCCTCACAAGAATGTAAGGTCAGCATCTCTAGGCAGAAATTAATGAGTTTGCAGGTACTGCGGCTGCCCAAGATAATGCAAATGATGTCAACAGTAAACAGAGGCGGGGATAATTATATGCATTCTTTAATCATTAATATGTATTTAATAATGTTAATATAACCATATAAGGGTCTCTAAAACATTGTCAATGATGTAAGCATTATCATAGAATTATCATACTGTACTGGATAAAAGTGTTGTAATGCTGCCCCTCGGGGCTCTCTCTTGCACTCGAGTTGTTGGGGGGGCCTGCTCAGAGGGGCTAGCACTTCTTTGCTGCCCTCTGATGCAGTTCCTTTTGTTATTCAGCTGAATAATAAACTCTGAACCACACCTCGTTCTCTGCTCATTGGAGTCTCGGCTGGGAACGGGTCTGCTTCATTGGGGAGGCTCTGGTGTGCCTCTTTCTGAACTTGAGGGCCAGAGTTAGATTTTTCCCCCACACTATCCTTCTTTGGCAGGATAAGAAACTTTGTGGATACCGAGGAAGCATATGTGATATATTTAAACTTCTTCAAATTTTCTGATATCATCTTACATGAGCTTTTCATAAACAAACTAGAGAAATACAGCATAGCTGAACCTAGTATAAAGTGGGTACACAACTGATTGGGAAAAATGCTCAGGACATAGTTAGGAACAGTCACAAGCAAGGGGAAGAGCATATCAAGTCAGGTCCTACAGGGATCTGTCAGGGGCCTGGTTCTATTCAATATCTTCTTAACTGATTTGGGTATTGCTTTGGACCAATGGTTCCCAACCTGTGGTCCATGGATCACTGGTGGTCATGAGGGTACTGCAGGTGGTCTGAGGGTGTGTGGGTGGGTGGGGGGAAATAATTACTGTGGGTAAATGTACTGTGATGGGTGCAATATGTTTGTGAGTAAGCGTAATAAATTATTAGAAATAACTGTATTTTTAATACCCCTTGACATACAAGTTTGACTCCTGTCAGCCATAGGCTATGTTTAAAATGTTTTAAACCGCTTGTTTACATGGTGGTCCACAAAAGCTTCTGGTGATGATGTATTGGTCCACGTAAAGAGAAAGGTTGGAAAGCCCTGGCATAGAAAGTACATTTATAAATTTTGAGAGTGATACCAAGCTGGGAGGAATTGCAAGTGCTTTGGAGGACAGGATTAGAATTCAAAATCACTTTGAGAAACTGGGCAGCTGGTCTAAAATAAATAGGATGAAATTCAATGTGGTCAAACGCAAAATACTTTGCTTAGGAAGGAATAAGCAGTTCCACAAATATAAAAAGGGAAATGACTACCTAGGAAGGAGTAATGCAGAAAAGTATCAGGGAGAGGGGGTTACAATTGATCAGAAATTAAGTACATTCAGCAATGTAATACTGTTGCAGAAGAAGCAACCATCATTCTGGGAGGTATAAGAGTGTTGTAAACAAGAAATTAGAAGTAATTTGCAATCTACTCAGCAGTGATAAGTTCTCAACTTGGCTATTATGTCTAGTTCTGGGCACCACACTTCAGGAAAGATGTGGACAAACCGGAGAAAATCTACAGGAGAGCAAGGAAAATGACTGATGCTCTAGAAAATATGACCTATGACAGAAAACAGATAAACAAAATGGTTTGTTTAATCTGAAAAGGAGAAAGCTGAGGGGTGGAGGGATATGATACAATCTTCAGGTGCATAATAGGTTGTTATAAGGAGATGGGTGATTAATTGTTTTCCTTAACCACTGAGGCCAGGACAAGAAGTAAGGGGCTTAAATTGTAGCAAGGAAGATTTAGTTTGGATATGAGGAAATGTTTCCTAACTGTAAGGGTAGTTAAGCACTGAAACAAAGTACTGAGAGGGGTTGTGGAGGTTTTTAAGAACAGCTTAGACAAATACCTAATACATAGTGCTGCCTCAGTGGAGGGGACTGGACTAGATAACCTCGTGAGGTCCTTTCCATTCTCTCTCCACTTTCATTGTAGGAAATGAAAGAACAACTCCAACATCAGCTTTTAGTGTTGTGAAAACAATGTCATGGGGCTGTGAAAGCTCCTGTCTACCGCTTCTGTTCTCTAACTCAGGGTTGAAAAGGCCCTGATTTATTGCTTCACACCTGGCTACATCTGTTACTCACTGCTTTGATGGAGGAACCCCAAAACTGAGGCGGTTTCCATAGTCTTTCTGTCTGAGCCGCATCTAGTTTCTACTACTGATTCCTACCTGGGAAGAAAACCAGAGTCTACAGGGCCTGGCGCCACAGGTGCATTCTCTGAGTGCACAGAAAAGGGGGATGAGCCGTACCTGATGTGGGATGGTTTGGGGAAGGAGCCCTCAGTAGCAAGGAGTTCCCCTCATCATGAATGCTTTCTGGTTGTTTCCCATGTAAAGAAGGGAAGGGGAAGTCTTTGGGTGTTGTGGAAAGGGAATTAGGTTTATTGTTGGATTGTATTAATTAATATGTATTGGTTAAGCCACAATGATGCATGTCTGATATTGTTACTGTTTTGCATAAAAAGTTCATTTAGAATAATAAGCTAAATCACTCAAAGCATAGGCATAAGCAAACAGCTAGATTTGTATATACTTTCTTTCCTACAAAGTACCAAGCACTACACTGAGATGTGAAATGGCAAAATTTGACAGAGTTGGGCACAGAGAAAGGGAAGGTGAAGTACAAAACTGAAACAGTGATTTTGTTTTAAATGGAAATTTAAATAGGTTAAACATGGAGGTAAATATTCCCACAGATTGGTTATTGCACTCACTTGTAGTAAGAGGCGTCTTGAAGGATGTAATTATACAAAGGAAAAGCAGAGTAGAAATTTGTTCCTTTTGAGTAAAGTAAAATGATGTTTTAAGATGAACTTTAGAGTGGATTTAACTCACACAGACAGCTCTGAAGTGACTGCATCTAGTGCAACACAAGTGAAAATGATAGAGGTGTACTGACTGGGAGTGGGGGGGTGTGAAGGGGGGTAGGCCGCTGGGTGCTGGCCGGGGTGTGGGGCTCACCAGCTGGGGCCCCTATGACAAGCAAGAGGCAAAGGAGGTTCTGACTGAGCAGGAGAGATGCTGCTGATAGTGCTGCCACCACAAGCACCAGAAAGTCCCTGGGGTGCAGAAGGAGGAACATGGCATATGTCCCCCCCATCCCTAGACTTTACCTCCGTGGGGTGCTGGGGGACCTGCATGGGGGCTCATGAGGCCTGGGGGCAGAGAGTATACAGATGTAAGCAATGCTCCCCCGGCACAGAGATGTACGGTACACCACTGGAAAATGATGAGCAACTATGAAGTGTTTGTGGTATGTAAAAGAAGAGCCCACAGAGAGTCAAATAAGCAGCAAGATTATTTTTGAGACAGACCTAGACAAATGTTTGAGACGGACTGTACAATGATATAGTTTGTGATGGTGGAGGTAGATCTTGGAGCCCTTCTGGTTCATGTGGGATGTTCCTAAAACTTTCTGCTTCAGGACTTCAGCCAGTTGTCTGCCAAGGCCAGGAAGGGATATTTTCATGTCTCCTTCCTCCAGAGTATCACAGGTGGCCACAATTGGCAATGGTTCCTGGGATGGGGTGGGTCCACGCTCTAGAGTGCCACCATACATTTCTTCCCCCTGGAACACCAGGTGCTTTGTTATCTTGTTCATGCTCAGGGTCTACTGATTGTTGTAAGTGGGTTTGGGAAGGGATTTCCCCCCAGATCAGATTGGTAGTGACTTTCGGGAGTAGGGAGATTAGATTAGCCTTCCTATGCGGTGAGTGGGTGCTGGTCTCTTGTCAGGTCATCTGGGTACATCTCACTGAACCAATGTCCTGCAGTTGTGGGGCCCTCAGGTGGTGATGCAGCTCAGTCCCTCCCGTTTTTTGCCTGTGGCACATAGTTAAGTGTCTTGTGGGCTGTAATATGCTGGGCTAATTTCAGTTGTTGGGTTTAGTGTGAGGAGCTGGGTGATTTTGATGCCCTGTGTTATACAGGAGGTAGATTAGATCAGTGATTTTCAAACTTTTTTTTCTTGGGATCCAGTTGAAAAAAAATCATTTTTGTCCACAACCCAACAATCATATTGTTGAGCAATGCATTTCAGTCTTTTGGCGGCAGCAGCAGGGGGTGCTGCAACTGAGTACCTGACGTTCTGCAACCCAGCACTGGATCCTGGCACTATGTCTGAAGAGGACTGAATTAGATGGTCTGAAGATCCTTTCTGGACTTAACTTCTCTGACTATGGCCTAGACGGCATAAAAGCTCCAGACTGAGTCAGCACCAACCTTTGGAAAATGTTTCCTACAGAATACAAACTCTCCCTGTTAAGGATGAAAATACACTTTTAAGTATTAAATAGAGAGCTATATATTTCAGTATAACTTACATTTTCACATATGGAGAGCAAAAACATTTTGAAAGCGGTCTAGAATGTCTAGCGCCTACTTAAATGGGATTTAAATTACCCGGATTCCCATTTAATGTAAACTGAAATCAGTGCAGCAACCTTAATTTATCTCTAAAGATCCAGCTCATTCTCAGACAGAAAAATGAAGCTAGCATTCCACACCACCTCTGAAGTTCTAAAACACTGAAATCAAGCCCAAAATTTAGATAAACTTTTACAGATCTATCACCACTAAAAAAAATGCTTCCAGGATTGTATCCCCTCTTCATTCAATAGTAACTCTTCTTTTTCAAACAAGTAAACATTCCTTTGTAGTCCTGCCTTTTCAGCACTGAAAACCTGGAAATGAAGTGGGGTGTAAACAGAAGTGTCACTGAAAGAAAAATGTAAAAAATAGAGAAAATGCTTAAAAAAATAAATGAGATTTCAAATGTTCATTCAGCTTAAATTGTTTAACATGTTAGTAGCAAGTAAAAAACTGTATTTGTTTGCCATGTATTGTTTGTTTTTAAGTTGACAGATTTCTTCCCTGTGTGATGAATTCACCTTTTTATTTTATCTGTCTTGTAAAAGTGAAAACAGTCAAAACAAAAAAGCCAGTTGGGACAATGATGAATTCCAGATATAAAGGGTGGCCCAATTAACACCAAATGGTGGAGAGATATGTCATCCAGCCACCCTGCAAAGGCAGCCTTTGGGCTAATAAAGCATTTTAATAGAAAGGTTGTCTTTCTATAAAAGTGCATCCATGATATAAATATTTAGAGAAGGGCCTGGGAATGATTTTTAAAAGACATGGTTGTCTTTAAGGCAGGTTTCAATGTAGTTCCTAGGGGGTTACTTTGCAAAGGTCAGTGGGCGCTTTGGGAAGCAATTTAAAAACATCCAGTGTAGCATATCATCTTAATATAGGGGGATGTATTGTTTGGCTACTTTCCTTAAATGTACTGTTTGCTTTTGCCGATAAGCTTGGCGTAAAAGTCTCTGCAAGCAAAACAGCACTGTGGTGTAATGGTTCAGGGTACAATTCATTCTGGTACAGAGGCCATGTGCAAGGTTTATTCCTGCTGACTACCTGCTCTCATATCATCAGAGTCCCACTCAGACAGAGCCTTAACATGGGATTTCAAGTGCATAAGGGATGGCCCAAGTTCCCTTGTCCTAAGGTAAATTTCAGCGCTAGTAAAAGAAAAGGTGGGTCAAGTGTAGCCTCAGCTTAGCAACACCTCTTTGAACAGGAAACCAGACTGAAGACAGAAGAAAGTGGCTCTTTTCGTCAGAATTCTAGCATTTCTGGTTGCAATTTCATGGGCAATAGTGTACATTATTTATTAATTATTATAATTATAGTAGTACCCCAGTGTAATAGGGACCTTCCATGCCACTCCTGCCTGAACAGCTCACAGTCTAAGAATTACAAATGCAAAAGATGTCTCTGATAACATGTCCTGGAAAGGTCATTCATGCCTTGTTATTGGCCTGATCCTGCATTTCTTGTACACCAAGGCCAGATCTTTAGCTCCTTCCTGCAACCTGCAACCCTCCCTCTGTTCCTTTGCATGGCTTCAGCTGCACACTGTGACCAGAAAGTTAGAGTAAGAAGCTGTGGGTGAGACAGCACGGGTACAAGGACTCTACACCTATCCTCCTCACAAACTTGTCAAGAACAAAGTCTGGGAGGAAAGGTGGCCAGAGCACTGCTATGCTTTGGCCATCCCCAGCTGCGCCAAAACAACTCCAGGGGGGTTACTGTTCTAGCTGAGCACAACTTGACGTGGCCCCAAGGCATCAGATGCTAGATCAGTCACTGGAGCAGTGAGCAGAGCTAACAAAAGATCATCTTTAGCTCTTCCTCAGGTCTATCATCCAGATGCAGCATCTGCCCAGTCTGTCAGTTCATTAGGTATCTGGGGTATGTAAAGAATATAAGATCTTCAGGCCTTGTACTGAACCATTTCTGCTTCTGATCCCATCCAAAACCAAGAAACGTAAAGCCCTCTGCAAAACAGCATTTCCAAAAATGAAGTGAGCTTCTCTAAAACTCTGCCAGACACCATCAAAAACTCAACATTCGCCTCTCCTGTCCCCCACAGTAACTATAGTACTTTCCTATTCTTAAAAGACAAGAAAGCTCCCTTAGTAATTGCTCTGCGCCTCATGGTGACATACACCTTTGAAAAGTCTGAGAGAGGGAGCGTGTTTATTTATTCATCTCTCTTTGAGTTTTAATGGCCTCCACTGTACAGTCAAGTTTCATGTTTGGTTCAAGCTTAGGCTCTGTCCTTATTTTATCACTCTAGTATATATGGCTCCATTAGGCCAGTGGCTACAGCAATTTCTCATAAATCTGGTTGGTTAATGGATTTAGAACTGATTAGTAGATAGAGGGGAACACCTCAGCCATTGTACCTGACGCGACTCATACAGACGTTACAGTAGCTTACCCGCTTGTCAGCTCTGGGTTGGTGGGCACATGGAGCTCTTGACAAAGACATATTGATGGTTTCATTCAAACAGGAAAAAGAAAGAGAAATGCAATTTTGACCAAGTACCTTCAGTTTTAGTTCTTCATTTATCTGAGGAAGATAATGGACAGAGTAAATTATGCCTTAGTTTTTACTACCGCTATTTTTTTTCTAAATGCTACTCCAGAAGACTTGTACCCATCTCTTCACTCGATAACTACCTAGATCTGTGAAACATCTCTAACACATTTTACCAGATTTTGTGACTCCTTGGAGCAAACCTGGTTCATCTGTTGATCAAAAAGAGCTTTTTATATTGAAAACATGCAGAAATTCATGTGACTTTGATGGGAAAATTGTTTCTGTCAAAACTGTGAGGAAAAGGAAATGGAGTGATGTATGAGAACTCCTCAAAGTTCAATTCTGTGAATTTGTCACAGCCCCGCCAGGAAGTGATTTCCAACATGTATAGGTGCTGTTTCATTCAGACCATTTCACTGAGGGTGCTTAAACCAACATTTCACAGGATTTGGCCTTTAGTCTGCCGTATTCCAAGATACCCTCAAACAGAAACAAATTAACAGCATGGAACAATTAATTCTTGGGAGATAGCTTAGTGTCAGCTAATTTTCTTCAGCGATCATGGTCTCCTGAAGCTTCTGGTTTGTAAATCTTCAGTCCATTCGACCTGTCCTATCTGAGGTGACATTAAATAATTTAACTGACATTATTTTTTAGAGTCACCTAGGTGATACGGATGCCAAATTTCAATTAAAATAATGAGAGTTAGTCACCACTGTGCTTAAGTTAGGAAAATTTCTACCTCAAAATAGAATGAAGGTCTTTTTAGTCTGGGGCACACAACTTCTCTGAATTAATAATGCATAAGGTCTACCCTTTTCACAAAGCTCTAGCTGAAAACTGAGACAATGAGTTACATCTTTCCAAGGCCATATTACTGCAGGTTTGATAATCTGCAGATTATTTCTAATTTATGACTGGTGCAAATATGGTATTAAAGGGCAGAAGTAAAACACAACACGTTTACCACCATCTCATTGCACAGAAAAACCCAAACAAGATCATAGGTGTTTATGCTGCAAATCAGCATTACCCAGGCAGTTATTCTGCATTCTGAGAACATTCATAATTTTTATCTTTATGAGGTCTGTGAATATTGACACTTGACAGGAGCTCAGGTTTGTACCTGAAATTCTAAAGACTGTAAAGTCTGGGTCTTTGAAGCCCAACTCCACTGGTGAGTCAAATATCCATCGCTGTCCCTGACTGTTCCTCCTTCCAGATTCATCATCAGTGCAAGTGAACAGCTGAGTGAGGAAGAAGGGGAAACACTAGTTAGACTTTGAGTTAACTGGATGGAATGGCAGTAATATAGATCCATCACTGAGCAGAAAAATCTTGACAATCTTTACAGTCTTCAAAGTGAAATAATAGGTTCAAAAATATGGGCTCATTTTCTCCCTCTTTGGGGGAGAGGACTAACTGCAGGAAAGAAAATGGCCATGTTAGAACATGATCTGGCCCTGCATGTTTTGCATTCATAAAGTAAAAACACAAGAATTGGTTCTGAATTCAGGAGCATTCGGACAAGCATCAGAGCTGTTGGACAGGAATTTCTGAAGGCTTATGGTCCCTCCCTCAGTAGCTGGATATCACATCCTTTCACTGAATTCCCAAATGTAGATGGTGTGTTCTGAACTTACTAGTCTTCCCAGAGAGCATCACATAAAACCAGTGCAACCTTGAGCTTCACCATGCAACAGCTTTGCTCTGTTCTGTTCCCCCTTCATAAATCTTGCTCAGCTCTCTGGTGACTATTTCCACCTGAGTTATGGCATGTATTGTAATCCTCAGTTACTCCCACTGGGGTTATACTCTCACATGCACCATTAAAAGTCACCAATACCATTCTGTTCAAAGACTAAGGGCCATGTTAATTAATTGTCCTTCTTATAGAAGGAATGACATAATCATAAATGGTAAATAATAGGAAACTTTTTACAGTATATTAAATTGTTAATGAGGAGGAACCATTTGTTTGGAGCTAAGACTTCAGGTTGTGTTCCCTTGTTCACCATCAACTGGCTGTGTAACCTCAGGCAAATCATTTAACTTCTCTGTGCCTTCAGTCTGCTCATCTGTAACATGGAGATGATAATGACTATCTCACAGGATTCAGAAGCTTAATTAGTTAAGGTTTGTAAAGTATCCTTAGATGGGAAAGCACAATAGGAGCGCAAAGTGTTCTGCATTTTATTAGCAACAACACAAATGGAAGCAATACAAAATTACTAAGAGCCCATTCTTGCGAGCACTTGAGCACTATGAGTAGATTTATGCATTAGCTGTCAATGGGATTGTTGCTCATGTGCATAAATGTTTGCAGTATTGAAGGCTACAATGAGGACAACACAACAAAAAACACCTAATGATTGACTGACTGTCCTTGTACCTCTCTTTTTGAACTGATATGGCAACATCATCTGATCTAGCAGTTTTCAACCACTGTGTCGGCACACATTACTGTTGCCACGCAGCTGTAAGTATGTCACGGAGAGCTGGAGAGATGGTTGGTTTTGGCCTGGGCAGGGGGCTGGTGTGCCCTGCAGAGTCCCAATATACCATCAAGTGTCTCACGAATTGCAAAAGTTGAGAACCAATGGTCTAATCAAATGAACTTCCAGAGCAGAAGGAGTGAAAAGACCATGTGAGCTTTGAAAGTAAAGACAAGAAGCATCTGTTTGATGCAGTAGAGAAGGGGGTTCTGATCCACGTCTGCTGGAGTGGAATACTGCATGGGCCTCTGAGGCTGGTGCCCAGGACCCTCACATCGTGAAAGCTTCTGGATTGCTGTGGACCACAGCCTCTGGTGCACAGCCCTCCAGGGCTATGTCTACACGTAACCCGTTATTTCAGAATAACTTACACAGGGCCCCTCGATCCTCGCCGCCAGCTTTTTAACTGGCGTCTGAACCACTGCCGCCAGGTGATTAAGCAGGCCTTTGGATGGCTGAAGGCCCGCTGGAGGTGCCTCCTTACCCACTTCCACCTTGGAGAGGAGACAGCAACGGAGCTCATCAGTGTGTGCGTGGCCCTGCATAATTTTTGCAAACTACGGGGCGAGCCCATTGCAGCTGCCTGGGAGGCCGAGGCCCAACTCATCAGAGGCCAGTATGAGCAGCCCACACCTGTGCCCCCATGGGAGCGGGCCTCCAGAAGGGCTGTCACCATACAGGAGGCGCTCACAGACAGCTTCACCACTGAGGCGGACCTCTGAACCCCAGGCTTGCCCCACCACACACCACCCTCCTACTATAGCCAGCCCCCACCCATCCACCCGCACTGTGCAGCACAACCAATAAAGCATGACACACGCACCAATAATGTGTTAACATATTTATTTTAACAGAACAGGGGGGTTGGGGGAAGGAAGGCCTGGTGAGGGTTAGGAGATGGGGTTGGGGTAGAGGTCACTGGGGGTCAGGGCTGCAACTGGGAGATGGGGTTGGGGTAGGGGCCACTGGGGGTCAGGGCTGCAACTGGGAGATGGGGTTGGGGTAGGGGTCACTGGGGGTTGGGGCTGCAACTGGGAGTGGGGGTCACTGGGAGGAGGGTCTGGCACGGCCCTGCACAGGACCACCCCAGGTCCGGGGTCGCCGTGGAGGAGCGCGCTGTGGTGGTGCTCCGCCAGCTGCTGGTGGGCCGGTGTTATCGGCGGTGCGGTGCAGACTGCCGGCCGCATCCTCCATGGCTGTGCCAAGCTGGTCCATGGCCATGGCCTGGCGCTCCATGGGCACAGCCTGGTGTTCAAACGCAGCCACCAGGTGGTCGTCGGCAGTGGCCCTCTGTTGAAGCGGCTGGAGGGCAGCCTGCTGTCACCACCAGGCCTGGGCGGATGCCTTGGCCCGCTCCCCCAAGTCCTGCAGGCTGGTGAGGACTTCACCCCATGTCCGGGGGCCTCTCCTCCTCCTCCGTCTTGGTCTGGGGCTGCCAGGTGGGCTTCATGCCCGCTGGCTACCGCTGGCACGAACTGCTCTAAGGAGGCATCAAACAGGGTTGGAGCCTGCTGCCTGCTGGCCTTGCCTGTGTGCCGCTTGTCTGCAGCACGCAGCTCCGCCCGCACTGTCAGCAGGAATCCAGACCTGGGTCCTGTGGGACATTGCCCCAGAGGGACGCAGGGCCTAGTCGTGCCCACATGTGCACTGGACTCACCCAGAAGAGTTGCTCTGGGGAGTCTCCCAAGGCCACTTCCCAGTGGTCTGCTCTGCAGGCTGTGCACCCTGCCCAGGATGCAGCCGCATCTGTCACATCCATCCAGGGTTACCCCAACCCTGGCACGCAGGGGCCTGTCACCCTGGTGCCACATGTCTCCCGGGTAACTGTGCCCACGGGGGGGCCTCTGCCCCCCCCCCGGCCCTGTTCGTTGCCTGTCCCTGTGCCGGACCCTGTCGCTGCCTGTGACCTGGGCAGACCTAGCCCTGCCTGCTTGTATGGGGCATGGAGACTCACCGACAGGGGCTCCGGATGTCCGCCGGGATGTCCCATCGTTGGTCTCTGAGTCCCCCGGGGTTGTAGTTGCGACCGGCTGCTGCTCCTCCTCCTCGCTGCCACTGCCCTGGCCAGGGGGGATGAGCTCCGGGGTCCCTGCTTCAGCCTCTGGTGGTGGTGGCTGGTCCGCAGGCTCCCCGACATCCAGGGACGCCTCAGGACTGCTGTCTGGTCCCTCTGGGGCTGAGGAGGTGCTGGGGCGGTGCCCGGTGTCCACGGCCCGGGCTGGCAGGCCACTGGGCTCAGCCCCCAGGAAGGCTTGCAGCTCCTTGGAGAACGGG
This sequence comes from Podocnemis expansa, assembly GCA_007922195.1. Taxonomy (NCBI): domain Eukaryota; kingdom Metazoa; phylum Chordata; order Testudines; family Podocnemididae; genus Podocnemis; species Podocnemis expansa. The sequence continues at coordinate 19,094,260 of ML681973.1, forward strand.
CAGGTAGCAGTGCTACCTGCCCCCTGGAGCTCACATGGTCCTGCCTCAGGGCCTTGACTTTGGAGCGCACTTGTTCGGTGCTGCGCTCCTGGCCCTGAGCGGACAACTCCGCTGTAATGTCAGCATACGCTGCCCAGTTCTGGTGGCTAGCCCAGAACCGGGCAAGGATGTCCTGCCTGCTCCAGATGGTGAGGAGCAGGTGGACCTCCTCATTGATCCCGACGGGGCCATGCCGTCTACCATCAGCAGCTCCTAACCCATGTGCTGACATGCCTGCAGAGGCCTCTCAGCACGCTGCAGGGCCGAGCACTTCCTTCTTCCTGTGGGTGCTGTGCACCCATGGCAAGAAGGTCAAAACGCGTTATTTCAAAATAACGGTTATTTTGAAATAACACGTCCAAACAGTGTTATTTCAAAACAACCATTTCAAAATAACAGACATTTCGAAACAATTGGGGTTTAACCTGTTTCAAAATAAGCAAATGTCATGTAGACCTAATTTATTTCAAAATAACCAATGTTATTTTGAAATAAAAGTACTGTGTAGACATAGCCCAGAGCTGTCCCCAGAAGTGTTGGCTGGCGGCCCCCCCTTGCAGCGGTGCCAGCCAAGGCCACAGAGCCCCTGACTCTGCCTCCTAGCACTGGTGGGACCGGGCATACCCCCCTAGACAGGGCACCACCTTAATATGAAGGCCACCAAGGGTGGGCAGCCCCAGGCCTTGATCCGGCCTTGCATGTCTGGAGCTGTGGGGTGCTTTCGGTAATAAAAACATACAGTAATAATGTAAGAATAATCCAAGGTAATCCAAGAGGACTGGCAGGTATTTCTCCCTTAGAAATGAAATGTTATATTTTAGAAAGACTTCTTCACCTCTCCCTCATTGCCATCACCCTTCCAGATGCTTTAAAATCCCAGGGGCTGGAACACCCCAGCTCCATGCTCTGACAGGGCTGCACCTGTCATTGTATGTATTAGGCCTCAATACGCTTTCTCCCCTTATGTAATGCGCTGGTTGCAATACCAGCTGTTAACACCTGAAGTTCTTTCACAAAATGTGCTCCTTTGTTTTGTGGCTATGGTTGTTGTTGCCTTCAATCTGTTTTTGACACATGCCCCTGTATTATTTACTGCTCCATACACTGTTTCCACCACGATTTACATGACTGCAATATAGCCACCATTTGGGGACTCAGTCAGTTACTTAAATTCGATTTCCCTGGCCTGGTTTTTAGAGGTGTTGAATGCCCACATTTCCCAGAATTCACTGGGAGATGCTCAATAGTTCTGGGAAGCAGCCATCTGTACACCCCTCCACCCCCATGGTATTATCTATTCTACACACTATAGAAAGAGGTTAAAATCCACTCACCTGGCTTTGAAGGAGTAACGCACACATGCTTGGTAGTCAGCTAGAAAAGAAGCTAAAAGAGCTAGGCTTGGAGCATTATTAAAGAGAAGAGTGATTGTTTTTCCCATGCAGCACAAGGGGAACTGGCAAGCAGCGATATTTCCTGTTGGGTAACTTATACAACTGTCAAGTATTATCAACATTACATATAAAAGACCCTCCTGGGATCTCTTCCTAACTGCATCTTTACTACTTTAAAAGTCAGGCCAACTCCAGTTCTTGCATTTGGATCTTGCAGTGCCCAAAAGATTTTTGGCCTCCCAAGATGGATGTATTTGTTTCACTCTCTTCCTTACCATCATCATATTAAACCCATTTCCTGGATCTCACAGTACCTAATAGAAGACTGGCAGAAACATAAGTTCTTAACCACAGAATAGCCTAAATGACTCCTACATCTCTAGAACATGCTCCATTCACATGTGCGCTAGAACCAGCATTTGAGAATATTCAGGGCACCGGATGAGAACCATGGGTTTTTTACTATACCTTTGATCACATTTTAAATACTATTAAGAAGTAGGGGATTTTTCTAAGCAAACAGGGAAATTGTTTAAATGTGTTTTTGTAATCGACAGCTCAACTGATCAACATCAATATACGCTACTAAAATAAGTAATATATTAATTGTAATAATAGTGGTGATTGTAAGTAGGGAAATGTAATGCCCTTTCTCAAATTTTTGAGGACTCTGTGTGTGGAGATAATAGCCATTTTGTTCTCAGAGTTGAGGCAAATCTTTGGTCAAAACTATTTTTTTGACAGAAAATTGACTACGAGAAAAATTTGGCAGGATGTATCTGCTTTCCTTGAAAATTGTTGGGTTTTTTTGTGTCACAGAATAAAAAACCTGAAAATTTACAGCCAAAAATCTAAGGAGGTTGGGTTTTATTTGTTTTTGTTTTTCTCAAATGTTTTGGCTTTACAAAAGAATTCAAAAGTTTGAAATGGCAAGAATGATTTTTTTAAAAAAATCATGACAATTGTATGTTTTAAAAAAATCATTTTCCAATCAGCCCTGCTGCAGACTGTCACAAAGAGGGTGACAGCCACACCACCACACACCATGTTCTCTCATGGGGGCTTTACTTTTGTTCTTCCTTGCTGCTTTTCTGATGCTCTCTGTATGTAGAAAAATGTAAGAGCAACGTTTCCATCTAGAAATAACATTCAGCTACAAAGTTACTGCCGTGGTACCAGTTATTCCCATTATATAGCACCTTGGCATCATGGCAAACACCAGATCATGACTACAAGTACTTCCAGAATGGCTTTCCATCCTTTGTAATGATGATATGTGCAGCTTGCTAAACTAATACTGATGAGGCTGCCTCACAGGCAGCTGAATAAAGATTGTCTGACAGCACACAGGCTCTGTCTCTTTCTCTAGCAGCCAGTTCTCTAAGGGCTTCATTCACTGACATCTTCATAACCAACACTGCAGCAACTGATTCTATTAACCAAAGTGAGGAGCTAGAAATACAATAAAAAAAAGACTGATGCCTCCAAATGAGCCTTTTGTGTTTTATACACAGCATTAGAAAGCAGAGGCTGGATAAAAGTGGGATGAATAGATTCATTTAAACTAGAGAAATAATATGAAATTTTGGACCAGGAGCTTTAAATTCTTAATTCCCAGTTCAGTTGAAAGGTCAAACTGAGCAGAAGCTCTTATAAAAATTGAACTGCAGTAGAGTTTCTTTTAAGAAAGGAAATGGGCAGAAATTCCCAGAGATATGGAGCAATGGTTTCAGTCGTGGTTCACACAGCTCTCACATCCCTCCTTGCTCCTTAAGCCTGTGAACTCCCTGAAGGACTGGAACTGCAAGTTTAATTTATGGAAATTAAATTATGCTAGGAAAGAAGCTGCCTTTCTTCCCACTGTCCCCAACAATTTCAGGGTCTTTTGGGGATGGAAGAAATTATTAATTATGAATGACAGCTGAATGTCAGTGTGTCCAGCTATGCTGTGCAAAGAATTTTTCAGTGGAAGCCACTGGACTACAGTAAACAGTGGGAAAACTTGCTCAGGTAACACAAAAAAAAGGATCCAAAACTTAAAAAAAAAGGATCCCAAACTTGGTGTGTTCTTTGAACCAGCACTGGAATTATTTGGGGATTCAAAATAGCTTGGTGACAATTCTAAAAATATAAACACATGTGGTTAGATTGTTAGTTCTTTGGGCCAGGAGTCATCTTTTTGTTCAGTGCATGCACAGCACCTAACACAGTGGGCTCCTGCTGTATGGCGGGGGCTCATAGGTACTACTAAAGGACAAATATTAACTGACGTGCCTTTGAGCTAACTGACTGTAGTTTGGACTGGACGCAAAAGGGAAAAAAATCTCTCTTTCTTTCTTTCTTTCTTTCTTTATCTAGCAAAAAGGTTTGTATTGTCCTGCAAAAAAACAAGGAGTCGTGTGGCACTTTAAGACTAACAGATTTATTTTTCACATGAGCTTTCGTGGGAGAAAATCCCACTTCGTCAGATGCTTCGAAGGTGGGTGTTCTGTGAGTTCACCCATCTTCGAAGCATCTGACGGTGAACTTACAGAACACTTATCTTCGAAGCATCTGACGAAGTGGGATTTTTTCCCATGAAAGCTCATGCAAAAAATAAATCTGTTAGTCTTAAGGTGCCACATGACTCCTTTTTTTTTTTGCTGAACTAGACTAACACGGCTATCCCTTTGGAAATTGTATTGTCCTGATCATCATGTCATCTCAGCACCATCAATGACTGCATGATCTACCAGGTTGAGAAAGTCTAGTCATAACAGGAAATCTCTCTCTGACCAGTAAAATTTTTCAAACAATTAGAAATACTCCTGTGTGATCCAGCCCAGGAGAACGCCCTCAAAATCACCTGCTCCCATGAGATACCCATCACAGTTTGGCAGGCAAATGATATTTGGATGCCTTAGGTAAGTTCTGGCTGGGTATCTGAGCTTCTTAATGCTTGGTAACCAAACCCCTGAGTCTTCTGAGGTTCACTATCCCTACCTGTTGGCAATGACTCATACAAGGACCAGCCAGCAAGATTAAATGATCCTATCCAATTCCCACTGATTTCAGTCTGAGTGAGATTAGATCCTAAACAAGGGACTTCATCCCACAGTCAAGAAAGATCAAATGCAAATGCTATACAATGATTTTATACACAGTGCTTCCACTGTTTGTTTAAATGTATCTTGAAGACACCCTTTGTTAGAACCCATTGGATGACTCTCTGAGCTCTTGGATTGAGACCAATGTAGTAGGCAGGGTTGCAAAGGGGCAGAACAATTTGGTTTCAGTTGAGGGAATAGGAAAGGTTGACCGATAAATAGGAGCTGATAGGAAATGAGATCAAAGCAGCACCCAGGAATACACTAAGGATACGTCTATACTGACGGCAGCAAATTTTTCACCGGCAGCTTGATCTTCCACGCACAATTTAGCAGTGAGTATGAACTCGCTGCTGCACTCCAGAAGTCACTTTAGCAACTCCAGCCCTGTAACTGGAGATGCTGTAAGCCAACTCCAAGCCCTTTGCGGTTGGCTTACCTTAATGTGTTCAAGACAGAGAGTTGTTGGGAGATAACGCAAGGTATTTACTTACCTTGCATATCTCCCATCGACTGCTGCTGACAAGTGTAGACTAGGGCTTAGTCCCAGATGACCTCGAAAACTCATCTTCTGTTTTGACTGTTACCCTGGCTTCTAGTGTAGTACAAGGGTGCATCATAGCCGGGAATGACAGTTTAAGAAAACGTGTGTATGTCCAGCTAAATCTGACCCCTCTCTGATCTGAATTGTCTCTTAGACCCATGAAAGATCATTCTTAGCCTTTCATTTCAGGACATATTGGAAGGCAGTTGTCCTTAGTGTCTGTTAATGATGCCACTACATATTCCATTTCTGCTCACCCTCACCAAGAAATATCCAAACCTTGGATGAACACTGTTTTCCTCTAGGAGGTACAAGGAATTTATTTCTGCTGAGGATGAACATTCAGTGGCTATCTACAATATTCTGCTACTGTTGGTATATCAGTACTGAATGAACCATAGTCATCCATGTCTGAAAGCCTGGCTCCTGCCACAGCCCTTCCCTTGTCCAGTGTCCTGTACATTTTAATACTTTGATGAGGAAAAGCAGTGGTACCTATTGCTAGTATGTGATCCAGAGGGTGCGTACCAGGGGAACCTATGTTAATCTAGAGTCTGATATTGAGTGACCTGTTCATGGCTGTATAGTGGCATGGAAGGAGCACCTCCCCACAAACCTTATTTAAACAACCCTTCCCCCCTGCTTTTGATAGAAGGATACAAAATAAATGCTGTCCCATCAGGAAAAGAAAAATAGAGCTTTGCCGGTTTAGTCTTGCGTTCTGTTGGCAGTGAAACCACTTGCCCTCCTTTCCCAGGTGAGGTTGGTGGTGAACCAGGCGGAGCTGCATAATTTCGCACTATCAGGGGATTGGTATGGCCCTTTGCTTTGATTTTAGCCTTTTCTTCCTCTCTAAAGTGAATAGGAATAAAGAAGTCATCTATCTCTGCAACATTTGAAATCCAGAAGGCCAGTGGCCCAGATCCTCAATTGGCACAAATAGATGTAGTTCTGTTGAGTTATACTAGCTGAGGGCCTGGCCCTCTGTGATTTTTTTGGTGATCACTCCTGAACAAATCAGTCTTTTTATGATACCTTTGTCAAGAAAGGGCACTGCTCACTTTTCTTTTCATAGAATTGTACTCGTTTTTTCTCTCTCTTTTTTAAAGCAGTGAGTTTACTGCTTCTGAGAGGTGCTAGATGAAAAGAAATTCATCCACAAAACAAGTAACACATGAGAGACCATGCACCGAGCTTCTCCATTTGCAAATGTGCTTCCTGCCAGACTGGGAGTGAGGGAGGGGGTACATCTCCAGAAGGGAGAAGGGCATTGGGTCACAATAGCTCCGTCAGTTCTTGGTCTCTTTGTTCAGATGACGGAGAAGGGCATCTTTCAATGCCTGTGAGAACCAGACTACCAAATCCATTTAATACTGGCCACCAAACAGCCATCAGGTGGTAACAACCAACAGTCTGCCAATATAGATGTGAAAAATTCATCCCCACAAGCAATTCTCTGAACCATCCACTCCCTCCTCTTTTCAAAGCACTCAATTTGCATAATATTTATTTTGGTTTTTACGCCCCAGTAGGTGTAATACTCTATAAAACTTGAAGATAATATTTTACCTGCCCGCTGAGTTCATTTGCTTCCATTTAACCATCTTGATCATTTTTACACTTCTACATTTCTAACCAGGTCTGAAAATGACTAGATTTATGGTCATGAAAGATCATATGGAACATGTCTCACAAATAGGAGTCTTAGTCACAGCATCCTCATTAAATTCCAACTTGGGTAATTATAAATTGTGTCATCATAAATTCCCTCAGTAGCTTCAGTTTAAAAAAACTAACCTTTCACTTACCCTCCTCTGACACTCTGGTGGGACACAAATTAGTTATTATATTCAAGTGCAGAGATGGCTGAAATCCATGTTTATTAAAGCACTTTGAGATCTCTCAAATGACAGGCACTAACTACATACACACGCACGCACCCATAAATGGCTGTGAAAAGTTATCTTCCAGAGAACTGTGCTGGCATTCTATTTTTTTCAGCTCAAGTCAGCTACTTGACAGGGAGGATCTAAAGCCCCATGGCTAATACAGACATACTCACATTGCTTGTCTCTATGACATATAAACAAACACACCTGTTTTAAATGCGTATTTCCTTGAAGCCTGAAGTTAATCAGACAAGAGAGAAACCAACAGTCAAAACCAGTTCTAGTGATATGAGCCTGTATGGTGCAATACAAACCAACCAAGTATGGATTATTCCATACTTGTCTTTCCTGGGGTTTCTGATGCCTTCGTCTCAGAAATCTAGTGGTGGCCACAGCTGAAGACATGGTACTGAACAAGATTGACTATAGACCTGATCTGAGACGGACATTTTCATGTCCCAGTTCCACCACTTCTTAGTCCTTTTCACAACCATGCCTTAGCTATTTGCTTTGGCCATTGGGCGATGCTTACATACGTCGGCACATTTCTCTCAGCTTCTGCCTGGCTTCAGGGCATGGGTCATGCTGATGATCAGCATTTGTCATCTCCTGCACAGGTTTAGATTTAGGAGAACCTGAAAAAGTAAATGTTGAGACAGAGAATAAAAGCAACCAGCAAACTAAACAGTCCATCTTATTGCCCTTACCCTGAGAATCTGGAAAAGGGATGGGGGCAGTGAGAGTACACTAGATCTCTTTTCACCAGGGAAGTTGAATCTATCACTATATTAACTCATTTCCCCCTCTCATAATAATAATAATAAAATAAAAACCTTGTCTCTGCATGGCCATAGTGCTCTTTTCAGTCCCTGCTCCATCACATCTACAAGCTATCATAATTAAAACCATCTAAAAAATGAGAATTTTTTGTGTGGAAATAAGCTCCCCTTTTTCCTCAGAAAATTTTGGAGGAGCTGTAACTGTGATGGAATAGGGCAAAAGTCAATATGTGCAATACACCCATGGGAACATTAGTAGGGGAAGGAGCCATGAAGGCAAAAAAAGAAGAGTACAAAGGCAGAAAAGTTACAAGTTTATTTGGGTAAAATATCCTTGTTTAAATGGGGAGAAGAAAAGATGATGTAGTAGTTAGGATACCAGCTGGCAACTCAGGAGATGTGGGTCAATTCCTTGCTTTGTTATAGATGGACCTCCTATGCAAGCTTGGACAAGTCACATAGCCATTCTGTGCCAGGTGGGTAAATAAATATGTTTAAAAAGATTGCAGGACACTTAGTATGATCATGAGAACTATATAAGTACCTAAGACAGACTGTTCAGGCAAAACATCACCCAAAGCTGATATGAACTATTTTGTACAAAAATACAAATCATTCTGTTGTGTTGGACAGCTTGTTACATCAGAGATTATCGGCAATGCAGGTGAGGGATCCCCCACCTTGGTTATCACAAACTACTACATTGGCCTTTTCTTTTGGCTGAGGGTAGAGCACTTGCCTTTCAAGGAATGGGGTATAGATTCCCAAGGAACTGGGCTTACCTGGGGCCTTTGGCTGTTTGTTTTCCTTTGATGTGAGTGAAAAGCTGAGGCAGGACACAGAGACTTGGTGTATTAACTGGATGGTGGAGGAAATGGGGATGGGTTTGCAGGTGCTGTGTGACACTGGGAGTAAGCAGAAACTGGGATTTAGCAGCAAAAATGCACCCACAAAGAACTTTTCTGCACAAAATAAAGCCAGTAAAATCAAAAACAGTTGCCTTAGCTGTGTCACAATTCATGGCCGCCTGATTCCTAAATCTGGGGCCGGAGGAAGAAAGGAAAGATGTCCCTGGACTGGGATACAGGAGATCTGGACTCAATTCCCCACTTTTCATAGCCTTATGCATGACCTTGGACAAGTCAATCAACCTCTCCTTGCCACATCTCTAAAATGGTGTCGTGATTATACTTTCCTCTCCTACCATTTGTCTTATCTATGTAGACTGGGAGCTCAGAGCAGGGCTCAGCTCTTGCTATCTTTGTTCAGAGCTTAGCACAGTAAAGTCATCAGAGTCCTTAATAATAATGAATTTAGTACAGCAAAGAGTACTGAAGTTGTGGGAAATTTATTTCTTATGGTTTATAATGTAATATATTACTAAAATTATATACTATAAAAACATAATATATTATAATAGTAATAGATTATAGTAAATTAATATTTATTATTATATATCATTAAGCATGAGATTTAGACTGCCTGAGGCAGCGCTGCCTCAGCATGCACTTGATCCTCCACAACCTTTCAGTCAAAAACTCCATTCATTTCAGAAATCTGTTTGATTTCCTTTCCCTGGAGGCATGGTGGCACTGACGCTCCCCCAGCTGCTGCATTGAAAGGATGAGACACTTATTGGTATCAAGTCATGTCACACATAGCTGATTCCAAGTTTCAAAGTGTGTGCCTCAAAAGCACCACTCAACTGAATGCCGTTCACTTTTTACACTGGTGAGACTATGTTGTCTAGTGGTTAGAAAAGGAGACACTACTTTAATATTTCTGGGTTCTCCTCCTGCCTTCAGGGGGGAATGTGATGTATTACGGGACTTCCTAACTCTTGCTTTTGGAAGAGGAGTGTGGTCCAGTGGTTAAAGGATAGAGGCAAGCATTAGGGATGAGAAAGTGTGGGTTGTTTTCCTACATCTGCCACTAATTTTCCTGTTAGGTGAAATCTCAGTGCCCCAGTCACTCCTCTCTCATAGGAGGGATACAATTTTTTCATAGCCTTCAGAAACACAGAGACCATTTTCTTTCCCCACCTCTTTTTTTGGATGATTGTGCCATTAAGTCCGTGGCCTCCTCCTGATTCTTGGGGCACGGAAGCTGACCTGCCTCCAGAAACTTTCTTGCAACCTCATCAGAACCACATCCTGAGGAAAACACATCATACAGAAAGTTCTCTCCCTGATAATGCCACCTTCAATCAATAATTCTGAGTTTCTCAACAAGTGTGCCGGTGTTAACTGTTAATATGCTGTCTCTTCTAGGACTGATCGTGATGTGACTTGAAAAGTTTGACACGGCAGATCAATTTAACAGAGGCCGTGCAGAGAACTGTCTCTCAGGTCTTCCATGCTTGGGATCAGACTAATGGCTATTTTAGGGGCTGAAGAGGAAGTTTTTCCCAAGTCAGACTGGCACGGACCTCAGAAAGAGGGGTTTCTGCTTTCTCTAGTGGAGGGGAGGGGGAAATGTTTGCTTGCTAGACTCATCTGGGCATATTCACCAAACTGAGCCCCTACCAGGGGCCTCGGGAACTGATACATGTGGTTCCCTCCAGGTCTTTACCTATGGCATACAGCAGTTTACATCCAGAGGGCTACAATACGTCAGTCTAAGCCCGATGCAAGAGTAACTGGGGTGGGGTATAGTGGTCTGGTACGTGCAGACTACATGATCTGTTGGTTCCTTCTGGTCTTAAACTCTATGACCAACAACTACGTAGAAAGCTACATAAGCTGCCATCTGCTCAAAGGCTTTGGACAGATGGAGAAATATCCAAGACCCTCTCCATAGCAGAGTCACAGACACACTTGGCTGCAATCATATTTCAACATGCTTAATTGGGAGCAAGGGGTTACCACGGAGGCTCTAGCTCAGTTTCCCAGACCAATGGCAGGTTCTGTTGTGGTGATTGCTGCATTCTATCAGAGTGGCAAAGAAAATTAAAACATTTACATTACTTAAGCATCCTTACTGGTAACGGAGTCAATCATTGCCTTCATCTTCAGCTTGAGGAGTTCACTCAGCAGGTGGACTGACCTTCGCTGAAATTTGAGGAGTATTTGCTGGTTTTCTGCTGAAGGAGACATGTAGCTGGTCTCTGGCAGTGTGCTTTTGTGAACAGATTTCTTTCCTGTATGAGGCTTGCAGGTCATGCTAGAGGAAGATGACTCCATGACGGGGACTAAATGGACGACAGGACAGAACTCTCCGCTGACGACTTTCCTCTGTGTCGTTAATGTCAGCTCCTCCCATGTGAACTCGAAGAGGTTCTTGACCCCTCGTGGCACATGGATGCCCAGTTTACGGCATAGTGCAAGAAGGTGGATGATTTGGGCCAGCATGTCTGGTGCTGCCACTTTAAACTTTTCATACAACTTGGCATCACTCCTTTTGGCACTCATAACAACCATGTATTTATTTCACTTCTGGATTTTTCATTTGCTGTTATCTGTGGGAAAACAGAGGCTGAAACAAAAGCTCTCTTCCATCAAGGACCCAAGGTGACTAAAAGGAATGTGTTCCCATAGATAGAATAATAGTGAAAAGTGTCAGTAATGGTTAATTTGAATAATAATAGTAGTTTACATTAATATACTATAAGGTTTTGCAAACTAATCAAATGACTATCTTTACCCAATACTGAGATGAGGCCATCTCTGTGTTAGAACGTGGTGGTTGTGTAACAGCACACAGAGACACCACACAGGGGTTTTCGAATGTTTTCTTGTTGTTTCAAGCATACCCTTAGGGTGCATGAGTTTCCAATTTAATTTGAACAAGGAGTCTAGTGGCACTTTTAAAGACTAACAAATTTATTTATCACATGACCTTTCATGGGAGAAAATCCAACGTCGTTAGATGCTTGAAGTGGGATTTTCTCCCACAAAAGTTCATACAAAAATAAATTTGTTAGTCTTTAAAAGTGTCACAAGATGCCTTGTTTGTTTTGTGGAACTAGACTAACATGTCATCAATTTAATTTGGATCTTCCAAAATGACTGGTGGGAATATAGCGTGGGAGAGAAAGGGTAGACAAGTGCAAAAATAGTAAGTTATCTATAATTGTTATGTACTTGTCTCATTATGACTTTTTAAAAATTTATAGATTAATGTAATGGGCCATATCCTGACAGACTTCCATCCAGCTACCCTCGATTTGGCAGCTCACTAATGTTTTGTATGCTACAAGTATCTTTGACATTGCATTAGATTCTGTTTTCATTAATACCAATGTAAGTCAAGCTGATTTATCTAAGTTGAAGGACAAACAGTGAACTGGAATCATATGCAGCTGAAACCACAAAGGAAATTTAAGTGTATATGAAACAGAAAAAAAACCATCCTCTGAATATGCAGCACTAGTGGTATAAGGTCTCAAAAGTTGTCAATGCAGTGCTTGTCATAAACATACAGACTACTATTGATTTTGACAATATCTGCTCTGTATACCTGATGTTATATCATCTTCTCTTGAAAATGCTTCAACGTATCAGTGATTATATGGGTGTCAGATTGGGTATCAAATATATAGTACTGGTCAAACTAATTCTGTTGTCTGCATATTTAGATAAAATGAAATGTAGGGTTTGTTTTTTCCACACTGTAGAGGTATGTAACTGTTGGTGCAAACAGCTAATTTGCCTACTATACCCATGTGCACAAGTCATGTAGATGTTGCATGCACAATTGTACTGACTTAGCTAACTGCACACACAAATTCTTGTAATCACAGTAATGGCATTTGAAATATTGGGTGTTAAACTTTCCAAAAAACAGGCCTAAAAATGATATTCCGTGCATCAAAGTTATTACTGTTCGGTGGTTTATAGGGAGTAAGTTGGCTCCTGTAGTTCTTTTTGCAGAAATATGTGCCTCACAGAATCAGCTGCCACAGTCAGGTGCCATTGTAGGGCGCTCCAGCAGAGTGCTGCTGTGAAAATTCAAGGGCCTTGGAGACTGAATTACAGTTATACAAGTGGGCAAGGAGGCACAGAATTAGAGGTGGAGGAAGAGATGATACTTAGGCCAATGGCTCGCAATCTTTCCAGACTACTGTACCCCTCTTTGGAGTCTGGTTTGTTTTGCATATGCCAAATTTCACCTTGCTTAAAAATAGACCTAAAAATATAAAAGTGTCACAGCATACTATTACTATTTGCTTACTGTCTCTTTTTACCATATAATTATAAAATAAATTATTTGGAATATAACTATTGTGCTTATATTTCAGTGTGTAGTATATGGAGCAGTATGAACAAGTCAATATTTGTAGGAAATTTTAATTTGTATTGACTTCACCAGTGATTTTTATGTAGCCTATTGTAAAGACCAGGCAAATATCTAGCTAAGGGTAAGTCTATGCTGACAATATCAAAACCACCATTGTCAGTGTGATCTTCTGGGTTCGATTGAGCGGTCTGTGTAAACCCGCTCAATTGATCCAGAAAGCACCATAGTAATTTTGGCCCCAGAACTGGAGTTGCAGTAAGCCAATTGGAAGGCATTTCTGGTTGGCTTAGCGAAGTGTATAGTGAACTTTTGGTAAATCATTGGCAGATACACAAGGCATTTTATGTACCTTGTGTGTCTCCCATCGACTGCCACCGAAAAGTGTGGCAAGTAGAGATTAGGGCTAAGTTGCTGTCCTCTCTTGAAGGCCAAAGAACTATTTATAAGGCCACCATCACCTTGTACTTTCCTGTAAATTAATTACAGAATTTATAAAGGTGGCTATTGTAAGGCAGAGCTGTGCCATCAATGTGTGAGTTAGTGGCAGAGCACTGGCAGCCTATCTAGACTTATTGCCTTCATGGAACCAGAGTTTTAAAGTTTCCAGAATGGAAGTGATACTTTTATTCCTCAATGTGAAAACCAGCTGTAGTCCCAGGTGCCTCAGTGCAAAAAGCTTACATTTGGGTTAATTAGAAAAAGGAAGCAAAGCATTTTCTTACTTACAAAATAAACTTTCAGCTGGAATGAAAAGTTCAAATTTCAGCAGCTGACTAGTCAATCCAGACTTCTGCATGCAAACTGGCTCCTGATGAATTTTTACAATTGTTTGAATTTCTGCTCTGCCATTTCTACTGTTTAACACAGGAAGTCTGTACCTTTTGGCTTCAGTTATTTCACATCCAACTTTCCACTCACATTTTCAGAACCAAGCCATAGACGTTAGTTCTCCAGTCACAATTATGCAAGGCTACCCATGAATCAGAAGGGTTCAGAAAACAGAAGTCTGAAAGGAATGGGAGTGGTGTGAAGCTCTTTATTGACTAAAATAGGAGGTAAACCAGGAACACAGAACATGAAGAGATGTGAATGTTGTCCAAAGGAAACAGTTACCACAATGAATTCAAGTTGAGTTCAAAATTTAAAACATTCTGTCTGTTATTTTGCAGGAGTCTGCTCAGATCCAGTTAAATCCTTGCTTCCACTCCAAATAATGACTTCCATTTACTGATTTACAGTACCTTTAAAGGAAGCATTGTCTAATACACTGAGCTTAGACACAGGAAACAAGAGAACCGAATACAAGTCTCAGCTCTGCGACAGACTCGCTGTGCAGCCTTGAAGACACAGTGTGCTTCAATTTCACCTCATCTGTAAAATGAGGACAGCAAGACTTCCCTACCTCAGAACAATGATTCTTGAATAGTTACAAAGTGTTGAGATCTTTGGAGGAAAAGGGTGATAGCCTGGTGTGGAGTCCAACAGTGCAGTAAAAGTGTATCACATCACTGTACAGCAGCTTAGGAGAACATAGTATGGCGTTTAAACCATGCAGGCAGGTTCCTGCTGGATTTGAACATCATACTGTGATTATCACCCAAAGGAGCCACATTGTTTGAGTCATTTAAAATTAAATTGGACAGAGCACCAAAGCCTGGTCTAGAAGAAATACTCTGGCAGTAGATGTACGGACAAGGTCAGTGGGTTCTCCACCTTTTGTGGGTTGCACTCTACAGGAAACACCAGCTCACTCTCAACTGAATGCAGTCAGCTCCCCAGGTCTCCACAACACACTTACCACTCTGTGACAACAGTGGTTGAAAACCACTGGGTTGGGTGACATACTAGTGCAGGTCTTTTACACCACTCACTTCTATTTTTTCACTTTAAAAGAACATTAAATGTCCAACACAATGCATTTTGCTCATCTTCTAGCTGCCCTCTCTTTATGCAGTCTCACCGAGTTATACCTTTTTAGAGTTAGACATTAGACTAGGATTTTTCAGAGAGCCAGGGGAGCGAAGTATTTTTTTAATCCCACTGGCGTTGAGTGTTGGCATCTTTAAAAGCTCACCTTTTATGCCTAATTGCACAAGATATTTAATGACAGGTTGTGACAGACATGCAGGTGCATAGTGCTACATAGTAAGAAAAAGCCACTAGGGAGCTTGCATGCACAAGCCCAGAACCAAATTATTCAAGACATACAGAGAAGGAAATCTGCATCAGGCCTCTAAACATGGTCTTTATTAGCTCTAAGTGTGTCTTAACTATCACATAGCGCTTTTCCAACATGGGTGATTTGCTCACGTAAGAGTAATCACTTGTTGGTTTTCCTAACCTGTTTTTTCCCCTCAGGATGTGTGTTTGCTCTAGTTTTGATCATGTCTACTGCATATGCTAAGTACAATTTAGCATCTACTTAATGAACACCAGAGATTTTATTTTTCAGTAAGCAATGACAAAATACAGCTTCAAAATGGGAATCCAATCAGGAGACTAGAACTCTTTTTCCATTGAAACATCTTAAATTTCTTACCTTGATAATTCCAAATGCATTAAAAATACAGCTTTCGATGCAGCCTATTCTTGATTTAAAAAAAAAACAAACCAAAAACAACAAAGATAATCCAAACACAAATGTTGCTTTTATAAACTAGATTAGCTGTCAGAGACAACAAGCTATTTGCTCCAAGTTCTACATTCTAAAACTTGAACGTTTACATGTCACAATAGGTCAGAATCCTACAGGATAAACTATTTGTGTAAAGAGCATTGCCCACACAAACTTCAGAACTGCTTTGGCCTAAGATTTTAGAAGATAAATTTAAGAATGTGCACCATGTGTTTAGGCTTTGATTTTTGTGAACCTGGGGGAAGAGTTTTCTCCTTCTCTTGATGGGGAAATTGATAAGCAATAAATTAGGGAAAGTCTCAGACATATATAGGAATATAGTGGTAGCATGACTTAGTGCCTTGAGCACAGAATGGGGACCAGGAACTCCCAAGCCCTAATCCTTCTCCATCAGTGTGTCTTTGTGTCCTTAGCAAGTCACATAGCCTATCTCAATTTCCCAGCTCATGAAATGGAGATGGTAATATTTATTTCCCTATCTCTGAAGGTGTTACTACTAGTTTATATTAGTAAAGGGCTTTGAGACATGTAAACTGCTTTTCTTTCAATTTCCTTCAAATAAGAGAAGGCTCATTCAACCAGATGTGAGCGTATCCCAATAATTATAAAAGCCTGAAGAAAACAGAGAGTATAGCAGTAACCCTTATTTCTTACTATGCTATTTAAATATAGCTCAGCAAAGAACTGCTGATCAAAAGCCAATAGTGTTTTTCAGTAGATTCCACTGTCATACTACGTAGCTACCATTACTGTCTTTAACTGGCACATTTACATTTGTAGGGTATCAAACTGCTTTCCCTCTCTACGACACTGAAAATGATTATTTACTGGAATCTATGCTATTTTCCAGTGCTAAGGAAATTGTACGACTGAGCTATTTATATTTCATGAGTTCAACCTCCCATTAGTTCTTCAAGATTCAAATTCTGCACCTGATGTCAGTCACACCACTTAGATGGCCCTGGCTGTTTCATGTTCAACTCAGAGTTCTAACTTCAGATATCTTTGTTGAATGTAGCTACTAAAGTGTGGCGATGGCTTAATGCTAGCCCAAAGATCCTAAACTATCTGGTCCATGTAGCATTTGGGATAATTGTTATGGGGTCTATAATAACCCAGCAGTGTACTAGAGATACATACAGGTAATTTCTTCAGGCTGCTGAGAAGGGAATGGTACATATATTGCCCACACATGCATGAAAGCAAGTGCATTGAGTAACTGTAGGCTGCCATCTGGTGGGCATTAGCTGACAGAGAAATAAGAGAGAGCAAGCAACATCTATTTCAGTTGTGCTGTCACTATAGCCAAATAGTAAACTTTGACTGTCGGTAGAAATGGACAGATTTAGACCATCGCACACACACCTCCCATGTTATTTCAGTGTAAGCTGGTTAGTTACTGACTTTTTAAAAAAGAAAATGATATAGTTATATGTTTTCATTTTAGGGAGGAAGAGGTGATTGGACAACTCAAATTATTATTATTATCAAACAACTGTTTCCTTTTAGTTTGCTGCTTCAAATTCATTCACTTTGGGAGACACTCAGCAGGTGAAAGAGGTTTCAGGAGGAGGAATCTCCCCTCTTAACCCTCAAGAATTAGTCACGATCAGGGTTAAAACACCGGTGAGGAAGGCACAGAAGTTTGTAATGTTGTTAGCTAAGCTGTACACACCAGGTGCATGGAACTTTTTATTCTGCAGCCCCTTTTACAAGCTCTAAATCTATTTAACAGAACTATGAACCCAAGGTTACTCTGGAGCTCCTGACCCTACTCATCAAATGGGAATATTATCACTTACTAACTTTTGCAAAGCAGTCAGATGCTAGGATGTCAGCCACCGTGACAAGCACAGAACACTGAAGACTCCATACCCCTTCAGTGTTTGCTGTCACGCTTATCACTTTGCCATTTACACTTTATCAATCTGGGAAATTTCATATTCAATTTACTCTATCTTGCTGTCCTTATTCAAGCTTTCAAAACATAAAAAACCAATGATCCAAACTGCCTCCTGCAATCACAATTTATTTTTTTCTAAGTATCAAATGCCGCCTACCATCAATTTAGTTAATTGAAGGTTAGTTTGTGTATCAATTTGCCTACACTACAATTATTGCACTAGCATATAAAAGTAATGTCAGTATGTTGGTAAATGGGTTAAATATATATAAAAAACAGCTGCATACCCCTAGTAAGAAAAATTGTGTTCTGGAAACAGTGACATAATGGATATTTTTATCTATTAAAGAGCTATTAAGATGTAGTTTCAAGTCCCAAGGGTTTTGCCTGAGGGATGTGTTTACAATTGGTCTTCTCCTTCATGTGAGCATGTGGATATTCCATATTGATCTGTACAGTGCCTCTTCACCTTTGTAATGCTTTACAGAATTACAAGTTATATACAGATCTCAGGAATGTAGCAGGCATAACAAAAACATGAGCAAACCCACACAATTATGAAGGGACAGGAAGCAAGTAAAGTCAACAGGTGACATGGTAGGTAGGCAACTAAATTTCTCATAAAAAAATTAAGGTTCTGTATTTAACCTCAAAGTTTAATTAGCAAATAAAGGTAACTGACAATGTTATTTCTTTAGAAGTTTTTGACCATATTGTCATTTAACTTGATTTTCATGTTGTCAGAGTAATCTTAACTCAACACTTCTTAGAAGTTAGCACTTAAATCTATGTCCACAGATGGGAGTAGGGAGGGGAATCTCACAAACTAAAACAAGCTTTACCTAGTTAAAACAACATTTCTATTAATAAATTTCAAAAGAGCAGGAAAAGGACAAAGGTTAGGTATAGGGAGTAAGCATCATAAAATAAATGCTGCCATCTAAATTTAGTCTTTCAATATAGTCAAAAATAGGACTGATAGAGCAAACGTATAGCCCCTGTGTAACACAGTTCAGACCATCTTATTTCACAACAGATTTTTAATTAAAGTTCCTGTAAACCGGTGTCATCTTATTTCCCTATAATCTGGGAAAAACAATCAGTAAATACTAAGAACACAATTGTATTTCATTTCTTTAAGTTAAGATTCTTGTTTATGCTTTTGATAAGCTCAAGTCACTTGTCGGTAATAAGACAGCATGTCATCTAGACTTTGATAAACAGGTTGCTGGTCTTGTGAGCTGCTGTGGTAATTCTGAGTTGATGGAAACTGCTGATTCTGTGCCGACTCTTGTCCAAGTTTCTCATGAGAGTATCCAAGCTTATTCCAATTCTGGTTTTGATAATTACTGGCTTTCTTTTGATCCATGAAGTAATTGGAAGGTGGTGCAAATTCTGGATCTCGTTCATCCCTAACCTCTGCACATTTCTTTGACCATTGTCCAAAAGTAAATTCTATTAGACAGGAAAAACATAACTTAAAATACAATATTTTACTGTACAAAGATAATTTACATTCCCTTCCTGTCAATGGATTTCTCCTTCAATATTTGACAGAAATGGAAAACTGAAAATTGCTTGAAGTACTCTGTAATAGAGCCTTCCACTTAATTTAATTAGCAAAGAAGAAGACCCTCCTTTGCTTCAAACCTCAGGAACAAAATCACTTAATGTTTTTTAAACACAACTTTTATCTTTAAGAATGTCAATTATTTTAAGAAGATCTCTGTTTTTAAATCTGGTTAGAGAAAGTTGCTAATTAATAAGCGGAAGCTCAAGTTCCAGGTGAAATCAAAGCAGTAAGAATCTAAAAAATGACCATTACGTTATGCTAGTCAATAACATTATGGTAGTCAACAATGTCAGAATACGCTATGCCTCCTTGTGGTTACAGGAGAACAAAACCAGGTGCCTATTTCATTGACATTGGAGGCATTTTAACTTCTACTACAGTCAATATTTCTCATTACAAATCTTTTAGAGAAGCTATGAAATGACGTGGTGTGACAACAGCTTAAGTCCACAGCAAATACAAAATTGTACTTTGAGGATGAACTAAAGAGCTTTTTACCCCATGTACAGAAATCTATCAACTGATTATAAAGTCCCGATGGCAGGTGCTGTGATATGTACAGCAGATAACAAATGTGCTCCAGTCCTGAGTAAGGCTTTCACACACTACTCCAATACAACTCTAAAATATGTAACTGTAACAAACCAAAGTTTCTAACCGGAGCAATGAAATGCACATTTAACACTGCTTTTGGCACTACAGATGTGTTTACAAATCACTGATTTGCAATATTTTTCAAATTTTATTTGTAATTTAGGTCTTGTAGAGTACCACTTAGTAGTAGTAATACTGCAGTAGTATGGCATCACAGAAATACAGGACTGGAAGGAATCTCGACAAGTTATCTGGACCAGTGTTTCCCTGTGTTTTTGATCCCAGGAACTGGCTTGCTGCCTTCCTAAACTGGGTCAGGGAAATCTCACCACTCTTTGAGAAACATTGGTCTAATCTAAACATCTGCCCTGAGGCAGGACTCAGTATTATCTGTACCATCCCTGACACCTGTTTCTTTATCCTGTTCTTAAAAAACCTGAATGACAGAGATCCCACAGCCTATCTAGGTAATTCTTTTCAGTGCTTAACTACCCTGATCCTTAGGAAATTTTTCCTAGTACCTAATCTAAAACTCTCTTACTGCAATTTAAGCTCATTTCTTGCAGCTGAGTTCCAATCATGGCACATGCCTCTAATGTGCTAGGCACTGTACAAACACCAGCTAAAAAAGGGAGAGCACAGATGGCAGCTGTAGGACTCCCAAAGAAGACTTCTGGAAGTCTTTAGGAAACTGTCCTGAGGGAAGCCATTTAACAGCCCGTGTCCTGTTCTTGATCAGTGAAGTAAGTTCAGCAAGTCCCAAAGCCTATAATATAGTTGGAGCCACTACCCTGACCCCTTAGGGGTAGGGAACATGAGGCATGCACAAGGGACTAAGGGAGTGGGAGCCAAGATCTCTATTAGCATAAAAGAACTATTTAACAGAATTCGTAACATGGGGACCCCTACCTAGGCAGACAGGGGAGCCCTAAGGATTTTTCAGTGCCCACATAGTAGCAGGTACTCATCAGCAGTGTTCCCTCTAAGCTGTGTGCATGTGCATGTGCACACAGGCTATGAAACCCGCACACACAACAAAATGAAGCATGCACAAAAAAATTCAACAGTGCTAATATTAGTGCACACAAAGAAATTTTTTTGCACACACAGATTTTTTGTGCACACAACCTACAAAAAAATTAGAGGGAACACTGCCCATCAGCAGCCCCTAAAGTCACTCAGTGTCTAAATTTTTAAGGTAACTGTTCCTAGGCATGCATGTTTCTGCCTCTGGGCATGCACACTGCTGCCACTCACTAGGTGTCTGGATGCCTATCTTCCACCAATGCCCCAAAGCGATTCACAAACCAGGATAAGACAGGCATTTGCCCACATAAGCTGTGTGCAGGGTATGATCTAATAGGTGTGTGGTGGTGGCAGTGTAGTCCATCTTATATATTTCAGTCCAGTGGACAAAGCACTTGCCTGTTATTTAAGTGTCTCAGGTTCAATTTTCTGCTTAGGCAGTAAGGGAGAAAAGACTTTACCAAGGGTCTCCCACTTCTCAGGAGAGCACACAAACAGTACACTGGGGCATATTCTAACATGGGGTTCTGTGTCTCTCCTGTTGAAGCTGTTCCACAGTAGATAAAAATGGAGTGACTGGAGCAGGGGGACACAGTCCTCTTGTCAGCCTTTCCCACCTGTGAGCTTAGACAACTCCCTGCCTAGTGCATTGGCTTTTATGAATCACTGCCAAGGATGCTTCTCTCTCCCCAGTCAGTGGATAAGAGCCTAGACACCTAACTCAGGCTTTGTGAATCTCAGAGCTGTTCCAGTGTCTGGTGGGTCAAGTGTTGTGTCACAATGCCCAACTCCTTGAATGCACTTAGGCCAAAGTGCCTGAGACTAGATTGGGGTTGGGGGAGAAGTGAATTTTGAGAAAGAATTTCAAGGACACCAAAGTCACTTGGCATTCAGGAAAAGGCAGATGCTTCGAAATGTAACAGTGACATGAGTAAAACCTGAATTTATGAGCACACATGGGGGAATGACCAGTATGTTACTTATCTTCCTTGCAGAGTAGTTCTATTCTCATCTGTCCAGGGAAGAAAAGGTTTGGCCAGTCAAATACCCAGCTTCTTATGTGCACCTTCTTTCATAAGAATCATGGAACAGCCTCCATTCACTGCATGCTGAACGTCTTTCTGCTTCTCCCTCAAATCTTTCCCTTAAAAGTCACTTCTTTCAGGAAACACTTTAGGTAGTCACACCACTCCATTTGCCTGCATGATCTCTGTTTATGCAATTTGTGTAATACTGAACCAACTAATGAATTTAGAGCTTAAACTGTTCTGTGTGACACATCCTGCTCAATGCAGCACAATGTAAAGTTAAAACAAATACTTTTCTGTATCAGAATAAACTAAAAAAATTCACACTGCTTCAACCTTCCTCCATTAGTATCTTTTTATGGAATGCAACTGCTTATGTCATGGTCATGGCTGTCAATCTTTTTAGGGGTCACCATAAAGTAATAATCTAAATTCAAAAGGCAGAGGGAAGGGAAAACGGCTGGTTTACTTCTCAGCTTCAGGTACAAAAATGATGGTAGGTCTGACCCCATTAATAAACAGCGTTTTTAACTATACAATGTTAAAGTTTACAGTTCACTTCTCTTACCTTTTCCTTTATCCCACTCTCGAACATAGGGCACGCCAGGCTTTGTATCTTTCCTCTCCTGAATGATGACCTCCACTTTTCTACTTTCTGCTACTCTTGCAGCCACAATGGCTTCTGGTTCAGTTGGCAGAGGCCCAATAATTCCTTCCTCTTCTAAAAGGGAATATATGTTAGTTATTAACAGATTATAGGTTATCTTTTCCAAACATCATGAGCTGAATACATGACAAGAGCTACTCCACAGTCAAATTTATAACATCTACAGCAGTTATTTAATTAGACTAAACACATCTGACAGGGGAGGTGGTTTTTATTCACAGAAGACAGTGAAAAAGCCAGATGTTCAAGAAAAGAATCAACAATCCTTCATTAGCTTTTCAGTGTAAAAGAGACTGATGAAAATGTATTGGTTGAGTGTTCTAACAATGAAAATTAGGAAAGAGTGAGAACATTACTAGCATTTATCTCCACTTCACTGGTCTTAGAAAAAAAGCTGTATTTATTTCACAGTTTGGACACTCTCATTCACATGGAGTCAGTTTAAGTCTAGATAACTCAAGTTAACTCTGGAATGAAGACATGCACTCAATTGTACATGTACACTCATTTAATTGTACAATATACTTATTATTTAGTCTCATCACGCTTACCCCCAAAGACTCTTGTACTAGATGGCATTCTTTTTTATACCAAGATACAAATAAGCTTTGCACATACTGCAGCTTTTATTAAAAAACCTTGCACAAAAGTTGCATAGCAGAGGGCTTTTTAATAATAAATGTATGCTCTCTAATAGTTACGTACAGGCATCTGATACAGAGTCTGGCCCTTGATTATCACCTGCAGTCATCTGAATTTTATGACTATACAGTATCTGACATTCTCTCTGATAGCTCTGTACAAACTGAACGTATTTCCTCATGCCAAAATAACTGGACTAGCATATTTTATCTTTATCCATCCATTAGAACACCTGCACTTCTCACTTAAAATTACCTCCACAATTCTTCCTGGCAGTTGGGACCCCAAAAGACATAATACACACAAAACACCTACCACTTTTCAGTGCACAGGAAAAACTATTTGTAGTATGATTTTATAGCTATGTGTATTTAATTTATACTGTTAATTTTTTCAAAGCCACTTACTTTTATATTTAAAGCCTATACTGCTGATATTCAAACAAAAATATTCAATCTGAGCAGAACATTCTTCCACAACACTGAGGCAGACTGATTGCTTTAAAACAAAGATACTTGCTATATACCATACCCCTATTCTCCAGTTTGTTTGCCTCTTCCTCTAGTCCATCTTCTTTTAGTCTCTTTATCTTTCTTGCTCGAAGTTTAGACAGTCTTGCTTCCAGAACTGCCTTTCGTTTTTCCTTTAAGTGTTCACGTTTAGTTCTTTGGTCTGTGGTCTTCACAGTAACAGAAAATGTTCATTAGTTAATCCTGTTATTTGGTTATAATCCACTGTTCATCATCTTCAGCTCTGCCCCAAAATGAACTGACCATCAGCTGTATTGTCTTGATCTGGGAAAAACTGTCCCTATTCTTTGAGTCAAAACTTGCACACAATGCCAGGCATAACACTTACTACCGTTGATTTAAACCATGACTGTGACACTAAGATTTGGCTACACTAACCTCAATTCAAAAAGAAATTCATGCATTAAATCCAAAATGGGGGAAAAGGCTTATTTTAGGATTTCAACATTTGTTTTATGCATAAAACTTTGTACCTTTTCCTGAAACCCTTTCCTTATAATGATGGTATAAAAGCCAACTTAAAATGTTTTTCTACTCTGAAATTTTTACAAAATGTAATAACTGAAAAGTAATCTAACTATAAGGATCAAATTCCAGTGGGAAAGACCATGGCTATATATTTATCAAGACTACACATGTGCAATTATTGCAACTGTGAATGCAAGTGGATATTCTGAAGTCTAAATATCTGCACAACTACAGAAAGCATGAGTGAAAGGGAATGCTTTTTTGTGTGCAGACTTCAGATTATCTCCACTGAAAACTATTTCTAAATATTTTGCCTTTCAGCAATCAGAGATCATGAGTGGACAATTACAGGTGTCCATGCTCTGCAGTTCAACATCTTGCATAAGTTGTTTTGGTTTTGCTACTATGTCTCAAAATACATTTACTTCACAGCATAGACTGTAAGGTTCCAGAACCACATTCTCTTAGCACAGGCTAAGGGAACAGACTTGGCTGTTTTAGCTTCATACCTGCTCTCTTAGCATTTCCAAGGTCTCCATCTGCTTATTTCTCTGTGCTTTATCACGCGCAAAGGCAAAGTAACCAACACCAAGTTGCCTGGCCTCTGAAAGGAACAATTTTCAAACAGTGAAGGTTCATCAGACACATAGCTACAGCAACCTAGAAGTCACCATGGTACAAGTTATTGGAGAAATACCCTCTAAGTCATCATGGCCATTGCCCTGCCTGACAGTAGCATTGCAGTTTTTGTCCAGTCTCATTTTAATTAACTCCTGTCACATTTCCCAGAAACTTCTCTTAGGAAACTAGGGTTTTGTTTTTGTTTCCCCCGTTCCTGATTTCATTCATCTACTCATAGGAAAAAATAGTTCTATCCTTTTACAAATTACATAGCTATTTCTAATACAGTTTAACAAGTTAAGAATGTTATTCTGGAGTAGTTTTTATACATAAGAGGTAAATTACACCTTCTTCCTCTACAAGCAGTCTGATGGTGAAGGTAACCATACAAAAGAAAGGAATATAAACCATTGTCTCGAATGTCCTCATAATGTATGGGTCCCATGGGTTTCTTTAGGGCCTCTTCTTCCTCTCTTTCCCATTGCTGCCGCTGAAGTTCTCTTCTCATATCTTCAGATAACAGAGTCTTTGCCTCAATACCATGCCTAGTAAAAAAACAAAACCCGAACAAAATGGATTGTAGTGTAAAGTGTAATGGTTCTTTGATAATGAACAATGAAAGTATGTCAGTGGCAAGCCATTTTTAAATACTCAGTCAGACACGTGGTTTGCAAGGTCACTAATAGAAGGTGCTGAGAGACAACAGTCATGAACACAGTATGAGAATTAATAGTACATTATAGAACAGAACAGGGAGGGAGGAAAGGATGTTGCTCCACATTTGGCACAGCACTGTAAAACCAGAAAAGATCCTTAGGAAGACGTTAATACCCTTTTCAGAGGCATTGTGAAGTCACTAATAACTGAAAATAGAAGAGGAGAGATGAATAGTGCTTAACTGAATATTCACCAAAAGTAGAACAAGAGCAACACTTTCACCACTCTGAAATGGACATAAAAACATTAACAGCACTATTCTTGATTTAACATTAAAAAAAACAAAACAAAACCCTAAATGCATTTAAATAAGCAACATCAGGAACAATTGAGGGAGAAAATACTTTTAGGTTTTTCCTTGGGAGTCAAACAGTACACTCCCCCATAACATATCTACAGCAAAATTTGCTTGCAGAACGCCTATCCAAGTCAATACAGAAACTATATTTCCTTAGCAGTTCAGAGTCTTCAATTTTTTTTTTTTTTTTGGAATGATAAGGAACAGACTGCAGAATTTTCAAGGAGAAAAGCAAAGACTCAACAATGTAAGTGCTCAATTATAGCACATTTCGTTCGAATAAAATATTCATATCTGCCTCTGGTTTCATCAGAATAGCTGTAATTAAGTGTACAAATGGAATTCTAACCAATTCATTCAGAACATCATGCATTTGACTTTATTAAAAGCCTTGAAATCAGATCATCCAACACATCATCAGCATTTTCTATCAGAATCTAAGCTTTAGTAATTTCTAAAACTCATTGTATTTAATTTGGCATTCATGGTTTAAGATCAGGTACCATTTTAAACATGAGTATGTCATATACTTTTCAGAGGATTACTTCTGGTGCCAGTGAAATAAAATAGCTTAGAGCAAATGCATGTGTTTACAGAGTATGATTTTGCTAAAACTATCACCACACACACTGTTATGGCAGTCTGAACACACTCGATTAGAATAGCTGGAAGTCAGTGACCAAAAAAAAAAATCATTTAAATTAAATACTGGATTTTCTTTAATTTAAATCAAGTGATTTTTTATTTTTATTTTTAATTTTTTTTAAACACTATCAGTCTATGTTAAGGCCTACACTTAGCATAAACTACTAAAATCATTTAGGTCAATTAAAAAACCAGGTTTGTTAAGCTTTGAAGAAAGTCAGATGATGGACTGGTGGAAGACACGAGCTAAGCACCTGGAATAAGAGTTTGCTGAAGTACTTTGGACAACAGTACACTCTTCTACAGATGCAGGCAGAATAGTTTATTTCAGTTTAGTCAACTAGTTCAGTTGAATGACTAGTTAATTCAAAAATTAAGAAGCCTGTTAACTGGAATTGAAAAAATAGGAATGTATGTTAATCTCTTCTAAACTATGAACAACAACTTGGTGTGAGGACAAGATCTGACTAGTTCTAGAAGCCTGAAAGAGACTGCCACTAGAAACCATTAGCTTAATACATTAAACTTCAGATAATGCTTACTTTTTCTAAATCAGTTAGTTTTAAATACAAGACCTCTTTTTATACGCTTACTTTTTGCTTTCTACATATCCAGAACTTTTAAGGTAGTTTTATTCAACTAATATAAAATTTGGAAACTGCTGTTTTTGTGCAGTTTAACAGAATTCCAATTTCCATCCAAATGCCCATGATACAAGCCGCAAGTAGAAAATTAATCATCTAGTAATTAAGAAATGTATTATTCACCACTTTCTAACACAAGCAAAATGTAAAAATAAATGGAAGTTAAGCTACGTAACTGCTTAAATAAATGTGTAGATGGAGTGTACCTTCTTGGTTAGCAAACTGAAGCACCAAGTTTAGCATAATGGTTATATTAATTTCAAAGCACCATGTTTTAATGGCTACCAATTGTGATGACTGCTGTGTGTATGCCGCCTTCCTACTTTCCATTAATATAATTAAAAAGTACAAATACGAAACAATGACTGAAATTGATCATTTAAATCAAAGTTTCCTCCTTGTCGATTTACATCATTATTAGAATTGGAGATTTAAATCAATCCATCCTGTTTTTTTTCTTTTGATACATTGCAACAAATTCTGCAGTTATTCCAATGTCAATCCAGATTCTCTGATGGCTTCGATGATGTTATTCTGATCATTCAATGGAGGGATAGAGTATAATTCTGCCAAGTGTGGGTACTAATTCTTTTTGTACGATAAAACACATTTGCGAAATAATGTGGGAGAAATACTTTCTTTAGAGAAGCCTCACCTTTTCCCCTGAAGTTCTCTATCCATTTTAAGCAGATCTGGCAAATCCTTCTTCATACAGCGTCTAGATCGTCCTAAGGAATCCACATAATCAACCCTGTAATGATAGTAAAAATAATTTCATGCAATTTATACTCTCAGATTCATAGAACTCTTATCCAGAGGATGAAAAATTAATTGAATACTTTCCATACAGAATATTCACACTCAATGTGCTAAAGTTCCCTCCATCCTAACAGTTAACAGGCATGGTTAAAAGGACAATTTTAACAAGGTTTGATTGCTTTAACACATTCATTTGTATTCAATCTCATTTTGATCCAGCTGTCTCCTTTCAGAAGATGGTTTGAAAGCTGTTTACGAGTTACAATGTCACATAGCTCCCAAATCAAAATAAAACTGCAAGCATAATATTTGCTTCCTGTGGTGAAAATAATGATGCTGCACTGACTTTCTCACACAAATATTAAATTGCAATTATCAGCTCATTTACTAAGAGGTTCCATGATCATTCAACTGGTTTAAGAAAGGCTGAGTAAATGCCAACAGAATGCTGTTCCTTTGAAGCTCCCTTTACATACAGTGCTTTATGTAAAGATATTTATCATACTGAATGCTCCATTTACAACTGGGG
Organism: Podocnemis expansa; assembly: GCA_007922195.1. Taxonomy (NCBI): domain Eukaryota; kingdom Metazoa; phylum Chordata; order Testudines; family Podocnemididae; genus Podocnemis; species Podocnemis expansa. The sequence goes on from ML681973.1 coordinate 19,122,508, forward strand.
GGAGAATGAGAAACAGGGGTACTTATTATCCACTAATACTACAAAGATTTCTTTGGCGTCAAGCAGTGCTAGTCATCCCATTTTAGGCAACTCAAGACACAGAGCTGACACTGAGCCAGAGTACAAAACTGACCCATCTACTAAACTTTTAAAGATTTATTCTTTCATTAGATTATGCTCTTTAAATAATTTAAGGGCCCTGAGGATAATTTTATACTGCAGTTGGACACACAGAGCTGGCCTGGGCTAGCTGACACAGGCTGGCAGGGCTCAGCAAGGGGCTGTTTAATTGTGGTGCAGACAGTTCGGTCTCAAGTTGAAGACTGTCCGCTAGTATTCTGTGAGGGAGGAAAGTTCCAGACCACAAGCTTTAGCCCAAGCCCAAATGTCTGCCCTGCAATTAAACTGCCTCTTAGCCTGAGCCCTGAGAGCCCAGTTCAACTGTCACAAGCCAGCTGTGGGCGTCGACTTACCCTCAGAGCCATTTATTTTTACTAAGTAAATAATGTAATAGCTGAAAAAGATATTTCTAGCCACACAGTGAGGGAATAATTAGCAGTATAGACTAATCCTATGGTAGCACCTAAAGGCCTCCAATGAGACTGGAGCCCCCTTGTGCTGGGTGCTGAAACAATACTGTTTCCCAGGGCTTTATCAGTAAATAATTAGAACTGTCTTTTACGTTTCATTGATGTGGGGTATAGACACCTGATTACAAGGTATATGGAAAGTGAACACACTGGTTTACTTTACTGACATTTTAACTTCATCAGGGCACAGAGTAACTTGACAGTTTTATCTTAGACTTAGTAGCATACCAGTACCACACATGTCGATTTGCTCAGGTTTACAGCTTTCTGATTCCTCACTATGGGCACACTCTCCCCATTTGCTGTAAGAAACAAAGGGACCTTATCTCTTGTCTTCAATAAATACACTGAAAAACTGGAATGCTACTTTTCAGATTGGTTCTGCTGGTCTAAGATGATTATCAGGAATGATCAACTGCATAAGATATTTTCTTTAAGAAGAAACAGGAAAAAGATACTTAGCTAGATAGCTTTCATAATTATTTATTACAGTATCTTTGCTGAAAGATTATTGGCCACCTGGAACTTAACTACAGGAGGGTTTGTATGGGTATTTTAAAATGCCAGGGTTTAAAGAAAAGCTGGTAAAGCCCTGTCTTCCTCCATATGAAGAATATCTGTACATTCAACTCAACAGTGCCAGACCAAAATCTGCTGCTGAATATGAAAGTCATGTGATCAGATGAAATAATTACTTGAAGGGGGCAGGACTGTTGAAATAAAAAATAGTCTCGCTAAGTAATGTTTCCATTCAACATGCATCACGTGCACAGTCTGCATCAACAGAGAGATCAGAACACCTATAAACTCAGCAAAAAAATAAATATATGAACATTTTTAATATAGTTCTTATTTATAGCACATTTTCTTGATCAATATGTCTCAAAAACCCAGGTACTTAAAACAGCATCAATTGTGGGTCATCAGTTCAAAAGTTGTAGTCATGAAAGGAAATGTTATTTGCAAACCTGTTATGAAGTTGAAAAATTTTTAACTTCTGGGTCTTTTTTTTTTTTTAATGGGGGGGGGGGCGGGGAGCAGAGACAAAGGCCTTCCCTTCTCAACCCAACAAGGTCATGTTTAAATTAGTTACCTGAAGCACTAGTTTGTTCTTATACACCCAGACTCCCCGTCCCTCCCTTCCCTGCACTGGAACTGCTAGAATTCCCAAATCCAGCTGCACTACACCAGTCAGTGAAGCTGAGAGATGAGGCAGCTTAAGGGGAAATAATGTGTTCTGCAAGGTATATAAATTATGTATTTTAATACCTATTGCATTCACCTTTTATATAACCACATTAAAAGAAGAAAAATCTGGCTGACTACCTAGCATAACACTGTGTCCACCCAAGTAATCTCAGTGTTTAAAGAAAAAAAAATTAGAAAAAGAAAGTACCCTACGAAGGTGAATTTTTTTTTTTTTTTTAAGTTTCAAACAGATGACAGGCAGCAGGCCGCAAAATCCTGTTTGTGAACAGGTCTGGCATCCAAAACACCCCATTCCTGACCTTGAAAATTTACCCTATTTTTGAAAGAAGGCCAATCGATATAATATGGTTTATATAGTGAAAATCTTCCCCTGAACTAGCCCATAAAGATCAACAATACCTGTGCACCTATCAATTCCAAAGTATGGATGGATTTAGGAGGTATCTTCAAACTATTACAGGCTCTTAGTTTTGACATAAGAATGGTAACTACAATTGCACTTTGCCAAACTAAACAAGTTTTATACAGATTGAAAATAACTAAACTTAAACTATACAGAAATAATCTATCCTGTCTGGAGTCTTTCCCACAAGGCAAGAGAACTAACATGAAAAAATGCTTTTTAAAGGGAAAGAATATTATAGTCACAAGTGGTGGACTGGTATAAGCCAGAAAGTCTTCTTATTAAAGATGTTTTGTAAAATGGTCTAAAATCCACATGAGATAACTAAAATATAAAAACAGATTTGTCAGACTTGTTCTGTCCATACAGTATTACCAACCATTCTTCACTGGGGTCCTGTGGGGATGGTATTTCTATTTCAGATAACGTCTTCTCTTCATCTGCCTCCTTTTCTGATGCCTTTCTAGCAGCTGCACTCTCACACAGATCTTGTACTTCTCTCCGTTTGTCTATGATCTTCTGAGTGAAATCCACAAGGTACAAATCCTCAGTTTCTTCATCTAGGACAGAAAAATCAATTCTTAGATAACAGGCATCAAAAGAACACAGCTAAGCAAGAAATCAATATGGAAGAGCTAGAATCAGTTCTGCAGCAGCCAGCAATGCCCTTGACTATACTATCAGACACTGCTTTGATCTCATCTAGTGCCAAGAAATGAGTCATCATGTAACTGAGTTTTCTTATGTAAATTTCATTTGTTTAAGCCATTAACTATATATGTACCTCAGAAAAATGTTCATGGCAAATGTGTCAATATCATCTTTAAATAAATGTATCTTCGCTAATTAACAGTCACAACACTCATTCGTGGCCTAATTAAAAATTAAACTGGCAGTAAAGTGGAAATGTAAGCATAAACTTTCTTCTACCATTTGGGCAAACAGATTTAAATTGATATTAAAATTGCTCATTTTACTTGAGAGAGGGGGTAAGATAATTCTTGGACAAGTAAATTGTGAATATGACAAGAGACATGGGTACAGCAGGCTACTACATTCAGTAGTTCAGTTTCCAATGATAATATTAATAGCGGACAATTATTTAAGACTGAACTTAACATGAGAATGCATTTTGCATGTTGAATGTGCTTAAAGCAGTCACCTGAGTTCTCTTCCAAAAGGGAGAAAAAATGATGAGTCTATATTTCATATGATGGATCTTGAACATAGAAACTAGTGGACGAAGATAGCACTGTAGGGTTAAATTGAATCTGAGCCTTTCCACTATTAACAGTTACATCACACAAAAAAATGGATGTGTGTTGAGAGGGAAGGGGAAGTATGTATCTAGATTAAAGACAGTTAAAGCTGGGATATGAGAAGTTGGGAGCTACTAGCTACAGGCATTCACAAAGGGACAAGTCAGCCCTTTCCTCTTTCTCCAAGTTAAACTCTTCAAACAGTGAAAAGAAAGCACACAGAAGTACAGGTAACAGCCAAGAATGTCAAAATGACAAAGTGACTTTACTTCTCTAAAGTTCTGTTCTAACAGACAAGAATATATTTCTCTCACTTGATGATCAAGCCAAATGATTCCCACATTTCTTTCACAGGGTGGCCTGTCCTTCAAAATGTAATACTCTTTTCTTAGCGCTGGCTTTTCTCTCTGAGCAAAAATAATCTTTGTCAATCATCTTGTATTGTGTCTCAAAAAAGCTTATTTAGTGCAAAAACTACATTTTTTATTAATACAAGTGTAATAACCCTTGGGGAGGAAGGGGTTAACACTCTGGTCAGTGAGTCCCAGGACAGCCAATAGGAACGAAGCACAACTTTTTGAATTGTAACAGCAGCCTGGCCTGGGCCTGTCTGGAGGCAGTAGAGCTCCTGGAAGGATCAGGAGGAGGCCAGAGGGGCCTGAGGAAGAATCCAGCAACATCCTTACCAAAGATAAGTTAAGTTTGGTACTGACTAGGCGTGAGTAGAACAGGGAATGTTTATTTAGACGCGGTCAGGGTATTTTCTTTGGTTTTGGCTTGTTTTTTGGATTTCTCTGTGCTGAGCACATGTACCCCCTCCCACTACCCTGTAACTGCCTAAGTTAATTCCCAGAGAAGCAACTCTCTGTGTTTATTATCTGTTCTTTTTGATTAAAGAGTTTACCTTTTAAGTAAGTTCTGGTTCTGTGTCCTAAAAGGCAAGAGGTTTGTGTTCACGTGCCTTAGACTGCACAGGCAGCTACTAGAGGGAACCCTGTTCCAGTTCCAGCTCATATTGCAGCTGGAGTTCAGTCACTTTTCTGAGAGAGGAATACAGAGGATTGCAAGTACCTCACAGGGAGGAATTCCCAAGTGCGCCTTCCTGGGTCTCAAGAGGTTTTTTTGCATTTGGGTGGTGGCAGCGATACCACTCCAAGGCCAGGAATTGGAGGCCTTGGAGACTTTTAAGAGCAGGCTTTAAGGCCAGTGGCTTTTCTGGCCTGTTGCGGGCCCCCACCTTCTGCACTCAGAGTGCTAGAGTGGGGAAAAAGCCTTGACAACAAGTACTGAATCTTGTAGCATAATAACTGTTACCTAGGAGACAGTAAAGGTGGCCAGCTTCTAGAGAGTGACAGAATAAAAACGAGGTTTTTTAAAAATATACACTAGTTTTATGCAGGTTTTGTTCACCTGGAAAGTCTCCTTTTGTCATTTTCTCATACAGTTTTGCTTTCTCTTCCAGCTTCTGCCTAAAGAAAAAGCAGGTTATAATTACAACATGACTAATTCCAAGTACGGCTTTCATTATTTAGATTGCAATAGAATAAATAAGAAGAATGTTTGACATTATCCCTTAGCAATGAACTGCAAGAGTTTTTACCAAACAAAGGCTATAGGGATGCTACAAGAAAAACACTAGTTTCCTTAGGCTGCTGTTGATATTAAGTTATCAGCTGTGGGGAATTGTAGAACCCAGATCTTAAAAGCTAAGCCAAGAAGGATTTTTGTTTTAAATGTTCTATATTGGAAATTTAGAACAACATACAGATTCCTGATTACACAGTCTGTTTTGTGAGCAATTTTAAATAAAAAGTAACATAGTTCACCTTCAATGCAATGATGAAATAGGTAGGAACATATAATCCAAGTACTACAGCATTATAAATTTTTGTAATTAAAACTGTCTAGATGACAGATGAGGATAAACTGTAAAACAGCCCAGAACCTCTCTGTAGGAATTACCTTCGGGCATCAAAGATATGGAAATCAGTGTACGAGGTCTGACATACTCCGTTTCTGCAAACACCATCTGAATGGACAGAGTATGACCATCCTCAGAAGCCAGAGATAATACATTAACTAGCTCCTGGAATGGTCTACAGCTGTTTATTCAAAACAGATAGGAATTTATTGCAGGGAACAAGCAGATGTCATGTTTTCAATATCTATTTCATTATATAACTAACCCATTCAGCTCTTTGACCTGTAAGTTTACTCAAAAAAAAAAAAAAGGCAATTTTATGCAAAAATTACAAAATATTCTTTTAAGTATCAAATATGGATTGTGGTGCTTGTATTTATGCTTTCTACTGATATGGAAGAAAATGCATTTAAAAATTAACGTCAAATTTGGTGGATATAATAATTTAAGTCTAGATGTCTGAAAGGGTAGCTAGCAATGAGATATTAAACAATGAACTAGATGTAGCCTGTTAAAAGCTGAATGGCTGCTGCTATCGTGTGCATTCTGCTACGTACACAAATTCTTTTATACAATTTGTTATAAGGGTAAAGAAATTCTTCAAAATGTATGTTTGTCTTATTTATTTGTATTACTGTAGCTTTAAAGTTACCTTGCTTTATCTAATGTTTGCTCTTCTTCTCTCCTCTGCTCAACATCCTTCTCAGCTCGACTTGAAACTCCTGTGTTTTGCTTATTCCAAATGGAGGGTTTCTGTGGGACATATGTTTTTAAACCACAGGATTTCAATCTTATATGACTATTTTTTTAAAAAAATGAAAAAGAAAGGGTCTGCAAATATTTGTCTACTTAAACATTTTTGATATAATCCAGCTGCTATGATAAGTCAAGAAGAAGGTATATCACTCTTCCATTGAATCTGTTCCAGGAATACAGCACAAAAAGGAGATCCATCAAAGGGGTTCACATGGTTTTTTATATTTCTTTATTTAAAAATGTGGAAGACATTTTATTCTACAGCAGCTATAAATGAAGATTATAGTTGTTTACTGGACATTTATGAAATAAAAACAAATTTAAATAATTCATAGGGTTTTTGGTAGTGAAGATTATCAGGAAGAATGAAAAAGACTTAGTGTGGGTTTAAAATATGTGAGAAGTACAGATCCAGTGTACAGTACCTCTAATACGCTAGGAGAACTTGTATTCCCAAATAGATAGTCAACAAACATAATTGTTTTAAATGTCATTTGATATTTTAGTTTTATAAAGCTTCATAAACCTTAGATGTTGACCTTTTCATACAGAATTCATGTCACCAAACTGGAAAGCAGTATATAGCCAATTATGGGACTAATAATTTTCAGTGTTTATAACTTGACCATTCCTTTCTTCAGAATTACACATAATTCTGATCTGTATGAATAATTCTTCCAGATGTCTATTTCCATTTATAGACATAGCATGTAACACATCTGACTTTTTGTATACAGTGCAATAAAGCTGCATCCTCTCCAAACAGAGCAATAACACAACGATCTACTACTACACAGCCACAAAAATCACATAAATTCATTTGGTCTGAATGTTAAAGCATGTCTGATTATGACTGAAAAGTCAGGTTTATGCAATATGTTATTTTAGAAAAATAAACAGAGGTCTTACTGGAGTAGAGACTGAACGATAAGACTGCAGAGCATTCGATATTAATTTCCTCCAATGCAAATGAACGGGAGCTGATGGCATTCAAGAAATTTCACTGACTCTAGAAAGTACTTTCCATCAAGCCTAAAATCATGGATTTGTCAATTCTGGACAGTATTGCAGAGCTCTTTTTCTCTTGCTGGCATTTAAGGATCTTGGGGCTCACAGGTGGGTGAAGTATGCAGATTCAGAGATGATTTAAATGCAGCTTATAATATAATTGAATGGTGAGCTTTGGGTTTTTTAAGAAAGTCTCAATAGGAAACAATTCAATAGAAATTTGATAAATAAAGCCTCCATCATTTAGGTTTTACAGCCAGAAATGAAACACTGTATTGATCATTTTTTAGATTTTCTATCTGCTTGTTCTTCAATTCTGGATGATGCCTACAAAAACTGAAAAGAAAATAGAAAAATGAGTAATGATTCTACCTTGTTTGTTGTTTGGGATTTTACAGGGACTCCAGCATCTTTCAGAAGCTTTTCCTTCTTGAATTCTTCTTGCTTTCTGAAGAGTTCAGCCTTCAAGTCTACCAACTACATCAGCCACAAAAACACAAAACAAACAAACTATATAATTATGGGATTCCTAGAGTCCTAAGTGAGAAACCAAGAGTTTACACATGTAATAAAATTAACTGATTGCACTTCTGATGTGGAAAATTACAGCAATCATTTGAACAAGGGGAATTTTGTGATACGTACAGCAATACGTAATCCAAAGTAATGATATAGAACAGAATGAATGATTTGGTGGTTAAAAAAATTAACCAAAACTTCCATTGTATTGCTGATCCTCCACTCCATAATGAAAGATCTACAGGAACAAAGTTTTCAGCAGCCATCTTAAGCCAAAACTATAAGAAACCGCAGTTTATTTTTAACCAAAAAAGAGATTTAATAACAAGCAAAACAATGTTTTGTTAAATAAGCTAACTGATAGACATTAGTTTTTACAAAATGTAACCCCTTCCTTTCTGCTTTTATACTTTCTTAGGGTAAGTCTAAATTGACAGTGGCAAAATCACCACTCTCAGTACCATCTTCTGGGTGCGATGGAGTGGTCAGTGTAAACCTACTGAATCACTCCAGAAATCATGATAGCAACTCCAGCCCCGGAAGTGGAGTTGCTGTAAGCCGACCGCAAGGCACTTCCAGTCAGCTTACCCTACTATGTACAGTGGATTAGTAAGCTGTCAGTAGATACACAAGGTATTTCACGTGTCGTGCTTATCTCCTGTCGACTGCTGCCAAGAAGTTTGTCAAGTATAGCCGAGGACTTATAAATAAGGATATATAACCACCAGTGGGGTTTTAAGCATCACCACAAATGTTAGGGTGTTTCTTCACTAACAGTGGCAAATTTGCTGCTGTTGGACCGATTGAGTAGAGGTGAAGACCTGTTCAATCAATCCAGAAGTTGATTTAATAAAACCATCTCCCCAAAAAGTGTAGTGCTGAGTTTATGGGTACTCATTTCCCCTTGGTGTAAGAAAGTGGAGATGGCACAAAGAAGGGAATGTACGAAGTTGATGTAAGTTGCACAAGCTACTCTGTAGCTTGCATAATTCTCATCAACTGCTGCTGAATTCGCCTATCAGTGTAGACTACACCTTAGTTACAAAGGCCCAGATTCTCCAAGATATTTAGGTATCTAACACCCAGAGATTTAAATGGGAGACAGGTGCTTAAATATCTTGGAAAATCTGGGTACAAAGGTGCACTGCATTTGAACAACTGCCTTCAAGATCCTGGAAGTGATTTAAAAAAAAAAAAAAAAAAAAAATCAACCAACCAAATAAAACACCATTCATGATCTGACGGATTGTTCTGCCAGTCCTAAAGTAAACTGATTCCTACAAGAAATTTAACCATTGCATTGTTAGTCCTTGGTATTAAAATCTGCCAAACACACTAGTGTTTTTAGTGTCCCATCAAGATGGTGTGCAGTGATGCCAACCAACCAGGTTTTTCCTGAAACGTCAAATGCTAATGCAAAAGTTCATTAAATGCATCTTTTGGATACTAGCCCAGTGTTTCCCAACCAGTGTGCCATGGCCCACAGGTGTGCCATCAGGCCTGAACAGATGTGCTTGAGTAATTCTTCAAAAAATTCCATAAGAGTTGTGGACTGGCTCATGAATATTCATGAGTTCATCCACCAACTATATGGTGTGTGCCTCAAAATAATCAGAGGTATCAAGGCATGCCACAGGAGAGACTAGGTTGGGAACCACTGTACTAGCCTATTTATTTTCACTGCCGTGTTTCAATAAAGTTGCTAGCTTACACTGAAACACAAAACAAGGACAGGAAATTAGTAATAAGATGACAGTGAAATGATCAGAGTCTTTACAGAATCAATGAAAAATGCTTCAATTAAAAACAAAAGTACATCACATAAAATAAACAGCAAATGCCATTTTATTTCAGGTTACGTTTAAATCTCAGCAAGTTCTTGAGTATGAATGAAATTACCTACTACTTCCATGTTTGGGACTCTTTAGAAACAATGTTCCCTGAAGGATGCTCCATAACTAAAAATGTAATGTTTGCTAGGACTGTCTCATTTAACCAATCTTAACTCCATTTAAAAACCTACCCTTAAAAGTAAGAGAATATATCAAGCTATGGGACACCAATAACTGTACCTCACACAGAGAACATCAAAATACATTCACATTCGCCTCCTTCACCATGAAATATAAAGTCAAATTATGGTCTCTATCAAATTCTGCACTGGCATATAAGTGCATAAGTTGAGTGTTCAATGTACTGTATTTGAAGGGGAAAGTATAAGGTCACAGAAACTGCCATGTTAAAACACAGTAGCATCCCCCTAGAAAAAACTTATTGAGATGTTTAGATAAGAGGTTTTGTTGTTGCTTTTTTTAAACAATTAATAGGATTGAAGTGTTGGGGGTGAGACAAGAGACAGTGCCCCGTGTTTACTACATGGTATTTTGTTTTTTCACAAAGATTGGAGAAAGACTGTTCTTAGAAGCTGTTGAACCTCTTGTATTTTAACCAGGAATTATATAACTGATTTATTACAGAGAATTGTTTTTTGGGTAACTGGCTGTTGAGACTTGCCACATGCTCAGGGTTTAACTGATCACTATATTTGGGGCTGGGAAGGAATCATCTCCCTGGGCAGATTGGCTAGGGCTCTGGGGGCTTTTCACCTTCACTGCAACACGGGCATGGCTCACCTACTGGTGAATTCTCTGTATCTTAAAGTCCTTAAATCATGATTAGCGGACTTAAATAACTCTGTCATAGGTTAGAATAGTGTTTCCCACCCAGTATGCAACACAGCATACAGGTGTGCCATCAGGCCTGAGCAGGTGTGCCACAAAATTTTTTGAACAACTACTCAAAGAGCTCTGGATTGGTTCACTGGCTCATGAATATTCATGAGTTCATTTGGAAACTACACAGTGATATGCCTCAAATTAATTAAAGGTAGCAAGGTGTGCCATGGCAGAGAAAATGTTGGGAACCACTGGGTTAGAGGCTTAATAACGGAGTGGGTACAGGACATTAGACTAGATGATCACACTGGTCCCTTCTGAACTTGAGTATATGAACTTACTGTGTAAACAATGAACACAAAGACCACTTTACAGCTGTTAAGGATACTTTCATTGTCCACTAGCACCTCATCCTTCTTCCAAGATAGAGAAAAAGAAAGTTCATCAGCTGGGGTATACAAGGCACAGCTGTTTCCCCAGCCCCATCTATCTGAGGGCTGGTATAAAACAGCTGTGTTGTACCAGCTCCTAATGATAGTGAAATCATACAATCTCAAGATACTTCTTCTCAGACAGCAGAGTCATACATGGGCAGAAAAGATTCTTAGAAGACTTTTAAATCTGGGTAAGTACAACTCTTGCTTAATTTAATGTGCACTAGGAAGCTTTAACCCCTACGATAAAACAGCTCAGAGCTCAAAGACCTTTTTTAATTAATCTGCAATGAGCTAGAAACTAACTTAAACACCCAAGAAGGGCACTCTCCAGGAGGAGCTAAGAGAGATGTGAACAGCCTTCTACTGAAGCTTGTGTCTTATGCGTTTAAGGCCTTTTCCTTTTTCCCAAAAGGATAGGTGTGTTAGTCTAGTCCAGCAAAAACACAAGGAGTGGGGTGGCTAGCACCTCTGCTTAACATGCAGAAGGTCCTGGGTTCAATTCCCAGGGGGTTGGACTCGATGATCTCATGAGGTCCCTTCCAGCCCTAGGATTTGATTGACTGACTTTAAGGCTAACAGATTTATTGAAGTGCCACACGGCTCCTTGTGGTTGGGGGAGGGGGGGGCAGGTCTTTTCTTGTTGTTGTTGTACACCAGGAAGTAGGAATTTTTATGATGTCTTACCAGACCCAAACCCCCCACAGCTGTCTGCACCCTGGTACCCCCTGTGGCAGTGGGGGGGGGGAGGAGCACACAGCGGGGCCTAGCTCCCCCCTTGTGGGGCAAGCGCCTGTCCGGGGACGGGGGAGGGGGAAGGCTAAAGGGCCCCCTCCCGGGGCGCTGCCCCCACTCACCGAGGCGGCCGTGACCTCCAGCGGCTTCTTCCGGCGGTCCATGGCGCCTCCGCCGCTCGGGGGGCGCAAACCCGGCCCCTAATCCCCACACAACCCCTTCGCCGCCATGTTGCCGCAAAGCGCTCGGGTCACATGACTCATTGCGACAGCGCCGTAAAGTGTGGGGTGCTTCGCCGGCGCCATCTTGGGGAGGTCAGCATAGAGGGTGCACCTATTGCACTGGGCTTTGCAGCACCTAAGGCTAAGGTTACAGATGTCAGGCAAAAGGAGGACGTCTTCTCCTTTTTACCTTCACCTCATCCATCTGGCAGGCATTTTAAAAATGTCTGGCTTTTTACTTACAGGGGTTAAAGGATGGCAGAACAGCTTATTTTTAGGGAGATGTGTTCTAGGGCCCCCTAAAAGCAGAAGATGACATTAAGGCTACATTTTTGCCATATGTCCTCCTTTCTGTGCTTCGGTATCTGGTAGCCCTACCCAAGGTCCTGCCATGTTCCAGCCTGTCCTGACTCCCCTACAGCTAGTCTCGACCAGTGGTTGAGAAACTATGGGTCCGGTCGCAATACTGGTGTTGGACTGTGGCAGGGCCGGCACATGAGGCACGCCAGTGTGGCACTGGCTTGGGGCACCAAAGCTTAGGGTGCTGGCCAGGGATTTCCCCAACACTCCCCCTGAATTTTCCAGTAGTCCCCCCAAGTTGTCAGCTAGTAAGAGTTTATAGCAATTCAGTCACACCTCAACAGCTCCCCCTCCCTCATTTCAAGTCCTGAGGAGACTACAGGTTCTAGCACCAAAAATTGCCTCTCCTGCACTCAACGGGACAGCAGGGCCAGGCCCTCTGCTGTGGGGTCATGTGACTTTGACTGCCACCATGTAATCACCTGCCACCCTGGCTGCGCTTCTCCTGACCCCACAAGCATGCTCCAGGTGTGGAGTCGGCAATGGGGTCACAAAAAGGAAAAGCTGGCTTGCGGTACCACAATCCTTAGAGCTGGCCCTGGATTGTGGTGACCCCCCTGCTGCTGCCATCACAAGCCTGGAAGGCTTTGCTCAGAGATGTAATTGTTGGATAGTAGGAATAAGTGATTTTCTTCAACTGGGTCCTGAGGAAAAAAGTTGTTAAAAACACCATTGATTTAGACAAAAGTGCTGCTGCCTTGTGGGCAAAGCTACTGCAGAGAAACTGAATGAATGCTTTGCATAGGTGTTTAGGGACAGAGGCTATGAGGCCAGACTTGAGCCAGTCTCGTTATGGGCATTAAAGGCCCCAAAAAACTCCTAGGGGCCTTGGCCCAGGGCCCCACCCCCTGCAGTGCTGGCCCTGATTTGCCCCCCAGTTTCCCAATTGGGGATCAAGGCTGGATGTGAGGGAAGTTCTGTCAGCCTGTGCTGCCCATGAGACTTGGGGCACTGGGACTGGGGGCTCATGCCTTTGTGCCCAGCACCAGTGATGCCCATGCCCATTAGGTGACAAAACAGAGGCTCTGTCCTAGGTGGAGGTATCAGTGGAGGAGGTTTTTGGAACACCTCACCAGGACCAGACAGCATCTACCCCAGTGTTCAGAAGGAACTCCAATCTGAAACTGCAGAACTACAACTGGGGTATGTAACCTGTCATTTAAATCTGCTCCCAGGCCAGATGACTGGAGAATAATGTGAGGCTGACCTTTTTTAAAAAGGCTCCAGTGGTGCCTCACAACTAGTGGCCAGAAAACCTAACTTAAGACCAGGAAAAGTAATTGAAAAGAGGACAGAATTCAGTCACCTAGATGCATGTGATTGGTTGGGGAGATGTCAGAATTTTTTTTGTAAAGGGAAATCATGCCTTACTAAGCTACTAGAATCCTTTGGAGGAAGGGTCGACAAGCATGTGGAAAAGGGTGGTGTGTTTTGTTTTTTTGTTTTTGTTTGTTTTAGGAAACCTTTGTAAAGGTCCCTTACCAAAAGCTCTTAAGTGGTCCTGGCATGGGTGGTGGGTGAAGATAGAAGATGAAAAGTGGGACTAAATGGTCAGTTTTCAGACTCCAGAGAGAGACATAAAGGGGTCCCCTCCCCACAGTCTGTACTGGAGCCATTACTGTTCAACAGTTTCATAATCTGGAAAAAAGTGATAAACAGTGAAGTGGCCTTAATTATCTATAAATTTTGCCAAAGCAGAGAGTGAAGAGGTTACAAAAGGAGCCCACAAAACTGGGTAACTGGGCAATAAAATGACATGGAATTCAGTGTTGTTAAATACAATGTAACACACATAGGAAAACCTAATCCAAACTAATATATGTAAAATAATGGGGTCTAAATTAGCTGTTGCCCAGGAAAAGATCATAGGATCATTGTGGGCAGATGTCTGAAGACATCCAGTCAATATGCAGCAGCAGTCAAAAACTTAACTGTCAGAATCATTAGGAAAGGGATGGATAATCAGCCAGAAAATATCATATCGTGTCTTTTATAATCCATGGTATGCCCATGTTTTGAATATGGTATGTAGAGCTGATTGCCTCATCTCAGAAAAGATCTATTGGAAAAAGTACAGAGAAGAGCAACTAAAATGATTATGGGTGTGGAAAAGCTTCCATGTTAGAGATTAAGACTGGGCTTGGAAGAGAGATGAGTAAAGAGGGATGTCAGAGGTCTGTAAAATCAGGACTGACTTTGAAAATGTAAATTAGGAAGTGTTTACTCCTTTTTCATAATCCAAAAACTAGAAGTCACCAAATGAAATTAATAGGCAGCACTTTTAAAACAAAAGGAAGCATTTGTTCACATAACATGCAGTCAATCTGTGGAACTCCTTGACAGAGGATGTTGTGATGGTCAGGGCAAATGGGTTTCAAAATGTAATAAATTCATGGAGGGTAGATTCAATGGCTCTTGGGTGGGATAGGCAGGGATTGCTGTTTGCCAGAGGATGGGAATGGCCAGTGGATGGATCACTTGATTCCCTGTCCCATTCATTCCCTCAGAGGCACCTGGCATTAGTCACTGTTTGGAAGACTAGATACTGGGCTACATGGACCATTGGTCAGATCCAATATGATCATTAGGTTCCTAAGTGCAGGGACCTACCCACCCCCCTGTTCTGTGCAAATCCCTTCCACCAGGGCAGAGCCACTGTGTCTGGCAGGCAGAGTTCAAAGGGTTGGAGAGAGTTGCTGGGGTCATAGACTGGTGCAGACCTCTTGTTTCAGTAATCAGGCTGAGGGACTCTTGTTACACATCCCTTTACCACTGCTGCTATTGCTAGATCTGTCTGCTTTTCTTAGACCACTGTAAGATCTGCTGGCAGCCACATCAAAGAACCATGGGTTAAATTTCAGAGACCAGACCAGCTACAGAGCTGTTAGCATTCCCCAGAGCTCAGAAATCAGACCTCCTCCCAAGACCGTGGAAATTGTTTCTGAAGTTCCTTGAGAGGTCATTTAGTCCATGTTAAGCTTGTCTTTGCATCTGGGATGGCAAGAAACCTGCTTTTGTGTAGTAATAATAAAAAAAAAATGAAATATCAGATGATTGGTCTCAGTCTCTGGGGTTCAAAGAAAAAAAGCCAAACATTGTGTGAGAGGCAACTGATAAATATTAGATTGGATTTTTTTCGTGCATTGCTTGGTTTTCTCCCTCCCCCTCCCCGAATAATCCAGTGCTGTTTTTGCAATGGCCACTTAGTCATGTGACAGTTGTAGTAATTGCTATTTGACTGCAATATACTGACTTTACCTGCAAAGTGCACTATACTGTATTTTAAATAGCTGATTTAAAACGCATGCTGATGTGAAATGGCAGAAAATTGCACTGCCCAGTATACATGATTATCAATATTTAGGAACAACATCTTAGAATATTAATATTCCTGTTAATGAGCCACATGTTGTCTATTAAAAGTTTCAGTAAATCTCTAGTAGCAGAAGTGAGTAATTTTAAAGGGACACAAACAAGGAGTCTGCCACTCTTAGACTAACAAATTTATTTATTGCATGAGCTTTCATGGGAGAAGATCCCACTTTGTTAGATGCTTTGAAGATCATATTAAAGATTAAAGGAACACTGACAATTAGAAATCTAGTTAGTTTCAATAGTTAAGTATATTCCTATATTGCCTCTCCCCTTGACTCTACCTACCCATTTGGAAGGCTTACAATTTGTTCCTATTTTTTTTTTTTTGTTGCATGATGTGACCATATAGCCCTTTTAGGGATAATCCAACAACAATTGTGTAATAGGATATCTTTCCCTCTCTTCCACTGACTCTGTCTTCAGAAAATCCTAGCCCTTTCCTATCTTTGCTTGTTATGAAGGCTTTGATCCTGCAATGGGTTGTTGAAACAGAAGGCCTGCATCAAGCCCTATAAACTAATTACTCAATGAATGCCTCTGTGGTTGGAGTCCTGCACCAACAGGGAGCCCCACTGTGGCCATAAAGTAATGGTGCTAAGTGCAGGCAAAAGGGGTCTGTATGGGTGATTTTTCACCTAAACCAGGATATTGGCCTTAACAGAGTAGGCATTAGTTTTGTGATGCCTACACTTGTCTGCAACAAGATAAGATATTTGTATCTTGCAGCAGTTACTATGTGAGTGTGGAGAAATAGGAGTGACTTAAAATGTCTGATTTAACTAGATTACAATACTCTTTAGCACAAAGCTTTAAAATCCACCTAAGTAGTAATCCAAAATGGGAGAATCTCCTGGAGAGTGAGACAAGGAGTCCTGTGTAAGCTGGAATATATGTTTGAATGGCAGCAAAACCAGCTCTGCCTGTGCATTACAGCTCTCTGTGCGTCTTTTGGAGAGATCTAAAAACTGAGGTTTCACTCTTCTGGTCTGGACCATTAAAAATCCCATGATCTTTTGGGCAGGAGTGGGGGTTGCCCACTGGTACTTGGGGATGGTGAGCATTTCTCAGGAATGTGGCTGTTTTGTAAAGCTTGGCAATACAGAACAACCTGAATTAGTGGAATGTCATGAAGAGGTGGAAGGGAGGTGGTAGATAAAGGAGTTTTCAGTGTAATTAATGTTGAGAGACTTAAAGCTGTTTCCTATGACCAGGCATTTTGGAAGGCTCCCCAGAGAACAGGGGCAGCAGAGTGAAGCCCAGAGCCACAAGGGGGCAGCAAAAAAAGCCACAGGTTGCAGACCCCTGGTCTAGGTTCTGCTGTGTATAAAGGTAAGGTTATTTCTTACTGTACTTCAGATTTATATTTTAATCATTTCCACAGAGCTCCAGTGTCTTCAGGGTAGGGAATACAAATACAGCTTTTTTTTGATTCTGTGATGGCCACCCTTATGATGAACAAACAAAAAAACATAAGCTAATGAGTCAAGGCTCTATGGCCAGGGGCTATAACAAACTCGTATCCTCTGTGGATCAGCACAGAGGGAAACATACAATGCACATTCACCAGTGGATTACAATCTCTGAACAGTGATGAATAAGGCATCTAATACCCACTAAATCCAGTATTTAGCATTCCATCTGTATAGCCCATATAAGTCAGCTGGTTTCTTTTCATTAATTTTTTAGATAAGGCCCAGTGTAGACAAATTGAAAAATGGGAATGGCAGGGAGAAAAAAAGAACTGTGATAGTTTTCAGTGGACTAGATTCCACATTCCTTATTTTTGTTGAGTTCTCCACACCTTTTCTGGGATAGGGAATCTCTGAAGCGCTCCCTTACTTTTCACCCTACCATCCTCATGAATTATCTTGTAGTGCAATGTGTTGGTTCCATAGAGATTCTCATCTGGTCTATGTGCAGATGTCATTATCATGCAAACTTCAGTCATGTTACTTTATACCTGTGGAACTGGTGGGTAGGTGCTGAAGTGCTATGCATTATGTCTGCTCTTAACTGCATGTGTAAAACCACAGCAACAGAGATTGAGATTCCTTTTCAAAATTAAGTCTACAGAATTTTGTGGTCACCTGACTCATGTATGAGGCATCAGCATTGAAGCCCTGAATATCTGGTTCCAAAATTGCAGTAATAAGTAGTGGTTTTTAGACCATTTATAGCTTCTTTAGACCTCTTGACTGAAGGGCAAAATAGCTGAAGAGTTGAGCGAACAGGAATCTATTCGTATCTTAGTAACCTCAATTCCAGACTTTCAGCTTCTCCCATATCCAAAATACAGGCGCTCAAGTCCTCTTCCACTTTCAGCACACTGTCCCAATTTATTGGCTTCCTTTTCCTCTGTGTATCAAATCCAAGCTCCTTCCAAGTTTGTTGCAGCTCTGCTCCTGCTTAATTCTCAGCCCTCAGTCCAGCTCTTCCTCTGATTCTGTCCACCTTTCTCCTTAATGGCCTGTGTCCTTCTCTTATTCTTGACGCTGCTAACTTCTTTGCTTCCATTGCAGCAAACAAGCACATCCTCTTCTACAAATCCATTGGGGTGTGGGTTTTTTTGCTTTGTTTTCTTGTGAGGTTTTTGTTACTTTGATCATTCTGCAGTGGACATGGTATGATTCCTTTCTCCCATTCCTGGCCCATCTTTCAGTTGTTTGTTTGTATCCATCCAATCTAGTTTGGGGCACAACTTTTAGACTTTTTTTTTTTTTTTTGGTAAAGCACCATTCATCAATGGCACTACATAAATAATACATGTCATTCCCAGCTGATGGAACAGCTTGGTGGCTGTTTTGAGGTGTTTAGTGGCTAAAGTCTATTTCCTAGTAGAGTTTTTCTTTCTTTCCCTATCACAATTATCTATGTCATTAGCCCTAAATGTTCCCCTGGCTGACAGCCTTGGTGGAGTGTCCAAAGACTGAATGGGCCCCCAAAGAACAAATTCCTCCATTTCCTTTGTTGAATTGTTGAGGCACATTTGCTATCTTTGTGGAAGAAGCAGCCTTACATAAAAACTTTAGGGGAGGAACTACAGAACAACTGTCTCTAGTTGAAATTTCAAGAGGAATTACAGAGTTAGCCAAAATGAAATTTGGCCAGGACTCATGCGCTCACACTCTGGCTATTGCTAAAAATGTAATAGAATCTTCAATATGGGGAAAGGCCTTGGTTTGACATCTCTGTATTACGTCAATCAATTTCATTCTTGGATGCTGTGTAATTTATGGAATCAAGCTATGAGATAACCATTAGCCAGTATTCCCTTGCTCAATTAACACCAGAAAAACCAACAGGCAATAATAACTTGCACAGCTATGTGATTGAGCTTACAATGGCTACAGGATTGGTCTGCAGAGAAACAGTCCTGAGGTGTGTGATTCATTGCTCAGTAGTGTGCATTCAGACATGATTTTAAAAAGTGCTCTATAAATGGCAATTCAATAGTTTCATTCTTACTGTCTAAACTGACAAGCTTTTATACATATGGTAACATCCAGCTGCCTTGATGAAAATTCTAACCAAATGGGGGCATCTTAGTTTAGTCTCTGGTGTACAAACAATTTATGAAAGCTTTTCATGTGCCTGTGGGGGTGGAGAACTGAAATAAGAACTGCTCTGTGAACTTTTGTGCAGTAAAGTCAGATGAACCAGCTTAATAATAATAAAAAGCAGTGGTTATTTTTTTCAAATTCAATGTAGCTGTCTTCTGCTTAACAGAATTTCTTTTCAGAAATTTGACATCTAAATAAACTGGCTTTTCTAATCTAAGACTGTTGATAGTCATGAATCCCTTAGGAATAATTGATTCAGTACTTCTCATTAGCATGCTGTTCATTTTAGCATAAAAGAAGCCTAATTGTGTTTACTTCCACATAGCTGCATCAACACAGAAGCTTGTTTATAATTTTTGGTGAAGACAATGCTCATAGTGGTTCATATTAAACAAAATTTTAAAATAGTCAGTTGAGCTAGAGAGATTCAGCACCTTGCAGGATTTGGTCCAGTATCCTGCACTATCTTAGTGGGCCATATGCAAATTTTGTTTTATCAAGTAAAATTAGAATAAGTGGCTTTAAAAAACACAAGCAAATTGTAATTTGATGGATTTTGCTGTTCTGAGACTGATTTATATTGTAGTCACTGGAAACAGCAAAGCCTGAAAGCAAAATAAACTGTTTTTTGTATCTCCTTTTTTTGGTGTTTAACCTTGCTTAAGACTCAGGTTATGGACTAGATAACAAACCCAAAGGCTCTGGTCTGGGATACCATCTTCAATTGTCTTCTGTTAGGTGAGGGGAAATTCCTCATGGAGGTTTCAAGCTTGCTTTCATTATGTTCAGGTTACTCATAAGAAGCAATTTGTGCCCTGTCAACATGAATCCTTTTTAAAAGTGGGATATGACATTCCATGGAGCAATCCTCACTAGTGAGGTTCTGCATCACCCACTTGTCCTGAAACATGGTTGCCTTAGAATGCCTTCTTCACTAACTTTCCAACTTGGGCTCCTCACAAACAGAATGCAAGTCATGTCCTCTGACTAGCTATAGCCCTGGTTTAGCTATCAGCTCTGACTCTCTCAGCCTGCTGAGAAACAGTCATACTCTGGCTTCCAATATCCCTGGTTACCAATTGGAGGGTGACCACAACACTTCCAGGTTTGGATTCTTCCCCACCCATTTTCTGCACTGTCCAGCCCTTCTCCAGATGGTCCAGATACATTAGGTCCATTGCCTTTTAAGGTTGAAGAGACACTATTGTCAGTATTTCTCAGCTGGTATGCTGTCAGGACTGAGCAGGGGTGCCACTTTTTTTTTTTTTGGGAAAAACTTCTGAGCTCTGGACTGGCTCATGAATATTTGGTCATTTTGTTTTAGTGACTACACGGTGTGCCTCAAAATAATTAAAGGTATCAATGTGTGTCATGGCTGAGAAAAGTTGATCTCTTTAAAGGGAGTCACCCAACAAATTAACACTATTAGTTTCAGTAAAATAACAAGTTTATTTCTCTATAAAGAGATTAGGTGAGTACAGGTAAGGAGGAATTGGAGGCAGAAATGGTTACAAAAACAAATTTCTAACCAGTTTTAGTTTAAGGTCATGACCAGGTTTTCAGAACATTTGTTGACCAGAGTCTGAGAGCCAGGATCTGCTGTCAAAGTCCACTGGCTCTTTTTGTCTTCTGAAGTGGGGGGGGGGGAGTGGTGTAGAGCAATAACTTGGGGTATCTTTCCCCTTCACTTCTATAGTTTATTCACCCTGCATAATGCATTTCCCTGAGAGTGATTCCTAGATAAAGTACTCTTACCTAGAAAGAAATGAGACTTGGTGTCAGGTGGGGGGAGATGCAGCTCTGTTTCTTCTTTCTTCACCAAAGAATGACCACTGGATGGGTGATGGCCCATCACCTTTGACACTGGGCTGTAGGTGTCAATTTGTTTTCTTGAAGGCAGAGAACTGGTGAATCCACTCCCCAGATTTGTTTGGTAAAATTGGTGTGATGGTTTTTTTTTTTTTTTGGTAACTTTATATATTGTTGCTACATACATTTCACCAGGACATAATAGACCAGCAAATTTTTAGTTTCCAAATGATGCCTTAAAAGGCATATTTTACACAGCAATGTGCAGGGTGTGATTACAGGGGTGTTTTTAGTCACAGCAGGGTACATGAGTTTTCCCATGTTCTGACTAAAATGTCTCCATACACCCAAAGGCAACCACAGTTCATTTGGAAGCAGGCTTTGGCAGTTCCATGTATTAAAGAAAAATCATGGCACAAATAGAATTCTAACTCATTCTGTATCACAGAATGCCATACTAATTCTACAACATGAACATTGCCAAAAACTACTGAATAGTAGGAAACTGTTACATGTTGCAAATGCGCATTGCCCATTAATCCATTTGAATGAGAGGTGGTCTAATGAATGTGCAGCAAAACTGTACTGAATACAACTGAGGATGCATTGGGGTAGTCTTTTGAGGTTTTCTAATAAAACGGTCTTAATGCTGCTCCTATTGAAGAGTGGGAATCTTGCCACTGACTTCAGTGGACAAAGAATTGTACTCTTGTACATAAAGCAATTAGATTACAATCCTTTCTTCTCCTCCTCCCTTCACTGAGAGGATGGCAGCCAATACAAAAGGAAAGTTTTCAGAAAGCCTTTGACAAGGTTCCTCACTAAAGATTCTGAAGCAAGCAGGGCATAGGCTAGCTCCCCCTTCTGCTGCTCCTGCCAGCAGCCTTGCCTACAATCTACCCTTGCTCTGCCTCCCAATATGCCAGTGGCTGCTTTCTGCATGTGTTCCTCCTCTCCTTGGCACCTGCTGCTCACTACATTTCTCCCAAGGCCTCCACCATTCATGCCCTCAGGCCCTTACCTTCCTTTATTATGTGCCATGTAGGCTCCTACATCACTGAGGAAGTGGTATCTGGTACTCAGCTTCCCAGTTCATCAGTAATCTCTGAGTCAGAGGGATTCAACAAACTCAGTAGCAAATACCTTTGCCTGTGTCTCCTATGAACTTGCATGGCACAAGTCCACCCCTAGCAGGGGAAGAGGGGTGGTAAGGCCACTGCCACCCAGATCTCTGATGGCATTGTGGCAGCAGTTCAGCCTCTCCTGGCCATTATATCCACTGTGTGTGGGTCATTGGATAAAAGGGGAAGGTCCTCTCTTAGATCAGTAACTGATTAAGAGAAGAAACACAGGGTAGGAATACATGGTCAGTTTTCTTAATGGAGAAGGGTAAATACAGTATTCCCTCAAGGGTCTGTACTGGGACCAGTACTGCTCATTCATTCATTATCTGGAACAATGGGTAAATAAGGAGGTGGGTGAAATTTGCAAATTACATAAAACTACTTGAGCAGTAAGTATAAAGCAGACTATGAAGAGTGACAAAAACTCCGCAAAACTGAGTGAGCAACAAAAATGGCAGTTGAAATGCCAGTTTCCCTGGTGCTGAACTTAGGCTAAGCAGGAGGTAATAGCTAGGATTGCCTCTTTTGCTAATGTGACATTTTTAATTCCCAGTAGCTGACTTAAATGGTGGGTTACATAGGTAGTAGTTCTGTAATGGCAGGTTGCATAGTTAGTTCTGCAATGGGAGGTTATATAGCTAGTTCTGTAATTTCACATCCAAGTTCCTTCAGAAATCTTGTATGGATACCAGCTGCTTCTGTTTTTTTTATTACTCATCAATCCATTCCAAATCATTAATCTTACTAAAATACAATTTTTGGTGGGCTCCTTGGTGAACATAGGAATATCAACCTCTACTTAAAACACTTGAGCATGGTTTTTTAGACTAATTGGCATTGAAGGTACTTAAACCTGAGAACAGGCTTGAAGTTATGCCTCAAGTGCTTTCTGTAACATGGAAAAAAGTTACAGTAAGATGCTATTTATTTTGTTTTAAATTAGACTTAACACTCTTGCTTCACTGATAAGTATTCCCTAAGCCATTAAAATATTTTGTGTTATGGACTGCATTATTTTGCCACCATCAGTTACTTTTGTACCACAGGTAAGCCTGCCTAAGGAACTGCTCAATTTCTTCAAACTTGTCCATCCAGCCATCTTTCCTTTCTCCAGCCAGCTATTTCTTTCAATATGGACATGTGAACTTGCTCTATCACTGTAGCAAAACTTGGTCTGGGTGCTTCACAATCACATTTTCACATAAATTCTCATGCCTTTTGCAAGCATTGATGTCACTGCTGGCACATCAATGTTTAGCCATTCTAACTCCAACTGCACATCTATGAACCAATGTAGAGGCTACAAATTTGCAGTCTTCTCTCTCCTGTACTGGGATGTCAGGCTGGAGGAAAAGCCTTTTTCTTTGTTTATAGCAAATGCAGGATGAAGGTAAGGCTGGACAGGAATATTACTAAGTAGAAATTCTGATGCCTTGTAATTTTGGCACAGCAGTGGGAAGAGAATTCAGTTCCCTTTTCTGTTCATGCATGGTTCAACCAACTTCAAATTTCTCTTCCAAAGCCTATGCCCCTACTGAATATTAAAAATATAATTGTGATGGAACTTTTTCTCTGGAAAAAATAGTACAGGAAGCTCAATTTCTTCAGACCCCATTACCTTTCCAAAGAGATCTTTGGTGAAACCCAGTTCTGATCTCTTATTACTCTAGTGCAAATCCTGAGGCAATCTGTGGTAACTTCTGTTAAACCAGTGTTCCTAAAATCAGAATCTGGCTGAAAAGAATGTAGCTTCAGACTGTTGGAGTATACATGTTAAATGGCACCTATAGTTGGATGGTTTGAATGGCTGGAAACTTTAATTAAGCCCTTCTATGTACTTCATGATCTGATTTCACCCCCCCCCCCCCCCAAGAAATCTGGGGCACCAATTGTGAGAGGCAGGCAAGCACATGGTACTTTTCAAAAATGCTGTTGTCTAACCTCTGAGTTTAAACACTGTTTTATGTTCCTCCAGTAATGTCCTCAGGGTGATGTTCTGAGCTGTCATTGGCACTCTGACATAAGTCTGTTTTATATCCCACTGTGTTTGATAGAATTATTTTTAAACCAGCAATTTCATAGCAGCTTTCCTACAAGGTGGCAGAAATCTGGGTCCTGTAAAATATTGCATCACCTCTTTCAGTGGAACACTGTTAGTAACCCTGCATTCCTGAATTACTATTAGAGCATTAGAAATAAAAGCAGTTGGAGAAGTGATAAGTATATATTAAACTTACAATAGTGGTACCATTCAAATGGGTGCATGGGCAACACTTCAGTTTGGGAATCCAAATAAACTAGTCAAAAGTCTCCAGTTTGCTTCAGAGTTTGGAAATGCCTTATAAAAATGTGCATGGTGCTCTTAAATATTTGTTTGCCTTGTCAGTTTAATCAACTGTTAATGTGGGCTTTGGCTAATGCATAAAGACAAAGTATTCTGCACAGTTTTTGCCTATGGAGTTTTTGATGCTTGGTAAAGAGGTGGATTGGCATAATTTAGACTGGCTTCATATGTGTGGTGTGATTCCTTGATGCACAGAAGTGCTCAAATCAGCATACTTGGGCATGGTATTTCTCTGGCATAGAATAACTTGTTGAATGGTCACCCTCCACATACCAGCAGGAATGGCTAACTAGTGTTCAGTTCAAGCACCTGCTGTTAATCTGTATATGTTCCTACATTAGAAAACACTTTAGAATTAAAGGATTTTACATAGTGGATTAAATCATGGCCTGGTTTAGTTTAGGATCCTCTCTACATCAGAGGTAAATATCTGATCACTTGAACATGTACTTCTTGTACTCTCCTTCCAACATATGTGCACCTGGCAATTTTAAAATGGCTGTACTGTACTGTCTGAGCTTTGGTCTGCTCACTTATTGCCTGTGGAAATGCTTTGCTTAATTAGATTTTTTTTTTTTAAATAGCACATTTTGGGCTAGTGGTTGGAGAAATATGCTTGCAGTCAAAGCAGCTGATTCTCTTTTCTTGAGAACCTGCCATTGAGGCTATCAATTAAAGTAAAACTTTCATAGGAAAAGAGTCCACCTGTTATGCAGAAAAATGGCCTGCTGTAGATGATTGATTTGGCACATTCCTGGTTTCCCTCTGAAGTAGGATTTTTCTCCCACAGAAGCTCATGCGATAAATGTGTTTTTAGTCTTTAGATGTGCCACTAGATGACTTGTTTGTTCCACATTGCCTTTGGTACTTGCACTCTCTTGATACAGTAGATGGCAGTGCAGGCCTGTTGTTAGGGCCCCACAGTTGGCCAGCAATGCTGTGATAGCTTGCTGAATTACACTCTAAATGAGACCATCCCTACTCTCCCATAGCCTATCCTCACACTGCTTCATTATGAAAGATAAATGGCTTTGCTCTTATTTCCACAGCATGATAGAAATTAAGGTATGCTGGAAGTAGGGCAAGTGAAGAACCCAAAAATGTGAGACAGATTGATTGGCTACAGTGCCTTTTTATGTTTAGGTTTCCACTGCCAATCCAGAGTAGGTCACAGGAGCTAACTGTCAGTCATATAGCATCTGATGATGCTATGGTAGCCTATGTGCAATGAGTGATCAGAAGGCAGGTGTTTACATCTCCAGTCACCCCCACAATTGAGAGTTGTCACCATCAAAGCTGCAACTGGAAGTCTTGGCAGCAGGGGTAAGGCTCAAATGGGCATGGAACCTGAACTTTTCTCCCCCCTCCCTCCACACAGGGATAACTCCTAGAGCAGAACTGAGATGTACCTGTTCCTGCCTGAGCTCTGTCTTTTTTTCTGTCATTGGATGGAGGATTCTGATCCTCAGGACTGTTGCTCCAGCTCTACATTGACCTAAACCCAAAAAGCACAAAATGTGTCAGTGTAGCTGGCTGCCAAAGGAAATTCAAAGCAGGATTATCAATACCCTCTTGGGAATTTGAAGTGAGGAAGGAAACTGACCAAGCCACTACTCCCCTGGGGAGCTTACAGTGCTATGATACATACTAACAGATCTATCTATCACATGAGCTTTTGTGGGAGGAAAATCCCACTTCGTCAGATGCATCTGACAAAGTGGGATTTTCCTCCCACAAAAGTTCGTGATAGATAGATCTAAGTGCCACAAGCTCCTTGCCTTTTTTGCTTTACTAGACTAACACAGTTGCCCCTTTGGAACTTGGCATGGTACATGCTGGCACTGGCCAAATACAAAATAACAATGAGTTTTAATGTTTCAAAGGGAATTAAAATTACATTGGTTTAGGGTCAATGCTGGATCAGTGCCAAGAAATCCCTCTTCTAAACTGAAGATTTTTAAAGTCCAATATTTTGCAGAACATCAGAGCAGGGCATTATGCTCTGCATCAGTAGAAGGCTGGAGGTGACATCAGTTTTCTTGCTCAACCATAGCACTTATTTTCCTCATTCAGGTTTGGTTGTGAGATATTAGAAAATGAAATCACAGCTTTGATTGCCTTGCTTCCCATCCTCCATACACACACATTCAATATGGTTTTAGTCATTCTCTTGAACTAATTCAACCTCACATTTTGAAATGGTTCAATGTGTTCATATAAATCTCTAACCATTAGTGAGAAACTAACAGCTAAAATCATGTCAGTGTGAAAGGGATGCAGAAACACTGATAGATGCCTTCTGGACTAGTGTATTTCTACAACTTTTTGATTGGAGAATCAGGTAAAGGGAGGCCCCAGTCTACTAAAGTAGTTGCATGCCTAACTCCCAGACTCTCTCTCTTGCCCAGTCACTGTGCCCATATATGGGAGACACTTTGTAGCCTAATAAGATACCTGCCTGGGAGGTGGGAAACCAAAACCAGTCACCTGCTCCACTTGCCCTTGAATTCACCAGCCCCATGAGGCCAGATTCAAGAGGAGAGTCTGATGTGGGGTCTTTATCTTAATGCAGTGGTTCTCAACCACTCTTTTGGGACACATTACTGTGGTGCCACACAGCTGTGTGTTGTGGCAAGCCAGGGAGATGGTTGGATTCAGATGGAGGTAGGGTTGGGGTGGGCTGGTGTGTCCTGTAGGGTCATCAAATGTGTCACAACTCACAAAAGGTTGAGAACCACAGGGTTAGAGTATGCATCCATGAGCTTGCTCTAATCCTTTCTTCTACTCAGGCAGAAGGGACTATTGAACCTGGCTCTTCAAGTGAGTGAGTAAACACTCCGAGTGCTCTAACAACTGGGCTAAAAGTTTAAAAGGTAGGTGGCATTGCATCTTCTTTCTGCCATGGTGCATGAGTGCCTAACTTGTTTGCACAAGCAATTTCTAAGGTGCCTCAGGTACCTGATGCCAGGAGATAGGTTCCTATTCATGGATCATAAAGCAAAGAGAAATGCCCCACTGCAATCCTGGGGTGAGCTGTCCGACAGCTCCCTAGTCACCGTTTCCCATAGCATAGGTAGCTCTCTGCCTAATATGTTGGCATTTTGTGGATTGCATTCTAAGGCACCCATTCCTCTGTTCTTTATACAAGGAACTTAACCAGCTACCTTCAGCTTGGGAAATTGCAGTGTTCTTGTGATTTCTTCCAGGTGCCATGACCCTCAGCATTGTGATGCCTAAGTCCTTTTGTGAATGAGGCAAAATGCTTATCTTTAATATTGGCTGTTAGTACAGTTGGCTGCCTTTCTTTAAGCTACAAATAGTGAAGATGCTTATGGTGAAAGGCACAGTGTATGCCAGTCATTCTGGCAAAGTGACGAATGTCCTCACCAATGAGTTTAATGAAGCCTCAGGAAGGAGTCTCTGTTTTGAGGCATGATGGGCCTTGCTTTTGTCATGTTAGCAGGCATGGGAGCAGCTTCAAGCTGCATCTCCCTGTGGAAGCATCAAAGGCGTTGGAACACTCTTAGAAGGTGATGGAGATCCAGCTGAGAAATTCATTGCTGGCAGCCAAGAGCCACATGCCAATTGGGAGGGTGGCTTGCCTGGCATAGAACAGATGTACTCTGAAAGGACTTCCTCCTTCAACTGAAAATGTTTATAAAAGCAGAGATCAAAGCAAAAAAACAAATTGCATACTAACTGAAAGCTTCCCTAGGCCAGGATTCAGCCAAGTCCTAGAAGTGCTGTTTGCAGAGCCACTAGCCATTATCTTTGAAAGGGGAGGTTCTGGACCATTGGAAAGGCAAATATTGTATCTATCATCAAGCAAGGGAAAAAGGAGGACCTGGGGAACTACAGATGAATCGGTCTCACATCAGTCCCTGGAAAAATCATGGACCAGGTCCTCAGAGAATACGAAATATGCAGAGGAAAATAGAATGATCAGGAACAGTCAGCATGGATTCACCAAGAGCAAATCATACCTGACCAACCTGATTGCCTTCTATGATGAGAGAACTGGATATGTGGATGCAGGAATAGCTGTCTACATGCTAAATCTCAACTATAACAAAGGTTTTGATAAGGTTTCCCACAGCTTTCTTCTCAGCAACCTAAGGAAGTATGGTTTGGATGAATGGACCATAAAATGGATAGAAAGTTGCCTAGGTAACTGGGCTCAGCAGGTAGGGGGTCAATGTGTAGATCGCAACCAGTAACTAGTGGGGTGCCCCAGGGTCAGTCCTGGGGCTGGCTCTGTTCATCTTCATTAATGATCTGGATAATGGGATAAATTGCATGCTCAGTAAAGTCACAGATGACACCAAGCTGGGGGGGAATGGTAGATGTGCTGTAGAGCATGGAGAGGATTTAGGGAAACCTAGAGAAACTGGAGCATAGGGCCAAACGAAATCTCATGAGGTTCAAGAAGGATACATGCAAAGTACTGCACTAAGTTGGAAAAATCTCATGTACTGCTACAGGCTGGGGACCAATCAACTAAATAGCAGCACTGTAGAAAAGGACCTGTGGGTTATGGTGGATGGGAAGCTGGATACAAGTCATCAATGTACCCTTTTTTACCAAAAAGGCCAATGGCATATTGAGCTGCATCAGTAAGTGTGTTGCCAACAGATTGAGGATGTAATTATTCCCCTTCTATTTTGGCACTGGTGAGACCACATCTGGAATACTGTGTGCAATTTTGGACTCTGCATTACAGAAGGGATGCTCACAAATTGGAGTCCAGTGGAGGGCAATGAAAATGTTTAAGGGGTTGGGGGACATGACTTAGACTGAAGGAACTAGGCTTATTTAGTCTTCAGAAAAGAAGACTGAGGGATTTGACAG
Organism: Podocnemis expansa; assembly: GCA_007922195.1. NCBI lineage: Eukaryota > Metazoa > Chordata > Testudines > Podocnemididae > Podocnemis > Podocnemis expansa. Next base: position 19,151,658 of record ML681973.1, read on the forward strand.
CAACCTTCAACTACTTGAGGGGAAGCTCCAAAGAGAAGGGAGCTAGGCTGCTCTCTGTACTAAGAGGACAGAACAAGGAGCAAGGGTTTCACATTGCAACTGGGGAAGTTGAGGTTGGATATTAGGAAAAACTTTTCCACTGGGGGTGTGTGTGAAATATTGGAATGGGTTACCTGTGGAGGTGGTGGAGTCTCCATCTTTGGGAACATTTAAGGCCTGGTTAGACAAAGCCTTGGTTGAGATGATTAAGTAGGAGTGGGCCTGCTTTTAGCTGGGGGTTGGACTAGATGACCTCTTGAGGTCCCAAAGAGACCACCATATCATCCAGGCAGAGCTCCTGTCTCATAAGCTACAAGCACCAACTCAGCCCACATTCACTAAATCCAGCAAGCAGTGATCCTGCCTGTGGAGTGCTGATGTCTCACATGCAACACCCCTTGCTTTTGCAATCAGCTGGTTTTTATAGAATGTGCCCTACACCCCTGCATAAGAAGAGAGTGATTTGAGGCTAAATCCTTACGTAAGCAGGTAGTTCTCTTGGCTTTGTCTAAGCTACTGGGCTTAGGGAACTCGGCTTAAGGGTGACTTAGTTGACTTAATTAAGTCAACTTAGTGAGACCTCTGTTTAAGTCTGCTTTTTAAAGTCAACTTTAAATGGGTGCCCTTGCTTAAGTTGACTTTAATGGACATTTGTGTTTAAGTTGACTTACCCTTAAAGTCAACTTTAAGGGTAGTAGTTAAGCTGGCTTAAGTTGATTTTGGGCCCTAGTGTAGCCATAACCCTTGAGCCTTGTAACAATGTACAGCAGTGGAGAGAATGGGGAGTCAGAGCCCTAACTACAGCTGCCAGTGCCCAGGGCAGGAAGCCAGAAAGGTGCCCCCCCCCCCCCCAGCCCTGATCTGGCCCAGGGCCTGATGCATCTCGATGGGGGGAGGTGCTCCCCCCACTGCTCGGTGAGAATGGCAGACCTGGTGGCAGGTGCTTCCCCAGCTGCCAGGCAAGAGCAGCCAGGGACATTTGGAGCAGGCTAGGAGAAACTTCCTCAGGCTCTGCCTGACTCCAGGAAGAATGTGCTTAAGGCACATTCCTCTTCCAGGCCAGGCAGGGTCTGGCAGCCACCCTTTAAAATTTCCCACCTGGAGATTTGCCCTACCCACTTATGGCTTTGCAGGGAGTCTTACAACTGGGATAAATGTATTTAGTTCTTGGGTTTTATAGTGTATATAACTGCACCAAGCAGTAGGGACCAAATTTAAACTGGTATAAGGAGGTCCAACTTCTTTCATATCTGAATGTGGGGAGGTGAGAGAAGAAACGAAGGAAAAAAGGGCTATTGAAAAAGATGGAGATATTGGAGAAAAGAATGAGAAACATCCAGAATTTTTGCAGAATTCACCCTCCACCCCCTGAGCTTCCATTTCAGTGCAAGAGAACATTTAGGTTTTCAATAGCAAATGGGTGCTAACATCTCTATTAACTCCAAGTACAGTAGCAGCTTTAAATATGCTGCTGGGTAAACTCAGGCTAGTTTAGCAACACTTGAAATTGTGCAGCATCTTTGCTGTACCTGTGAGTGAGATGTCAACTGGCAACCTTGTGACTGTTCTAAAACAGAAAAACTACTAGAGCAGTGGCTGTCGCCTATGTTATACAATTACAAGCAAACATTAATGGTGTTAAGCAATTGTATAAGCGACTAGTGCTTCAAGCACTTTGCTGACTGCTTTGAATAGGAGACTTTAGACTAACATGATCAGTCACCTCAGTGTATTGAATTATTAGAATCTGCCTCAGCAGACCTGAAATCAATACACAGCCACTGCAATGGAGCTGTGAGCACAACACTATTATAAACAATAGTGTTAGCAGGGGAAAAAAAAGACTTAAACACTGATGGTTTTTAAGCAGCATTGACCCAAGACGCAAGCTCCTCTGGCTCTGCCTTGCTCCCTGCACCCATCCTATAGCCCCATAACATTGGGTGTCAGTGGACAATGGGAAGTTGAGAAGCATGGAACTTCTGCAATGCTGTACTGCAGTTGTCAGCTGTTGGAGACAGGATTACACTGAAGTAGGAAACAGCACTGTAGAAAAAAATCCCATTTTTCTCTCTCAGATCCCAGGTGTATCCTGATGGAATGGCTCAGCAGAACCCAAACACCAGAGCAGCCAGCAAGGCCTTTTCCTCAAGGGATGTAGTTCCTCACCAGAATCCCAAACAAATAAACAGAAGCAGAAAGTGGTTGAGTGCTCCCCTTGGGTTTCAATCCATTTGTATGCTTCTCAGTACAGAGCTTCCATCCTGAACGTTCTCCATTGTCCACCTCCAAGCATTTATGGCCCTCCTGAGCAACCGCAAGAGGGAAGAGAAAGCTGAGCTGAGGTTTCTGCCTGGTCCATGGCGAACAAGGTGGTGTTCTCTACATGCCATGGTGCAGGCATGAAAGGTTGGCATTCTGTTCCTGGCAGGAAAATATGCAGGAGCTGCAGCTTGTCTGTTGCTATTCAGTGCCAGTGGAGAATCCAGGTGTTAAAAGGGACTTGCTGATACTTGAAGGGAAGCAGAGCAGAGGGGTGGAAGTTGGAATCAGCCCTAGTAACAGGTCCTGATCAGCTATAGATGAGCATTTTGATAATGAGGAGCCTGAGTGGAAGGGGTGTCTTCCCCCCCCCCCCCCCTGAAAAAACAACAAGCAGTTGTGTGGCACTTTAAGACTAACATTTTTTTGCATGAGCTTTTGTGGGAGAAGATCCCGTGGGGGAAAAATCTAACTCTGGCCCTCAAGTTCAGAAAGAGGCACACCAGAGCCTCCCCAATGAAGCAGACCCGTTCCCAGCCGAGACTCCAATGAGCAGAGAACGAGGTGTGGTTCAGAGTTTATTATTCAGCTGAATAACAAAAGGAACTGCATCAGAGGGCAGCGAAGAAGTGCTAGCCCCTCTGAGCAGGCCCCCCCCAACAACTCAAGTGCAAGAGAGAACCCTGAGGGGCAGCATCACAACACTTTTATCCAGTACAGTATGATAATGCTTACATCATTGACAATGTGTTAGAGACCCTTATATGGTTATATTAACATTATTAAATACATATTAATGATTAAAGAATGCATATAATTATCCCCACGTCTGTTTACTGTTGTCATCATTTGCATTATCCTGGGCAGCCGCAGTACCTGCAAACTCATTAATTTCTGCCTAGAGATGCTGACCTTACCTTATTGTGAGGCTATGGTGCCAAGAAGGGTGAGCAGGAGATAGGAGGTAATACTCCCTTTTCAGTTAGAACAAAGACGGACAGTCTAGCTTACATTCCTTGTCCAGATGGTCAGGAGAAAAAGCATGAGAAAGGGGAGATAACACACTTTAACAAGCGGCCTAGAGTTGATAGCTAAAGAAACTTAGATACATGACTTGCCAGAGAAACAACCCCACTACCATAGCAACCCACAGCTCCAACAAGGCCTACACTTTAGCACCTTTCTCACTGTCCTACAGAAGAGATTACATATAATTTTTCTTACAATCCCACTTCCTCAGATGCTTCAGAGATGGGTGAACTTACAGAAAGGAATGAAACTAAATGCAAGGGGGTGTAAAACATAAGATCAGGTCATAAAGTAGCAGCAAATCAGAGCAGTTTACAGGCTCAAACCATGGGAAGCCTGAAGTCAAATTACCCTTTGTAATGGGAAAAGAACCCATAGTCTCAATTCAGTCCTGCTTTCACAGAATTTAGCTTGCATATTAATTCAAGTTCAGCTGTCTCTCTTTGAAGTCTTGATGTCCCAGGTACAGCTCTAACGACAGTTGTTAACAAATCCATCATTGAGTGATTAGGAAGATGGAAGTGCTCAGCAACTGGTTTCTCTGTTCTTTGATTTCTGATATCAGCTCTGCGCTCATTCAGTCTCTTACGGAGCGATCGTTCTGTTTGTCCAATATATAAGGTGTAGGGGCATTTCTTGCACATGATGGCATAGGCCTGTTAATCTAGTTCAGCAAAACAAATGGAGTTTGCACTTTTAAAAACTAACAAATGTATTTATCATATGAGATAAATGGGGGGGGGGGAATCCCACTTTGTCAGATGCTTGAAGGTGGGGAACTTACAGAATGGAAGCAAAATGTAGGGGAGTGTATGTCATAGGATCAGGTCAGACAAATCAAAGCAGTTGTCTAGATTCAAACAGTGGACTAAAGCAGGGGTCTCAAACACAGTCTGTGGGCCACATGCAGCACCTAAAGCTACTTCCTGTGGCCTGCAATGACATTATTGCTAGCAATATTTGCAATATTGTTGTATGAAAAGGTTTCAGTGGTGCAGCCCTCAGGCTAACATACTAGTTCTCATGCATACCTTGTGGTGGTCTGAGTTTGAGACCCCTGGACTATAGCAATTACTCCACTGTTTGAATCCAAACAACTGCTTTGATTTGCTGTAATGGTCTGACCAGATCCTATGATGCATACTCCCCTGCAAATATCTTGCTTCCATTCTGTAAGTTCCCCACCTTCAAGCATCTGACAAAATCTTGTGCAATAAATCATTTTCTTAGTCTTTGAAACTGTCACCAGACTCCCCCCCCCCAAGAGTCAAGGAAAGGTGTTGTGTGTTAAATTGATATTAGCCTCTTGCTGCTAATGCTTTAGCTCCCATGCAGGGAGGGCATTGGGGGGAGAACATGAGAAATAACCTAGCCTCTTCCAGAACCCAACTTTAACTGTTGCTTTACCCTCTGGAAATACAGGCAAACATCTCCTACTTCCATCCCGTAGGAACAAAGGATGGTGACTGATATCCTGGTTCAATTCCCTGGGGACAAGTACATAACTTTGAACCTGCAGTTCCAGAGGGGTAGCCCTGCAAGTCTAGTTCAGCCAAACAAGAGTCCTGTGGCACTTTTAAAGACTCACACATTTATTGCATGAATTTTTGTGGTCCTACCCCTACTACTTCAGATGCATAAAATGGAAACTGCAGTGTGTTAGGTGTATAGACACATTCTGAGAAGGATGAGTCACAAGGTCAATTCAAGCAGTTCCAGAGAGTTGGTCTGTTAGTCTATTTCAGCAAACCAAACAAGCTGTTTTAATTCAAACGTGGTGGATGTGGGCCTTTAACAATAATAGGCAAGAATGTTGAAAGATGGGGAAATTACCTTCTGTAGTGAGTTAGGTATTCTAAGTCCCTATTCAGACCTAATGTGATAGTGTCAAGTTTGTATATGAATTCCTCCTGCTCTGCAATTTCATGCTGAAGTCCTGTTTTGATCCCCCCGCCCCCCGAAGTACTGAAACTCAACCTTGCAGTTTTTCTGTGGCTTTGCTGAGGGTATATGTGAACAAAGCTCATACTTTTAGGTAAACTATTGGTCATTTAAGGTGACGCTGTACTTTAGACAGGTATCTTAGCTGGGTAAAATTTTCTCAGCTATAGTTGAAAAGGATCACCAATCACATCTAGGTCCCAAAATGTCAATTTTGGGGTCTTTGTTTTTTAGAAGCTTCCTTGGCATTGTCTTTATGAAACTACTCTTTAAAATTCTCAAAGATCCTGTATGCATTCCCTAACTTTGTGAGACCCAACCATTGCAGCAGTAGATAGATTCTCATGCACAAACAATGAAAAAAGGGCTTGATCTACACTTAAAACTTCCACCAGCATAGCTATGTTGGTCAAGAGTGTGTGTATAAAAAAAAATGCTTTCTGCTGCTCTGGTACCAGAGCTGTGCCAGCAAAACCCCCACTGTAGAGGCCACTATGTTGTCAAAAGACTTAAGGAGGCAGTGTTCCTATGCAAGCATGAAGCTGCCACATTCAGTATAAACAGCATCAATACAAGGAGCCTGCAATGTAGACCAAGTCCCACTCAATACAAATGTGAAACTAGCTCACTATTAGTGCACCTGCTGAGTGAAGTACAGATTGTAAATAAGCTGCACCAATAAGTAAATTCTGTATCCATCTCACATGTCAGTAACAAAAGGATGGTGACTTTGTAATTACAAAAACAAACAAGGAGAGTCCCCTGGCAGTTGCTGAAGTAGCCTAAGATGGCTACTCTTTTGGAACTTGATGTTTACAGTGATTTTTAAGCTGCTGGTGTTACCTTTAAAAAAAAAAAAAGGTATGTGATTTACACAGCACTGTGAATAGCTACTTTTTACTTTCAAGAGTAACTCACCCCCACCCCTCTGGGGAAGGAAGTTGTAACAAAAGCTACTGAAATTGTTCTCTCTTCTGTGAGAAGGGTATTAACCTTCTGTTACCATGACCCTTCAATATATTCCCCCTTTTTTTTATTGAGACCAGCCTTGGAAGGTTTGGTCAAAATGGAAAAAGCTGAGATTTCCATTGTGATACTTCTTAACTGATCTCAGATATGCTGATGTCACAATGCTCTTTGCTATAACCACTGATGCAATGCAACAAATGTAGTTTTTTGAAATCAGTTAATGAGAAATATGGGCTATTTTTGCAAGTGAGGAAACAAAATGCAAGTATGTTGATGTGATTTAGAAAAACAAGATGCAAGCAGACATCATAATTAGCAGTAGACACAGTAGATCAATTGAATTCTCCGGCTTGTATATATCCAGTCAAAGAGGCTGGTTTAAAGAAATCAGAAGGGTAGAGATGACTCATTGAGCTATAGCTTCCCTTAAGTGTTACATTTTGAAATGCCATTTTTTTTTATTAAGGTGCATTTGGTGAAAATTACAAGGTTTTTTCCCTAATGATTTATGGATGTGAATCATGGAAAGTTAATGCTGCTGACAAGGAGAAAACTAAAGTTTTTAAAATGAAGCACTGCTGAAGAACTCATTACATATCTGAGACAGGAAAAAAAAAAAGAACACTTGTTTGTAATATTGTTGAAGAGAAATAGATCCAGACATTAGAGATCAACAAATGCAAATCTATGTAGTTTTCTCACCATTATGTATAACATGGAAATAACCTTGCAAGTTGCATAACTCTTGAAGGAATGGTAAAGGATTACTGTGGTAGAGAACAAGCACCATCATGTTACCTTGCTGTCACTGAAGGATTAGATGGTGACTGCTCAAACCTAGCAATGGATTTTGAAAGCTTCTGAAAATTTTGATGTATCTGAAGGGATACAGAAGTATATTTACTTATTTTTAAGTCATTCATTTCAGGTGCATGGGGCTTGGAAATTAACATTGACTTAATAGAGCAGCAAGGAGGTACATGGCTGCATGGCAAACAGAGCCTGCTTTACTTGGACACAAAGCTGCTGGGAGCTCTGGGGAACATGATTATTCTACCACTCTGTACAGAGTTTGTGCACCTGGAAAGCAAGTGCATTCTGAGGGGCAGTTCAACTGGCCAGTGAAAGAGGGGAGCCTGTTGGCTTTTTATTTCACTGTGTTCAGCAACCAGATTGTGCTCAGTCCTTTGTGCAAGGCTTTCTGGCCCAAATGATTGCTCATATTATCCTCTACCTGACCAGTTCTGGCTACAAGCACTTCCACACTGTGCAAAATTTTGTAAACAACTTGTAAGTGTATACATATTACCTCAGGTGCTTATCCCCCACTTTGGCATAATATCCAAGTGCCTCACTATCTTTAATGTAGTTATCCTCACAACATCGCTGTGAAGTAGGTTTCTCAATTTTACTAAGTTTCAGGTTTCCTAGGACAATGCATGTGCAGGCATCGGCAAGTCAGTGCTGGAGCACAGATTTAAATGTGGGTCTTTCACATCCATGGCTTATGCCTTAACTGCTTAGCCCTCCTTTCTTTTCTTTATGATAGTGCCCCACCTAGGACTGGAGCTGTTATGCTAGCCTTGGTACAACCTGAGTTAAGAAAGGTCTCTTCTCCAAAACTAGTCTGTATTAACACTTATGCTATCACTGAGAAAGGAATTAACACATTATGTAAACTGAGTTTATAGTGTTTACTGACAAGTTGCACTTTAATGTGGCATGCTAAACCTGGCCCATGCACCTATGCATAGTGGCATGCAGGGCTCCTGTCCCTGAGCCACTATGCCTGCTCCCCCACCTCTGCTGGCCCTGCCCTCAGCAGGGCCTAGGGCAGAAAGAGCTTTGAATGTGGTTCCTGCTCCTGTCTGCTGGCCTTACTCTCCAGCTCGGGGTGGAGTCAGCAGGGATAAAGCACATGCAACTCCTGTCCCTTCCCAGCCCTGCCCCAGTACCTTCCAGGCCCTGTTTCCTGCACCTGCTGAGTGTTCAGGGGCAAGGTTGTCATGGGGGCCAGCAAACATTGCCAACCCCTGCTTTAACTCTATGTGAATCAATGTAAATCACTAATTTACAGCAATGGCATAACTTACCTCTAAATCTTCCCATCACCTTGTGCAGAACTCCAACTGAAAATCAATGTGTGTATCAAAACAGCAATAGGATATGGTCATCCATAAATGTTACTGTCCCTTGAAGGGTTTAGAACACACTGCTTGTCATGCAGGCCACTTGGTGAAAGATAAAGTAAACTGAGTGAAAGGTACACTAAGCTCAGCATTAAAAAAGGAAAAAAATAGTGTGGAAGTAGCTATCTAACTATATTTCCTTGGTGTAGAGTTCAGCAAAACAAAGGCAACACTAGGCTGGCTTCATTTGTAACTCTGTGTTGTATGGTAGTAGCAGCACCTCACTAAGCGAGGTAAAGCCTCCCCTCCTATACGTATAAACTTCTGCTACGAACTTGCTGAGTTAATTCTGTGAAGTGAAATGTATGTTGTGTCATCTCAGCTGCCTCTTCCTTTTCCCAGAAGGGTTTTCCAGGAACTCTGTCCTCTGTCAGGAGTGCTGTTACAGGACTTGAGAGAGGAGGGGGCAATTTGCTCAGTGGGGATACCAAAAAGTACTACTTTAAAATAGGAGGAGTGATCCCAAGTTAGCATGGAGTGGTGCAAACAGCCAGGCTAATGCCACTCCCAACTCATGGAGCTCAGTGTGGGGGAGCAGGTCCTTACAGGTTCAGAGAGAAGTGAGCTCTGACTCTAACCAAGGGGGTTGAAAAGGGAACTGTGGGGGGCCCCTTGTGCCCCTTCTTTTCTTAGATGGGGGAAGCTTTGCTCCCATGCTTCAGGCTCATGAGAAATCCCCACAGAAAGGCACTGTCATTGCAACCAGTTGGAGGAGCAGCAGTTGATGGAGGCAGCGGGGAGACACCCAGACTGTGTATGTTTGTTTCCACATTAGGAGAAAGCTTAGACAGGTCCTGCACACAAACTGGTTCACTCATTCTTCAAGGGAAATGGGACATCACAGGGACCTCCCTTGTGCTCATCAATAAGGGCAGATGCACTGGAGTTCACCATAGTGGATTCCTGACCTAATGAGCTCCTTTCTATTGCTCAGAAGCCTTCTCACAAGGGCATGCAAACGCTATTGTTATCAGCCAACCTGGAGCTGAGCACATGGAAGAGAACTTGAGCAACCCAAATGTCTGTGCAAAACCTCTAGACTTCCACTTCAAATGCACTAGACTAGATTCTCTCCTCAGTTACACTAGTGAACCTCCAGTGTGCAAGCTCAAATGCTGTAAGCAAATGAGGTCTAAAGGACCCAATTTTGCTGTATAGCAGCTGTTAAAACCATGAACTACTCAGCAAGCGATGCAGTCTGGAAAAGAAAAACATTAACAGTTTATGAAAACAAACAAAAACATCCCTTCAAGTACAAACTCAATTTCACTTCTCAATGGAGCCCTTTTCTACTATGCCACTTCACTGTCCTTTGCCTTTTAGGCTGTAAGGTCTGTGGGGCAGCAGCTTTATGCTTCTACTTGTCTTTAAAGCAAATAACACACAGCTTGGGCTCTAAAAATAGGTCTTGCCCACATGAATCAAGAAGCACCAAAAACATCACCTGAGCAGCCTCTCCTCATGAAATTTCCGCTCTGATTTTTCAATCATAATTGGCTTGGGAGATAAGAATCCAAACCCTAGGGCACTTACCTGAAATGAAGCTCTGGCATTTCCTTCATCAGTATCTCCAGCCCCACTTGAACAGTTGTGGTACTGAATCCAAATTAAACATTACCAGCTTCATTTCCCCATGCTCTAGGAGCATGGCTACCTACTTTAGCCCTAGTCTATACTTTCAGGGCTTCTTGGTGGCAGTCAACAGCAGATATGCAAGGCGCACAAAATACCTTGCATATCTGTCAATGATTTTCTAAGCCGCTGAGACATACTAGGGGAAGCCGACCGCAAATGCTTTGCGATCAGCTTTCAGCAACTCCAGTTCCAAGGCTGGAGGTGCTGAAGCGATTTCCGGAGTGCAGCGGTGAGTTCATACTCACTGCTGAATTGCACCTGAAATATCATGCTGACAGAGGTGATTTTGCCGCTGTCAGTATAGACATACCCTAAGACTTTGTGCCTCTCTCAGCTTCAGCTGCAATTGTCCATGCAAGCTTTCTGGCTGCCTAGCACAAGCTGCCATGAACACGTACAAAGAACAGCTTTTCTCAGCAAAACAATTCATGCCAGAGGCAAGGAGTTTGTGGCTTTTGTGATGTCTTGCTCTCTGCCTGGGAGTAGTAGACAGGTGTGAACGTACACAGACGTATTCAGTGCTGTCAGCTGGCAACATGAACAAGTCGTCAGGTCCCAGTGCACGTCACCCAGGAGAAATCATTTCTGCCTCACAACAACCCTTGCAGTACATTGCATTGAGCTGTAGGGCATGCTTACAAGCCAACGCCACCTGTTAAGGTTCTGTCAGTGTCGTTGCAGTAAGCCAACATCATTCTTTCAGCCAGGTATTCTAGAAATGCAGCCCTGACTTCAAAGGCCATATAAGGTGAACACAGCTCAAGAGCCACGTACAATCAGCTCTGCAGCCTCCTCCGGATTTCCATTTACTTAAAAAAACAAACAAACCCAAAACAAAACAAAAAACAAAAATCCCTGTGTGGCCAGTTAGTGGAGGTTACCAGTGAAAGGAGAGAGCCCTCTAATACCACGCTGGGGCACTGATTTAGTGCTGAGTCAGGGAAGATTGTTATCTATTGAGTCACAAACAATTTTGCTGCATTCTGGCTTTTCCTCAGCAGTTTCCTACTCAAGCACTGACATGCTGATTTCAAGGGAACAGTGTTAGGCTACCACTGGATGTTTTTGAAAAGCCCACCTAAGCAGCATTGATACTTTATTTGTAATGACTATGGCACACAGCAGGTGTCAATCATAAGGCAATATGTTTAACTAGTCTTTTGCTTATGTTGAAGGTTTGTTGTTTCCTTGGCACTCTGTTTTACAAGGCAGATGCTTGTCATCTTCATGTTTGCATTTTCAAACAGCCCACTTCTGATTGACTTCAGGGGGAACAAAGTTAGGCTAACAAGAATTTTTGAAAATCTTATTAATTTTGCACTTTTCCTCTGAATATTGAGCTGCTCATAAATGTTGACTAAGTCTCACAACAGCCCTGTGAGGTAAGTAAGTATTGTATCCAATAAACAGAGGGGAAGACTAAGGCACCAAAAGGTTAAAGGGCTTGCCTAGATCAATGGTTGAACTACAGTGTAATGCCACAGCCCTGACATCGACTTCCACGTTTTAACTACTAGAGGACAGTGTCTCTTTTTGATTATGTCTACACTGGAGTCTCAATTAAGTCGACTTAACAAGTTCAACTTTAAATCAACTTAAAAGTTGACTTTGTTACGTCAAGTTAGAGCGTCCACGTTCCAAACTCCTGTAGACGGACCACATCCACACTAGCAGCTGCTAGGTTGACTTAAGCATTAAGTTGACCTTATTAAGTTGACTTAAGCCAGTGTAGACAGGGCATAACCCTTAAGTCTACTTAATAAGGTCAACTTAAGGGCTATGCCAAGTCTACACTGGCTTAAGTTGACTTAACTTAAGCATTAAGTCAACCTTATTGACCTGAGGTGGTGTTAATAAGTTGACTTAAGGAAGGACTTAAGTCGACTTAATAAATTCCAAATGTGGACAGAGCTTCCTTTAGGTTGACTTAAGGTTTAGTTGACCTAAGGCTCCAATGTAGCCATACCCTTTGTTAGCATTTACTTTGGCTGGATATTGATTTTTCTAACTTTTTGTGCTGTTGTCAGCTCAAACCTGTGGTGTGCACCACAGACTTTTGTACGGTAGGGTGATATTCACTGATCTGATTCAGCTGAAGAATTCTGACTGTTGTAGCTCCCTAAGTTATCATATACTTTCACAACCAAAGTACAGGGGGGTTGTGTGTTTGTTTGTTTCCTTTAAAAGCAAATGGCTGCACAGTGTCACATTTCAATGTACAAAAGCCAAGAGATCTCTGTATGTCAGAATTTCAGCTGGTGATGGGGGGTGTTCATCACTACTGTATCTGAATTTCATTTATCCAAAAATCCTAGCTATATGAAGCCAAATTCACAGTATGCTTCTTGCAGCATTGTTAGTTAAGAGTACTTCCATGCAACCCAATTCCTGGTTAGCCAAAATTTTCCAGTTTCCCCCCAGGACATTTTGATAAACAGGAGGCTTGCTATATTGGGTTGCAGTCTAGTTATTCCTCTGGCAGGTGGTTGGGGAAAAAATGCACCCACACTTTATCATTTTTGATTCAATCTAACCACTCCATCATCTGTAATCTGTGCTTCTGGGCTGCCACTAGTGGAAGCAGCAGGGCCTGAGAGAAAATGCTATTGCTGACAGCTGATGTTCACCATGAAATGTCCCTTAGAACTGGTTACAGTGAAAAAGAGGCAAGCTGGCCTTCTTTACCTATGGACTTTACCAGCTGATTTTCTAGAATATCTCTTCAGTTGCCAGCAGCTCTATTTCCATCTATTATGATGGATAGCTCCATGAGTTAGAAATCACTAGCCTGTTTTGTGCTAGTTCACTACATCACCATGCTGGGAATTGGGGTTCATTTTTGGGGCTTGATCATTTCTTATCTAAGGCTTTAGTCCTGAAAACATTTACATAGTGCTCAACATTAAGCACATGACTAGTCCAACTGAATTCAACAGGATTACTCGTGAATAAAATTAAGCATGTGCTTAAAGGTTTGCATGGTCAAGGCATAAGGCTGCAGGAACTGAAGATGTGTCTCTTCCTTGAAAAAAGAGGGACAGTCTTGTGTTAACCAACATTAACTCTTCAGCTTGCTTCAGAAGAGAAACATATTTTCTTTTAAAATTTTGATTACACTGAGCAATTGATAACACATTAAGTTCCAAAGGGGTAGCTGTGTTAGTCTAGTTCAGCAAAACAAACAAGGAGTCTGGTGGCACTTTTAAAGACTAACAAATTTATTTATTGCATGAGCGTTTGTGGGAGAAATCTCACTTCATCAGATGCAGTTCCCCTGTGGTTTGTGTAGTTTTTCACATAGCAACAGGGGAGAGAAAGTGGTAAAAATAAGAAAATATGGAAGTAAAGCCATGAAGACTGGCAGTAGAGAACTAAGAAGCCGGGTGTAGTGCCACCTTCAACTCACTTATTTAAACTGAAACAAACAAGGAGTTCAGTGGCACTTTTAAAGACTTAACGAATTTATTTATTGTATGAGCTTTTGTGGGAGACAATCCCACTTCATTAGATGCTTTGAAAGCTCATGCAATAGATCAATGTTAGTCTTTAAAAGTGCCACCTGGCTCCTTGTTTGTTTTGCTGAACCAGACTCACAGGGCTACCCTTTGAAACTTATTCAAATGGAGTAGATTGCCAGCTCCTGTGTCTCTTTAAATGGTTTGATCAGTGTGACAGTATCTCACTAAAATAGCATGGGGGTAGGATTTTTTTTTTTAATTTTGTCCAGGCACCTCTGGAGTTGCCCATCTCAGCTGTGGTGCTGGTGATGGCAGGGGGGAAGCAATAAGCAGCCTGTCTTCGAGAGCTCTAGAACCTGACAGTCCACACCTGTTGGGGTGGGGGTCTCAAACATGCAGTCCCTAAAGCTATTTCCTGTGGCCCACAAATGACACTAGTGTTACCTATATTTGCAATATTGTTTTATGAAAAGGTTTCAGTGGTTCATCTCTTGGGCTAATGTACTAGTCTTCATGCAGCCCTTGTGGTGATTTGAGTTTGAGACCCCAGTGTTAGGGGTTGAGAAGGCAGCAGCCTCCTTCACAGATTGGCTGGTTGTAGGCTCCCCCCCCCTTTCTTTTTCCTTCTTCAGTTGCATATAAACAAGAAGTCCTGTGGCACTTTTAAAGACTAACCAATTGATGGCATGAGCTTTCTTGGGAGGCAATCCCATTTCATGGGTGGCTTTGAAGGTGGGGAACATGGAGTCTGCAATGACAGGCCCACTCCCAGTATTCTCCCTAGGACTTGAAATGAGGGCTGGGTGTTGGGGTGCTCACTAAATTGTATAACTGTTACTAGCTGACAACTGGGGAGTGTTGGGAAATCTAGGTGGGTGTAGGTGGAGGTGTATGGGGTATTAGGGATGCTCACTAAATTGGTATAAGACTTACTAGCTGACAACTGGGGGGCTATTGGCAAATTTAGGGGAGATGTAGGAGTATTGGGGTGCTCACTAAATTGGTATAAGTGTTACTAGCTGATGATGGGGCTCTTGGGAAATTTAGGGGGGATGTGGGGGTCTTGGGTGCTCACTAAATTGGTGACTTACTAACTGACAACTGGGGATGTTGGGAAATTGAGGGGGGATGTAGGAGGTCTTGGGGTGCTCACTAAATTGGTATAAGACTTACTAGTTGACAACTGGAGGTATTGGGAAATTTAGGGGGGATGTAGCAGGTCCTGGGGGTGCTTA
>ML681973.1:19166424-19241047 GCA_007922195.1 Podocnemis expansa
TTGGGAAATTTAGGGGGGATGTAGCAGGTCCTGGGGGTGCTTACTAACTTGATATGACTTACTAGTTGATAACTGGGGGGTGTTGGGAAATTTAGGGGAGATATTGGGGTGCTCACTAAATTGGTGACTTACTAGCTGACAACTGGGAGATGTTGGGAAATTTAGGGTGGATGCAGGGGGTCTTGGGGGTGCTCACTAAATTGGTATAAGATAGTTACTAGTTGATAACTGGGGGCTGTAGGGAAATTTAGGGGGGCTGTAGGGGTATTAGGGTGCTCCCTAAATTGGTGTAAGACTGTTACTAGCTGACAACTCGGCGGTGCTGGGAAATCCCTGCCCGCTCCCCACACCACCTGCTAAATCCGGAGCGAGCAGACCCAATTCGCTCCCGTGTAGACACTAGCGGGCCACGTGCTGCGGGCGCTTTGTCTGCTCCCTCCAGCGCTGCCCCGCCCGCGCCGCTTTCCCCGGCGGAATCCAATCAGGCGGGGGCCGGCTCCCCCCTGCAGACAGACCCGAGAAGCTGCCCCGCCGGCCGCCCCCCCGGGCGGGACTGTACTACCTGAGCTGCCCCAGCCAATCAGCGTCAGCCGGCGGGGCAGCGCCTCTCGCCGCCGCGGGGGAAACCCGCCCCTGCTCTGCTCTCCCCCCGCTCCCCGCGCCACTTAGTACAGTCCCCCAGCTCCGCGGCTGCCAGCCTGGGCGGGGAGCGCGCGAGCGCAGCGAGCCGGAGTCGGAGCGGGGGCCGGGCGCGCGGCTGCTTTTGCTCCCCGCGCGCCCATGTCCAGCCCCTGCCCCGCGCTCGCTGGTCTCAGCAGCAGGTGGGTCCTGCGCCGGGATGCCGGGCTGGAGGAAGAATCTCACCCTGTGCCTGCAGAGGATGCACGATGAGGGTGAGGCTGGCGGCGCGAGGCGTTGCAATGCCTGAGAAACTGCTTAGGGGCTTTTTCTTGGGGGGCAATGTCCCTGTGGCTCTGGGGGGTCTGAGACACTGGTCCCTCTAAGCTGTGTGCATGTGCGAGTGCACCCAGGTCGGGAAACTTGCGCGCTCAAAAACTGAATAGTGCTGACATTGGTGCTCAGAAAGAAAGGTTTTTGCGCACGCCAAGAAATTGTTTGGGGGCACGGTCTGCGAGTAATTAGAGGGAGCGTTGGTCTGAAAAGGGAGCCGCTGCGGGAAAACTGGTTGACAACAGTTGTTTTGGTGGGGGGATCTTCTCCGCTGACATGCCAAGCCTCCCGGAGCTCTCTTGGGTGGGCAAGGGAGGGCAGCATCTCAGTTTGTGGGTGCGCTGCTTGACCTGTGCCATTAAACTTTAGGGCTGGGCACACATCTCTGCTCCATGCCCATCGGTCTGGGGCAAGACTGGGGGCTTTTGTCCTGGGTTTGTTTGCTGGGTGTTGGGAGAAGGTAGGGAAATCCCTGCCTCTTCCCTAACACCTACCCTCCACCCTCCACCCCATGAATTTCCCAACACCCCCCCAGTCGTCAGCTAGGAACAGGGTTATACCAAATTAGTGAGCACCCCAATACCCCCTACGTTCCCCCTAAATTTCCCAACACCCCCGGTTGTCAGCTAGGAACAGGGTTATACCAAACTAGTAAGCACCCCCCAAACCTCCCCCTGCAACCCCTCTAATGTCAAGTCCTGGGGAGAATACTGAGAGAGGGGACGCCGACTATTCATTTTTGATAGTACAGTAGCATTTCTTGTGTAACTTTCTACAGCCGCTGCTGCTTCTGATTGGCAGTTATTCTCAGTGCTTAATTTACAGGGTTTGGGGGCTTGTGAATTTTCACTGCGCTTTGCTAGTACTCGTGTTGTCTTTTGGGCTATTACTCACAGTATCTGTGAATGGTTATCTATATATGTTCTACAGAGCAATGTTAAAGTTGAATGTGTAGCTCATAAAAGTTGGAAGGAAGCTCCCACAAGGTGGCAGAGCTTAAAGAATGCTTAATATTTTGCATAGCAGTTTCTTTTCGTTCATAGGAATGTGTTTGAATGTGTATTAAATACTGAAGACAGTACCTACGTCAGATGCGGAATTTAATTCTGTCTCAGTCCCATCAGCGTGGTTTTAACGAGTTAACATGAGACAAGTTTTCAGGATCAGATGGGAACAGGAATTTCTCCTCAGGTTACGTTTTTAGTGTCTCCTTTTTAGTGTGGCCCGTTAGCTTCTTTGCTAGAGTTGGTTAGGGGTGAATTGTGCTGCAGTATCAACCAGGGCTTATGAATGATTCAAAGCAGCACAGT
Organism: Podocnemis expansa; assembly: GCA_007922195.1. NCBI lineage: Eukaryota > Metazoa > Chordata > Testudines > Podocnemididae > Podocnemis > Podocnemis expansa. The sequence continues at coordinate 19,168,686 of ML681973.1, forward strand.
TGCATCGAGTGACTAATGCAAAAGTCAAATATTTTTCAACCCTGTTCATTACTAGATGTGGAAACAAATTTCATTGTTACCTGTTTTGTAAAGTATTAGGTGTGAGTGGTAATATTTAGTGAGGGTTTTTTTGTTTTTGTTTTTGTTTTAATGCTACTCATCTCTTTCTTGCACTGTCAGTTTTAAGATAACAGCATGTTATTTTTTAACGTTTAGGTTCCACTGCGTCCACTTGGATTCCAAGTTCATTTAAGCTGAGAACTTAAAGTCTGCTGAAAATCAGAGATTTTATATTATCTTAAGACATCTTTTCCAGCAAATGCATAGCGTCTTCAAAGTAACTTTAATACAGTCACTGTTTTTTAATGCAGTCAATACTACGTAACACTGGCCTGCAGTAATACACATGGGTGCTCTTGCATTAATGGATCAGGGAAGGTTTGGAGGCTAGTAATTCTTACATTGATAGTACTGAGCTACAGATGTGTGAGCTCCATTGTATTTACATGATTGGATTTATTACTTTCTATGACTTTCACAGATATTTGATGGTCCTTCCCTCCTGCGTCTTTGAAATTGACTCCCCCCTCATCTGGCCTGCCTCCTTTAACACACAGCACTGCAGTGGGTTTTTACCTGAATATGCTGGTACATTTATTCACCTTCTTATAGGCTGTTTACCAGATTCTCTTGTAACAGTGTTCTTATTTCCTTGAACGGCTCAAGAGCAGTTTGTCTTTGGAAGCTATTACTTAAGTGATTAATCAGATGTCAGTTTATCTGAAGGAAGAAATCTTGCAGAATAGGGAGCATGGTATGCTGGTTTGATGCTTAGAGGAGTAAGTATGTGGGTGGCAATAGACATGGTGAGAGCACCCTTCTGTTCTCTACCAAGCTTTTCTTTTTTACAGCATTAAATGGTCAGATGTTCATATTTCACTGTGGGACTCTGTAGCCTTTCCACGGGAAAACAGATATTGTCCCTGTGAAGGTTTTGTAGCACTATCATTTTAATAGACTCAATACAATGTATAAACTAAGCTGTAGAGAAGGTTTCACATCTTATCTTGAAAAACAGTGTTCTGAAATCTCAACAGGGTTTTGTTCAGGTTGTATTTTATGTCAACTCAATCGCTAACCCTCCTATTTATTAATATTTTTTTCCAGTTACCCTTTTTCTGGCAAAGTTATCGCTGCCTGTTGTCTCTGTAATTGCTCAAATGTGGCATTTTTCAGTTCAGCCCTCCAAGACAAGGAGTCAAAGCATTTCAAGAGAAACGCACACACTTACCAAGCAGTGTGTAAATTTTGTAGGTGAACCATAGCCCTGAGTTTCCAAAGTAAAGCTCTGCTAATCATCTACAGGGGTATACACTTAACACTGTGAAAGCGAGTAGTATGTTTTGACTACTCAGTATTGCTGCTGTGGGCATTACTTGGTGATTTGCAGCCATTCTGCTTACGGGTGAGAGCTTGATTAATCAAGGATGGTGTTCAAAAGGTCAAGCATGTTAGCTAACATAGTTAAAATACAACAATTTTCCCCAAGCTGTTTTGAAACAGGCCATTCATTCCTTTTAATAAAAGTTTAAAAAAAAAAAAAGGCACAAACAAGTATTTTCTTTAGATACTTGTTTTGCTCTGAAAGGTCTATAGATTGGAGCATATGATCCCAGGAGAAAGCATAAAACTGCAAGGATCATTAATAAATTCTCATTCGCTATCAAAAAGCAGTTCCATGGTATGAAAAATTTGTTGGTTTTCTTTATAATTCAGAGGAAGAATTGACGTTCATGACTTAAAATTAAGTTGAATATTGCCAGTGAGATTCTATGTTGTTTTACCTCCTACCTTCAACATGCTCGCTATGTAAACAGCCTTGTTAGTTGCAGGTTAAGAGCCAGTTCTTGTGACCATTTCCTTATCCATGTGAATGGATCCATCTGTGCCATCATGGGCTAGATCCAAAGCACACTAAGGTCAATGGAAAGACTCCCGTTAACTTTAGCAGCTTTGGGTCAGGCCTCATTACATAAGTGCTGCTCACCAAACTGTTTGCGGGATCTGACTGGAAATTTTCTGGTAAGGTGCCCACACAAACAAATATACCTGGTTTGTGTGCTTTATAATCATATCCTTAATTACACACTATGTGCTCACGTTGTATAGTCATGTCCTTAATTATGCTACCACATAGTAAAATACAGTTTCCTTATTATGGTTGGATTACTTGAAATATACCTCATAAATTATAAACTGATAAATGATGGTGCACTGTTGTGTATTGCTGAGTTCCTAACGATACCAATAACTCAAGAATGGCAGAGTGAAATGTATCATATTGGTTCTATTCATCACTCTTGAGTTGTCACCTCTTACAGTTCTGTCAGAGAGCTAGCCCGTTCATTTCAATGGCTTGTGAACAGAGCTTATGTGAAGACTGCAGCCTGTGGCCCATAATGCTTACAAATAAGATTTAACAACCTGATGCTGCAGTCCTTACTGAGAATTTATCTTGAGTAAGGGCTGCGGGACTGGGACCTTACTCACTTTTTTCCTCAGGATGTGAGTAGTGGGGAAAAATAAAGCCTAAATTCTGCTTTCAGAAGGGTGCCAATATGTGGGTTTAGGGAGAAGCCCCACTGATTTCAGTACATGAAAACAACCAAGTGCACAATGTGACATTTAGATAGTACAGAACAAGAGAATAAGATGTTTTTGTCATAACAAGTATGAGTAGTGTAACATCTGTATCTTTCTATTTACGGAGTCTAGACACAATCATACAGGCCTAAGGTGTTGTTCGTACACTATTGGAGAGAAGTATAGGGTTTGATTTTAAAGGTCTAAAACACTAATATAGGGCCAAGTCGTGAAACCTTTACTCTGGGAAAACTCCCACTGACTTCAGTGACATTTTGCTGATTGAAGGCGTCAATGTTTGACCTATAATTTGGACACTATGAAGCTCAGTTGTGGTGTTTTTCCTTGGAACGCTACATGAGCGGTGATACAGGGAAATTATAGAATCTAAAGTGAGTTACTGACTCGTATGCAAATAAATTGGAGCAGATAAAAGAATAAATTTGTAACAATTTAAAGCTGTTCCTGTAAAGTTGAAACATTACGGGATTGTATCGCTGCTGTTTATTTTTTTCCACTGCATCCAGCCGGTTTATGTAGCTCTGTGGTGGTTACCTAGGAAACAGCTGTAGGAGTGTACAATGTAATTTTATTGGCTGTGTGGTCAGGCTGCTTGTCAGGGTTGTGGGCAGAGGTTTCCCATGGTAGATCCTTGCATATGAAGCCCAGGAAAATGAAATTCTTGATGATGGGTTTTGATTTGTAAAATGAAAGAGACAGCATGGAAATTATGGGACAAAATATTACTTACCTTGCGGTAAAATAACCCACTCTAAGTATCGATGGATTGAAATTGACTGAGTGGGAATGTGGAAGTAGTTTTCAACTGGTAACAAGCGATGTTTTTCATGATTTGCAGGATCTGTTTAAATTTACATTTGAAATGTAACACCGTCTATGTGTTGAAGATCTCTGCTGCTGCTGTGCTATAAACGATGGCAGTGGTTCCCTCCCCCCACCCCCAGGAGCTGTGAAACGATACGATTCTGTCTAGGATTGGGGTATATCTATGTAGACTAACCTCTCAAAATGAAGCACCCCAGTAAATCAGATATAGGAAATTTATGAATCTCACAATTAACTTACTGGAAAACTACTTACTTTGAGGACTTTATAAGAAATGCTGTGTGAGACTATAAATATGTAGTATCTGAGAAAGTAAGAGAATATAATGTAAAAAGAATCCTGCAAATGGAAAAGGACTTGTATTTGTTTTTTGATGAACTTGTTCACTTACTGTGCTTGTTCACTTACTCATGAAGCCCCAGATACTTCACTCTTATACACATGCTTAAGGTGAAGTCTTAAGTTGTACTCTTCATCTGCTTAAAGATAGGCATGGAAATTAATGTGTGGGGGGTCGGGGGCCTAACTCGAACTAAGAATCTGTCTCCAACTTATGAATGAGCATTAGGAAGCTTTTACTATAAGTGCATGTAAATAGCAGACTGATGCAATGCAATTTTAGCAGGGCACCTTGTTTTGTAGAATCCCTCTGATTGAACCAACAGGAATGTGGTTTAATATCTTATCAGCACCTTTTTAGAAAAGAAGTTCTACTGGAGTGCAGTAATTTAAAATTACAGTAGTAAGTAATTGGCCACTGACGGGCTGAAAAGACTTTATGGCTGTTTGGTATATACAGTGTGTCTGCTAATATATTTCTAGATGCCAGCACCTAACTTTACAGTGCATCTGAGCGTTGCCAGAGATGAGGAGCTGCGCACATGGTGCTTAGGAAATTTATGGACCGCAATATGTTGGTACTGCTAATTATACAGACCACTGCTTTTAAACAAAATATTAAAATAGAAGTTCTGGCCTCCAGCAGCGTATGGTGTGCAATTAGAATGGCTTTAAGTCTGTGCTAGTAATGCTTAAAGGAAAATACTCATTCATTGGACTGATAGGATGGATGGATCAAATCCTGCTAGAGCATGATGAGGTCTTTTTCTTACATTAAAAAGTTGATGTGGATTTTGTGCCCCTTAAAAGAAAGGATGAACAGCTGCGACTTCAGTGTGCTCTGGGTAAGCACTTCTCTGGACCCCTCTGATCCCTAGTATCTAGTGCTGTCACGCTGTGCCCATTTCTGGTATTATGTATGGCCCCTGACTGTGATGGCCCTAATATTCAGCCCTTCTTGAAAAGTCTTGTAGAATTAGAGAATTAGAAACATAGGCTTAGAACATAGAACATAGAATTAGAAACATAGGATTCCACAAAACGATGCTACAGATGAAAAAGAAATAAGATTGCTTATATCAGCCTTTTTGAAAAAGGCTGCAACATTCTCCAGCAGATCTTTGCAGAGAAGAGGCTTTTTATGAGCAGTAATCAAGTGTTAATACTGGCACGTGATTATGTGCAGTGGCACAGTGCTGGCTGCAATGAATTGGCACCAACTGACTTTAGAGACCTCCACTCTGCTTGTGCCATACTGCGGCAATTGTAATCAGTGGAGGAGCTCAGGCTGGTTCAACCTTCATTTCAAAGGCAGGAAGCTGGTGCAAGAGTATTCTCCACAAGGGTCCTTCAGCTTTGGAAACTTCTCTATCTCCTCTCCTTCTCTGAAACAGCCTGGATCCATTGACTCTGAGTGTGCTGCAAGGAGGATAAAGCTCTGAAAAAGCTGATGGGGAGCTTCTTGATGGCAGCTGAGAATTTAGTGGGTCTGGGGAATTTTGCTAATGGTAAATGGTGAGGGGTGGTTTAGCTGGTAGTGTCTGATCATTGTTTATATAATTCACATCAAAGATTTTCCAGTAGGGGGTGCCTTTTTATAAATGGAAATTAATAACAGGGTGCTCTGCAAACACACCACTTACAGCTAGTGAGCCCTTGCCTATTCCATTCCTTGACTTCTGAGATGCTGCTGCTGATTATGTCAAATTACCACAAAGTTGTGGGTAGCTCATATGTTATGGTGCAATATCCAGGTGAGCCTGAGAGGAGAGGCAATGCCCCTTTTTACTTGGATGCCAAGCCAGGCTATCCAAATCTGCTCTTGGAGGGAAGGATGGCTTATGGGATAGATTCCGTGTCCCTATTGCTATTCACTTGTAGCTCAGAGTTTCAACTTCAGACCAGCAGGTTAGTGACAAAATTACCTGAAGGCTCTCTCTGACCTTTATTCTGTCAGTCTGTTTCTCAGTGGCATGGCCACTGGAGTGAGAAAAACAGGCACTGCAGTTCATTGCTCATACTTGTTTTGTGGGTAGATAGGGACCTTCATTTTCTAAGGGCTTATCTGCATGGGGAAATTTTCTGCTGTAGCTTTAAGGTGATAGCCATAATAAAGCAGAGTAATTATGCTGGGATGAAGTCACTCTTATTCTCACATCAAGTGTCTGCACAGGGACTTATAGTGGTGTAAGTGTAATAGGATAATTATTCTGGAGTCATAATGCCATGGAATTTTCCCATATGGACAAGTCCTAAGACTGCCAATCAGGCAGTTTTTAGAGCACTAAAGTCACCTAAACAGAGCTCTGGTCTTTAAAGCCTAAAGGCCAGTGTAGTGACTCCTGAATGCAGCCACAGGCTTTGAGGATTAAAGTAGTAGGGCCCTATATCTCACATGGTATTAGGACAGGTACATAAAACATGATTTAGGGATGTCTAGCAAACCGTTGGGGATTGGTGAGGGAAGGAAAATTTACTTATTATATCTTCCCTTACTGGGCACAAACAATTGATATGGATGTAGTGCGAAATGGGAGCATGTGCTGAAGGACAAAACCCCTGAATCATGAAGGGCCATTTTTTTCCTAGGAGATGAGCATCTGCAGTTCCCACTGGAGCTGCAGATGTTTAGCACTTCTGAAAATCCAGCCTTGCTTACCTATAGACCTCACTTGTCTTTCATCAGCAGAAATTGGTCCAATAAAAGATATCTCACCCACTATATCTTGCTTAATATCCTGGAACCAACATGGCTACAACAGTGCATCTGCTCCTTAGATCCACGCACTGGGGAAAAAGAAAGATCTTAATTAAACCAATGTAAATTGGGAATAACTTTCCTGAAATCAGTATAGCTATTGTGGATTTACAGTAGTGTAACTGAATCCAAATGTGTCCCATCCTTCAATAGATCATGATGAGAAACCTCCAAAGAGAACAAATTCTACACTGAGATTAAGATTCCACACTGAGATCTGATAGATGATGATCAATTCTCTTTTTCCCAGTGCTTGGGTCAGCTGAATCAAATGCTGCAATCAAACAATTTCTATTCAGAGTGTTTGCATTTTGTCCAATTAGTTTTGAAGTTCCTGTGGACAAAAGAGAGAGTAATGAAGCTTTTTGTTTTAGAATTCAAGTGTAATAACTTTTCCAGTCATCTTGCTTTGTCAAGGGAGCGAGCTACCTCCCCCACTCTTTCATTCCTGGAATGTGCGATAGTTTATGTAAGACAAAAGAAAAGTAGGCAGTTTGTAGGTTTATGATGAGTTCCATTTTGTCCATTCCTCATGCCCCCATTAATGTTACATATTCTTGGCATATGGCAACTACTGGCTCTGATTTTTCCAGCCAGAACTGTTGTAGGCTCAAACAAAATTCACTGATTCCAATGACAGTGTTGAAAACATTGCCTCCCAGCTGCAAATGCATTCAGTCAAATGTGCTTTCCACTGATGTGCTCAGCTTCAGGTGAGACTGCACTGGATTTAAGCAGGAGGGTCTACTATGCACTGTTTTGAGTTCAAGTGACTTTTATGGATCAGGACACGATTAAATCCATCTGTTGCCTGGAAGGTATGATTGACCCAGACAACTTACCTACTCCCTTCTAATGAGCAGAGGGCAAAGATAATACTGCAGAAGATGCTTTCTGAAGCTGCAAAATAAATTCAGTTACACAGTCTTCAAGTTGCTGTGTTGCCCTGTTAAATGATGTATATTTTCTGTGAAACTACTTTATCGTTGTAGTGAACCAGGTATTACAGAGCTTCATTTCTGCAGAGTTATATTAACCTTGGTGTGTTCTTGGTTGCAGATGTTGGAAGATATTCTGTATACTGTATTTATTTGGATTATAAATGCCATCACCTTCCCTGCTAATGCGCTCCTTTTAGTCACCTCAGTGACACTTCATTTCATCTGCACAAGGAAATAAGGGTCCCAGCTGATGACCCGAGCATGGCCTGTGTAATGAAAAGGGGAGGAACTGCAGCTTACAGGGAATAATTGATTACTTCAGCTTTTGGAGACAAGAGGGAGATTTCAGCTTGGACCCGTGGGAGATGAATTTGGGTGGGAGCTCAGCACAATATCTTGTATCTCTGTCAACATTTGTCCACATCAACTCTTTTGAGCAAGGAATAGTTGATCATGAAGCTTTTGGTTGGGTTAAGGCCTCTTCCAAAATGTGGATACAGGATAATAAATAATCATAGCAACACCGATATGGACTGGCATAATTTAGCACCATTGGCAGTGTCTGCCCAGGAAACTCCCAACAATGGAAGGTCAAAAGGTTGTGTAATAATGGGAAAGGCTCAGCGGTAGAGTGGGATGTGGAGGATCTGGTGGAGGGCTTTCCTCCATGTTTGTCTGTCTCTACTAAAGGTTTCCAAGCTTTAGCAAAACTACCAAGCTAACGGGGTAAAAGATAAAGCACAATGAGAGAGTGGCAAAAAGTATCAGGGAATGTGCCATGTATCATAGATATGGAAACCTCCTGGTAGATCACTTAGGTCAGAGACTTTATGTCGTCACTGCAAAACCCTCACTCCTTCAGCTGCAAGTCACAAAGCCCTGGTCAATTAACTCTGGCTTGTGGGGCGTGCCCTAAAGGGCTAAGAAGAGTAGGCCATTGTTCCTACTTGGGCTGAAGCTCACGTTTTGAGATCTGCCTCCCTTAACAGGTTTCTGAGCCCAGGCCTATTTGCAGGGGTCAGTTGAGTAAATTAGATAATATTTGTGGATGGCTATATCGTGGCTAGCGCATAGCACCTCAAATTAGGGTCACTGGCTGCTAGGAATTTTTTTTTTAAATGCTCAGACTAAATTTTACTTTAATTTACTCTCATAAACTGAAACAGTGAATTTCTTGTGTGCCTAAATGTGCCACACAAGATTGACATGAATCCTTTCCCTCTTGCACAGGGTGAGCACAGACTAGATAGAACTCATCATCTTTATGATAGACCAATTTGGGAGACAGCATATGGAGCTTTTCTTCCTTCAGGGGCCCCTCTTGTGGGTTGTGTTTTTAAGAAATGGTCATTTGCCCCTTCAAGAAGATCTAGTTAGCTGTCTCTCTTCAGTGGGGATGTGTGGGACAAAAATCACATGGTAGATGTCATGAGTTTTTGCAGTGGTAAGGTGCTCTGTGTCCAAATTTCCATGTAAATAACTGCACACACAGTTCTGATGTTCAGTGCGAGAGCCGGAGAGTTCGTCATGGGTGTGGAATTAATCCAGGATATGTTTTATCCTCTGAAGAAGCAAGGTGGCAAGTAGCAGCCTGTGGTACCTCAGCATAGCTAGCCTTACAACTTTTACACTTTGACATCCTGGAAGGTTAAAGAATGCTATTCTGCTCATTAGGCACCGGGATTTGGAGGCAGTAATGAAAGCAACTGATTCTTTGCTTGCTTGTTTTTTAAACGCACCATCATGTCATGCAGTCAGTCAGCAATGCTTGCATTCTTCACTTGACTTCTGATATCTGTTGATGGCTGGGTTCCTTGTTGACCTACTGGCTTTTAAATAAGGAACAGTCTTTAGATCAATTGAAGGATCCAGACTCGGGAGGGCAAATCTCAGAGCTGATGCTCACTCCCAAGAAATATGAGTGAAACTCCAACAGAGCTGTTCGCGCTCAGAAAAGATGAAAGACAAGCGCTGTTTTAACTCTGTAATGCAGAAATCAATAGCAGTTGCTGGAGAGTGAATTAGGATTAAAGAGAAATATTTTGGCTTTTCAGCCCCCTTTTAAACCAGCATTTGCAGCCAGCTTTTGGCTAAGTGAATGGTTTAAACTAATGTTAATCACAGGAGCCACAGGACTGAGATCCTCAGGCTGCTTTTGGAGGAGGTGGAAGCTGAACAGTGTGCCCAGTGTGGAACAGGAGGAGGAGCTGTATTGTTGAGGTGCCATCCTTCAAATAAAACTTAAATTCCATCCCACTGCAAATCCTGTGACGTTGTTCAACCATCAATACTGCCACTGATTTGGTTTGGGCCAGTTCCATTGCAGGTAATTCTGGTCTTTCTCCCCTGCTATGCCAGGTGAATAGGATGTTCTCCTTCTTTTCCCACCCTAAATTCTTGGGAGGTGCTGCCACGATCTGTTAACTCGCTGCTGCGTTCCCCTCCAGAACTGGTTTCATTTCAGCGATGGCCAAGGAGATCCCTAAGTAGCACAAGGGCGTTTTAGTTAGGAACTTAGCACAGGAGATTAGGAATTGGGTCACCTGGATTCCATTACTGGTTTTGCCACTGATGGGCATTGGAAGAGGATAGCTAAGAACAACAAAATTATGGATCGATTTTTCTGAGCTGCGCAGAACTCTGATTTCCCATTGAAATGAGTGGGAACCAGTGTCCCTATGCAACTCTGAAAATCAGGTCACTAAAATTTTTCTGCCTCAATTTTGTCATCTGTAAAAGGAGGATAATGGCCAATTTTGAAAAGTACTCTGATTCTTTGAGCAAAACTACCAGATAAGTGCAGGCTATTATTAAGAGAGTAATTTAATGTCTGCATTCCATCGCTTTATATATCCATGTACAAAATATTTGTAGCTGTATTGAATCTTTAGAAAAAAGTGACCAGAGTACAGAAGATAGTGTTACGGTTATTGGGATAACAGATACGTTAGAAAAACGACATGAGTTGCAGGAGTGGGAGCAAGCAGATCCTTCTCTGAATGTTCAGCAATTTTGGTGCTATATTCATTAAATCAATAAAACAATGTTAGATGCCATCGAATAGTAGGTTTTAACCCTGCCACATGCCTGAGTTTTGCCAACACATTTCCACCAGCGTCAGTACAAGTGTTGTGAATTAAGTATGAGTATGAAGGATTGAACTTGGACCATAGAACCAAAGAGAACTATTAGAGCATAGTGTCTGCTTATTCAGCTCATATCCCAACTGGCCTCTGTAGGAATAATTCACCGCATTGTGCCCGTGGTACTTTTCTTTTTCAAAGGGCCCTTAAAGCAAGGGGTCACATGGACTATCATTTTACTGAGTGAACAATTTTTTTAATGCCCTAAAAGTTACAAACCATGTCACCAGTTCACCCTCAAGAGTAAAAAGTCTGTCTTTTGGGCTTCTGACATACATATCCCATTGCCATTTCCAATGATTATGCCAAGCAATGAACTCCTGGCAAATCAGGGGCTGTTAACAATGCCTCTGACCAGACCATAGCTCTAGTTGCACAACTGCCTTGGGGTTAAAATTTGTCATCTGCATTGCTTTTTCTTAGCCTGTGCCATCTGAGTTTCAAACATCCAATGCTAAGGTGGTTTTTTTTTTTTACACCTTTCTCTTCCTTCGTCCGCCCCAATGTGCTGTCAAGGATTGTTGGTACTTATGGAGATGTTTTTTGACTGCTCATAATAATTTTGCTTTAGACCTTCCCCGTCCTGCTTTGACTGCATTGTCTCTTCACTCCTCCAACATCACCATATTTATGAGGAACAGATACTATAGAAACCGGGTGGTAGCTTTTGCTTGCTTTGCTCCATAGATCCAAAGGGGCAGCCATATTAGTCTAGTTCAGTGAAACAAACAAGCAAGGAGTCCTGTGGCACTTAAAGACTAATAAATATGCAATAAATATATTTGTTAGTCTTTAAGTGCCACAGTACTCTTTGTTTTTGTTCCGTTCCTTAGGACTCACTGTGGCTTGCAGCTCAGAGTTTTATCCACTGAAACATTTCTCTTGCAGCCCTCACTAGGAACTGGACCTTACAGCTGACAACATGTAGGCATATCATGGCCCTTTAAATAAAACCTGAGCATACTCCAGGGACCTGCGTGTGAAATCTCCATTGTTCTGCCTCTCCAGGTGCTACTCTACCAGAGAGAGCATTTTACAGTGGTGGGCCAGGCTGCCCTTTTGTGTTTAGCTCTTGCCCAGGGTCATGCACTGTATAGTAGCGATTAGGGCAGATGAAATTGTGGCAAATAGCATACACTTGATGTCATTAAATAATTAGAAAAAATCCTGATTTCAGCAAGGGAGCAATTTATGCCATTCTTTGCCACCCATTTGCTCCCCCAGATGTCAACTCCTGTACAAATGGTTGTCCAGGGCAGCTGTGACCAGTCATACATGGGGACTGAGAGAAGAGGCTGGAAGGAGAAAGAAGGGCAATAAAAGGAGTGTGGTCTGGAGGAGTGGTTTTCAAACTTGGGGTCGGGATCCAGTACTGAGTTGCAGACCCTCAGGCAAATTTGTTATGAGAGATTTGATTAGACTCCTGTCAGCATTATCCCCATTTTGCAGTGGTGGGACAGAAGTCGGGAGGTCATAACATAAGTCAGTGGCAGAGTCAGGGAAGAAGCCAGGTATCCTGAATTGCAGCCTTTTGCTCAACTCATGGCTGTTTCCCATTGGATCTTAAATCCACACTTGAGTCCAATCACAGGTGGGAAAGCATCTTAACAGGAGCCTAATCCTGGTGTGTGGTTTCAGTGCAAAAAAGATGGTAATATGCCAGCTTGCTGGGATAACTTTATTTCAGGGGTTCATTGGTTATTTTTTTTTAAGTAGGGGAAGTGGGTTTAAATGAGGAGCTGTTGAAAAATAACATCGCTCTTTCAATGTCATTAAATGTTGCTAATGGAGGATCCTGAATTGAGAGTAGTGAAAGGGGAGTTAGGTAGACTTCTTGACACTAGCCATTGCTCTTGACTGTGAACACTGTTTCTACCTACTGTACTCGGGGGCAGAAGCAGGTGGCTTCGAGAATCATCAGCATCAAAGAGAAAAATCCCGATGCTACTATAAGGCTGGGAGGCAAAACTGAAAATACATGCTCTATATTTAGGATCATCTCTGGAACAGCTGGTCTCCTATGCCATGCTCTTCCTGTACAGACTTTATAATGAAGGACAGGCATCCAGGGCATAACACTGGTACTGAGGAAGTCCCAACGGTGAACTACTTGTCTGGGAATGTTTAAATTACCTGATGACCATGGTATTTATTTGACAAATCCCTCTGTGCACGTCTGTCTCAAACTTATGCCCTTGCCCTTCCGTTCTGCTCTACCATGGTGTCACCTGAACACTTTCAGAGCATGGAGTAAGCTTGAAGAGCACTTCTACAAGAATAGAGAAAGCAGAGGTGTTAGGGAAAGCATCTGAAGGCTGTTGCAGAAACACTTACCAGAAGCACAAGGTGTGAGGGGGCAGTAGTTGAAAGCTGGGTAAAAGCTTAATGTCAGAGGTTTTTTTAATAAAAATGGAGATGAGGCAGCTTCATAATGGGCAAAGGGACTAAATGACAGTACAGATGGGACTTGATTGCAAGGAAACTGTCCTGTGGAAGAAGCAGACATGCAAGAAGAGCACAGACAGGCTTGTTATGCAGGGAAATCACATTCTTACTGCTTCCCAGGGGCTACTTTTTTCCCAAGTTAATGAAGCATAAAATTCCTTCAGCATCCGTACATGGTGTTAGTGTCCTGATTTCAGCTGGGCCATGTCACCCCCTTCACTTCCATTGCTGAAGCATGGCAACAGGGTGGAACTTGGTGGTAGGGGAGGGGAAGAAGAGAAGGCACTGGCACCCTTGTCTCCATCTATCTTTTATCTCCAGAGGGGACATCATGGATAGGGAGGTGTGAGAGAGAAAGGGGGAGGAGGACAGTTGCTATCTGAGTTCTTACTGTGTCAACCTCACCCGATAATCTGGGGAAACCATAGCAGGTAAGCTATTGCATGGACTTACCTGCTTTCCATAAAGAGGGTTGGTTGAGCCGGCTCAGAGTCACAAGGGATCCATAGAGTTCAGAAGATCCACAAATTGGGTTCTACTGAATGTTTGCTACTTCTACCAAGTGGACAGGGAAATGGCCGAGGAGCCCCAGACGTCCATCTTCCTTGGGAAAAGCAAACCATTTCTGCTAATGCAAACTCGTAGCATTTCCTGTGCTTTCAGGTATTCACTTTCTGTGTCAAACTGCTGAATAGCAATTACTGGCACTGCTTTATCTAACTGGTAATTGAGCTTAGAGTGTGTTTCCGCTGCAAAATGCTTTACAGACTGGTTAAACAGTCAGACGGTTCCACCCCAGCGCAGGATGTAGTGGGAGACAAAGTGGTCCACGTACAGCAGGGAAATGTTTTCTATATGGCTACGTTGACAGAGGTAAAGTTGCCACCATGAGATCGATCTTTCCAGATTGACTGACTAGTCAGTTAAGACCTGCTAAGTTGATCAAGCAATTGATTTAATAAAATCACCCCTTAGCTAACATGGCACAGTATCAACAGGAACACATTTCTCATCAGCGCAATGAAGATGCCATGCTGAAGGAGTTAGGCAGTCAGTGGGAGTTACGCAAGCTATTCTGTGTAGCTTGTGTAACTCCTGTCAACTGCCACCAAATTTCCACTGGCCCTAGTGGCTAGAACAGCAGCTTGTGAGACTGAAATCAATGGTTGTGCAGCATCTTGTGATGTTTATTTGGATTGCTATAAGTGCGAAAGTTTATATGGGTTGTCATAAGTGTGAAACATTAATAATTGACTTGTAAACTGCACTGGGATTCTCTTCTATGACAAGTGCTAAGTTAATGTCAATCAGTATAGCTATGTCCATACTTAGGTTAGTCTGAATTAGCTTAATTTGAGCTAATTAATTCAAACTAACATGGCTCCAGTAGAAACCCAATTCAAACTAGCATGTCCGTGGTCCGGACCTGCTAGTTCAAGTTAGGAGAGAGGCACCATTCCCCTACTCAATATATAGAAAGAGGAAGGCACCCTGGGAGGAAGAAGGCCCAAAAAGCATCAATTCAAATTAATGGTTAGTTCAAATTATCATGGCTACAGTGAAAGTTCAAGAGAGGTTTTATAACTTTGAAATAAGCTTTCATTAATTCAAACTAAGGAATTCCTTAGTTTGAGTTAATAAAAGCCAGTGTTGCCATGCCAATCCTCCATTAATTTGAATTAAATTGTAAGTGTAGACACACCCTATGAGGTAAAAGTGAGAACATTTAAATAATTCAGACCAGTTCTCATGATCTGTGATTAACATTTATCTTGTGCTTATTTGCTACTATTCTCTATTTTATCTCACTTGCATTCCTAGACCCTCTTACCGCTTTGTCACTGTCACTTTCTTCTGACTTCAGATTCCTGATTTTTGATGCCGAGGAGGAATCTGCTTCCAAAGAAACCTTCAGAAGTTCTCTATGCTGAGCCTGGTGCATGGTGGGACAACACTCTGGGAGTTTAGCCAGTGCTGTAGTCTGTGTACATAGCCAGGTGCCACAGTGTAGAAATCAATAAAGATCATAGATTACGTTCTTCACCATTGAATCTCAGTGCCTTGATTTAAGGAGTTCCTCGGTAACAAATCTAGTAACTAGTCACTGTGACCTGATCCTATGAATTACACTTCCCTGTGTTTATTTTTCTCCCATTCATCTGTTCTTCTTCTTCTTGCATCCGAGGAAGTGGGATTTCCTCCCACAAAAGCTCATGTGATAAATAAATGTTAGCCTTTAAAAATACCACCAGACTCCTTGTTTGTTTTGCTGAGCTAGACTAACATGGCCACCCCCTTAGGGAAATAATGTGGTTAATTGAGTTTATTAGATTATAAAGTCTTTGGGGTGGGAGCTCTGTCTTTCTGTGTGAGTTCTCTACATCATCTAGCATACCTTTGGTCACAATAAAATAAGGGATGTTTCTTTCTCATACACAGTCTGCTTTATTCCCATTTTCAATATAAATGTTTAGTTGCTTTACAGTCAGTGTGCACCAGTTTCTATACAGAGACTGCAGAAGCATGACATTCTCTGGAGTTTTCAGGCTTTAGGCAATAGAAATAAAAAGGTCATTATTAGTATTTCAAGGGCTTAGCTGGCTCATCTTGATGTGTTTCAGATGCCTATGTTGTCTTCCAACAGGCTCTTGCTAAATGGTTATTGTATATTTGTATAGTTAGCAAAAAGTCTGTCATGCTGGCCAAAGAGTTTAGTTAATAGTAATTACATTTCTACCTGCCATCCAGGAAGGTAAGCTTGGAAATAATAGATTGTACTCTCAATAGGTCTAATCTATGGCATCCATTTTTCAGCAAAATAAGTAAACAGCTCTACCCCTGTCCACAGTGGTAATTTATTCTGGGTATATAAAGTGAAATCTAGCGAGGTGGTATTCCTTTGGAGCATGTGTTTCTTCTAATTTATGGCTTCACTTGTGTTCCAAGTGAACTGGAGACTTAAACCTCCCATTATGGGTCTGTTATTTATGTTTTCAGAGTTTTACAATTGTTATCTTTTCAGTGTTTTTATGAAGACCTGCCATGGAGATGCTTGGATAAGGTTGTATTTTAAATGGTGGCCAGTTCACTAGGAGTAAAATTGAGGTCATAAATTACAGGAAACTCTCTCTCTCTCAACATGTTGCTTGTTCTCATGTTAACTTCACTGCACCTTTTTCACAGAAATTAAGAGGAATATGTAGATTAAATCTGAGCCCTTATGGATTGATCTAAATTTATACAGACTGTTGAATAAACCAGCGTTCCTAGCTTCCCAATATCTTTCCTGGTTTTAATTGCTTTTCAAAAACTAGCACATCATTTGAACTGTTCAGATTTCTCAGAATGGGGGATGTACATAGCACCTAATGTGTGTGCATGCGGGGCTGGTGGGGGGTTGATTCTTTTCTTAAATCAAAAGAGCCCCGGATACAATGCAATGTTTGGAACTGAAGGGTCAGAAATGTTCCTATATTAAAACACCGAGATTTCCCATATAATGGTTCTAGACTTATTCCTAGCTCTGAAATCTTTTTTTATTTTTTTTCCTCTTCTCTACGGAAATGAAGACAGCACAAGAGAAGAACTCTCTCACCTCTTGATTAATGTTAACCATTAGCTACTGGTAGTCCTTAATTCTCTTGACCTAGGATGCTCAGTTTGATCCACTTCCCACCTGACTTGACACCATAAATCCACATGCTCATTCTTGACCAAAACACACACCTGATTCCTCCCAGATGCAGTGCTAGCTATCCTCCCCACTGAAGAAGTCCCATCTCAACTCCTCTCTCTGCCACCATGACCAAAACACAATCCTTAGCTCTCCCTTGTCAGCTGTCAGAAGCTCTCCCAATTTTCTATCCAGTCAAGGACATCTAGGAGATCTGAATATACCAAATAAAGAAAACTCTGACTCTGGCACTATGTAATCTGTTTAGTAATGGATAAACCTCTAAAAGCTTCACTCAAATTAACTTTTGAACATTCAGATGCATCTACAAACCTTCTTCACAATATCCAAACCTCTCAGGTCTACAAAACAAGGTTGGAAATCTGGAAAGTTCATCTTTTCTCTGTCCAGTTGTGGCTGGAAACAGCAACTGTCTCAAATAATTTATGCAAATTGCTTTGCACCTAAAAAGGAATTTAATTTTAAATATTGGGTGAAGGCTCAAATATTTTCTTAGTTTATCTAAGCCAGTTCTACTATCCCGTTTTGAGAGGCAGCAGTTACTACCTTTTCCTCTTGGTTTAACTGTTGTTTCATTGGTGCAGGTTCATTGATCAAAAATGGGAAAAACTTATGAAATTTTTCTGTATATGCATGTTGTTCCCATTTCTCTGTGTATGAATGCCCCTGTCCCTTTCTTATTTTCTGGAAAATGTTAAGCATGATTTTTTTTGAGGAAAGCTTTCTTGAAGTTGGCCTTCAAAATTTCTTTACTAAAAATCCAGTTTTCAGTGAGTTTTTTTTAAATGAAAAAAATTGGTTTTCAGTACAAGAAAAAATTCAAAAAGTTTTAAAAATTATATTAAAAATGAAGAAAGCTTATTTTCAAAAAGATTCCCCACCACTACCTTTTTTGCCCTTAGGGGTGAGGGGAAGACTGCTTTCTGCAATTGGAAAAAAAAAGTTTCATTGGAAAATTTTGGACCAGGTCTGTTCATTAGAGTATTGGTTTTCAAACTTTGTTTTTCCCTTGGGACCCAGTGGGGGGGACACTTATGCCTGTGGCCCAGCAACACTTCTTTTAGCAAAGCATTCTAGTTCTTTGGTGGTGGTGGTGGCGGGGGCACTGTGACCTAGTACCAAAGGGTCTGCAGTAGAGTACTGAGTCCCGACCCATGGTTTGAAAAGCGCTGCATTAGAGTGTGGCCCGTAGAGCCTGCTGTTCCTAATAGGTGTGCAAGTGGAAGCATTGCAGAGCTGCCTAACTGGACAATGACCAAACTCAATGAAGCCAGATAAGGACTAGGTTTTCTGAGTGTCATGTTGTCATAGCTAAGGAGCTAGTCTTAGACCTTCAACACGTATGTATGCTGGTCCACCCTTTTTCATCTCTCTTTTCAAAAATTACTACCCACTGATGCCTGCATTTACAGACACCAGCTGCCACTTCAATGAAAAGCTCTTGCTCCATGTCTACCTTACATGATATGTTATAATCTTACTGCCAGCCAAGGTGAATTTATGGCACTGAGATTAGACTGCAGGCAGCAGGATTTGCTGATTGACCTTGTACTGCTGTGTAGCAGTCCCCTTGGATGAATATAAAAACAATGTGATGACATGGAGGAGGGAGAGGGGGAAGAGGTGGAGTAGTGTGGGGTGCAATCACTGATTCGTCACAGCGCTTGGATAAGAATGACATTTGCTGCCGTTTCCTGACTAGCTCGTGTTTGTAGGCTCACTGTGGTGAGCCAAATGTATACCTATTTCCAGGAGGTTGTATAACCTGAATGTCCAATTCTTTTCCTCTTTCTTCCATCTCAGGAAGGTCATAGAGGGTGAGAGTCATAGAGAAAAAAATACAGAAGCAAATACATACATTTCAGGGTCTAATTTAGACCTACCTACCATTCTTGGTATTTATACCTCCCTTAGATATTGCTGCAACCTTGTCTCTCTAATTTCCTCCATGACCATCTACCTATGACCTGTTCTTCCTTCCCCATCATACAATATCATACTGCTGGTGTGAGAGCTTCTCTTCTAATGTACCTGCCATCCGTAACAGACTCCTTGCATCTCTCTGCCTCATCACCTTGCTGCCATTTCAAATGTCATTTGAAAACTTCTTTCTTCCTTGTCTCATAATTTCTTTACTTCCTTCTGATCCATTGAACTGTGTGTGTATACTAGAGGTTCTTAATCTTTTTTCACCAGAGCCCAGACTAAGTTTGGGATTCAGCTTCGTGACCCATGGTTCAGTTCTGAATTGATAATGCATTTCCTTTTTCAGTTTATTAAAGATGATCATGGAGACTCACCCTGAATGACATGGCAACTAATTTTTTGGTAGTGACCCATATGTTAAGAAGCCCAGATGTATGTGATTTAGTGGCTTAAATAGTGTTGAAATATAATGAGCTGAAGGATATTCTATAAGAGGAAGTTAAATAGGAAAATGTAAGCTAAGGGCTGGGGCTCTAGAGCAGAAGTGGATGAGCTCAAGCCACTTGCACTGCTAAAAGGCCTGTACGTATTTTTGCCTGTCTAAGGAACCTGTGACCATTTCAGGTTGTAAGTTCTGTAGACCCACACAGGATATAAAGTTGTGTTGCACCACACAGGGAGACCAGAAGCTGTTGTCTAGACCTTAAGAACACATTTTCAGATTACACTTGGAGATTTATGCTTGTAGAGTTGAGTGCAGCCAGACCTTATGGGCTATTATGTAATTATCAATTCCCCTCCCACATTTTTTAAACAATTAATGGAGTTGCAAGTGTTTGTTCAGAAAATGAGCATCCTTTTGTATTTGCCATGAACCTTTAGTCATAGCCACACTTACAACTGTCTTCTAAAACATATGTATGCAGTACTTTCACTAGAACTTGGGGCTTTCAGCTCTGAGAATTCAGGGTTGCCTCACATGAGCAAAAGGCACATCTCCACTTAGTTGTCAGGAGTATTGGGGCATACAGCCTTCTGTGATTGAATATAGGGGTCCAGGTCGTCGCTGGAGCTGGGCATCTGCAGCATGTGCTCCGAATCCCAGCGCCAGTGCCCTGGGTCTGGGGGGGGGCCCCCCCCCCGCCCGCCCCGAGGGGGGCGGGGGGGCGGGGGGGGGGGCCCCCCCCCCCCCCCCCCGTCTCCGGCCTGATCGGGCCAGAGATCCGGGCCTCAGGCAGCCGCAGCAGCCCAATCCCCAGCTGGGGATCCGGGACTCGACCGTGGAGGCCACTCCTGGCCCCGTCCCCAGCCAGGGATCTGGGCCCAGCCACCTGAGGCCGAGGCTGCGGCCGCAGCGGCCCCATCCCCAGCAGGGGATCTGGGGCTCAGCCGCTCGGGGTGGCACACGGCAGCTTTCGGCCCTGTCCCTATGCCCCGGATCCCTCCCCGGGGCAGTGACACCCCTGATGGGGTGTTCAGTAAAGAATATGGATCTGTACCCCGTCAATGTGTTTTTCTGTATAAGATTTCTGAGGAGGTGTGTTGGGATGTCAGGGGGAACAGACCATTACAGCACACTCCCCCAAAGCCATAAGACTTGTGATTGTAAGTCATTAAGGGTAAGTGGATCAAACTGAGAAATGGAACGGAGCATTCTTTAAGATGGTCTACCTAGCTGGCTGGGAAAAACAGATCTGAGCAGGAAGGTCGCTGCTCCAGGGCAAGACCCGGGGCACGGGCACAAGTCCACCCCCCGCCAAGGGCCCTGCGCTTTGCCCCACTTCTGGGCTCGAGCCTGATCCCACCTCGGGTTCCTGTCGCTGCAGGCAGCCAGGCCCCGGATCCCTGGGCAGCAACAGGGCTGGGAGTGGTGTCACCACCACGGGAGGTCAGGCCCCGGATCGCTGGCTGGGAACGGCAGCGCTGCTGCTCCCAGCTGGGGATCTGGGGCCAGGCTGGTGGACCGACACTTGGGGCACTGGTGTCAGGACTCGGGGCACATGCCCTGTGAGACAGGTACCTGTGATGCCCCTGGATCTGAGGCAGAAGGAAGACCTCATACCTAGGCCCTGTAACAAAAGCCATTGAGCAATGTGTTAATTGTGCTCAGATGAATTTAGGGAGAGTGGGACTTTGTGAAAAGGGAGTCTTCCCTGAGAGTGTTGAGTAGATTGGGGGTGGGGGGAAGACGTGTTGTCTAGAAGGAAAATGCAGATGTGGCTGGATTCCAAGAGCTTTGGTCTTCCTAAAAGAATGTGAGTAGGGAACTAGAGAGGAAAGCTCATTTAATATAGCTTGTAGGGAAGCCTAAGATGGGAGTGTGGACAGGTCTATCCATCCACTTACTTTGGTGTAATGTACATCATGCAGGGGAATGGCTTATTCACGCAGAAGTATGAATAAGGCACTGTCCTGAGTGACTTAAGTTATGCTGACCTAAGTACCAGTTTGGACAGCTCTATGTTGGCGGGATAAGTGCTGCTGTTGACTCAACTACCGCTTCTTGTGTAGGTGGATTTATTATGCCACTAGGAGAGTGTGTGTACCACTGTGGTGCTTCTGTTGCAGACTGGCCCTAAATGTGTGTCTAAACTTTCTGTTGTTTTGAAATAACTTTCTCTAATGCTTTTGTTCCATTTGCTAATAAACATACTTGTTTCAAGAAGACTGATAGTTGCTTCTGTATTACTGGTCATAGGTTCCCAAGAAAAAGAGAATCGGGTGTCCAAATTGGACCTGCATAGTAGTAAGTGATAGGCCTACATAGGGTGTTTGTAACCAGATCTAAATCTAGGAGTGAGGGAGTTGCACTGAGACAGGCAAGAGCACAAGGCCAAACAGAAGAAGAGATGCATTCAGAGAGACCAGAAAAGAGTGGATGGATCTTATTGAAGGCATGGAGAGGCTAGGCCTTCCCTGATTGGCTGTGGTAGACTTCATTCTCTACTAGGATTTCCGTGATTGGCTGTAGTGGACTTCACTCTCTCCTTATCACTGCCTTCCTGGGCTTGGGCAGTGTTGCAGTGAAACTGCTCCTAGATTAGTGCCCACCCCTAATCTAAGTGATTTGAATTCTGCGAGACTTGTTCTTGCCTGGCAGCCTGTTCAGTAGTCAATTAAGAGTCCCCTCAAAGACTTCATTTGTTTTGCAGATAAGGGAAATGGTAAGTACAATATAAGAGAAGAAGGAGCATTGGGGTTGAAAGGAGTGTAAAGAATGTGAAGATGTGAGGGTTTATATGGCCTCCTGTCACAGACTTGCAGTGTGACATTGGACCACCAATCATTTAAGTATAGATATCAAGGGGGGTCTTTCTATTGATTTTTTTTTAAAAGGCAATCAGCCTGTTCCTCAGTTTTTTCATTCAAAAACAGGGATAATGCCTGTCTCAGAGGATTATTTATAATGTAGCTTGCCTTGTTGTTTTTTCCTTAGGTGCCTTGAGATCATCATTAGTTGGGAAGTGAGTGCTAAGTGTTTCCACAACTAACCTTTCATTCATATGATCTCCTTCTGCATCACAGGAGACTGGGACTTTATGGGACTCTTCCTCCCTCTTATGCCGTCTGCACCCCTCCCTCTTCCTGCCCAGACTTTCTGTGTTTCTCCCAAGCTTCCTGCTTGTGGGGTTTGTTTAATGTACCTCCCTGAACACACTTGGGTCTGTCACTGCCCCAGTCAGCCAGGGAATGAGTAACAGGCTAGTGAGTGCATCATCCTGTAGCAGCCCCAATCCCACTCTGACCCAGTTCCTGCCTTTGGAGGGGCACATAGGCAGCTGCTTCTCATGCTGGAAGAGGAGCAGGGAGATTTTGTAGTAGGGGAGGGAAAGGCAAGAGGAAAGTTAGCCAGAGACTCATGCAGCGACTAGGGTAGGAATAGGGGTAGGAATAGGACCCTGGGTGGTCCTGGGGGTGGGACGTGGGGATGGGAGCAGGGAGCTTGCCTTCCCCAGGGGAACTCCGAAACACCCATGAAGATTAATCACCTACCCATAACTGGTGGTAGTCAGTCAGAACTCAACAGAAGTAAAACTTGAGCAGTTTTGTGAATGGTAGATACAGCCTGCTGTACAAAGTCTGGCGCTATTTACCAGGCTTTTTGCAAGATCACCTCAAAAGTCATGAAAGTGACTAGGAGAGAGAGAGAAAATGAATGAGGCTGATTTAGCAGCCCAAATGGGAATGTTGTCTGGATTTACCAAGGGGTTACTTCTGATTGTGTGTTTTGGCTACTCGTAAAGACTGACCGCATCATTCTAAATCCTTCTTCCCACCTCACCAACTCCTTCCAATGGATCAAAATGTGCTGTGGTCTTTTCGGTCCATAATTCCTCTAGTTTAATGCAGGAATCCGTTTAATTAGAAATAAAAATTGATTAGTGTGATTCCTTGGTGGATCTTTTAGAGTTTTGGCAGCAACTGTGTATCGTATGCATGCAGCTGTTCAGTGGAGGGGGAGAGAAAGTATTATTCCCTGTAAAGATTGATCAGCGCCATTCCTAGCTTTTGATCTATATCGGCCTTAGCAGGAGTCTGTTATATGTAACAGGCCTCTGCCCCAAGGAGCAAAGCTGGAGGGAAGCCTCTCAGGGCTTCAGAGGGAATATGGTTGGTGCAGCTGGTTGAATAATTTGGGAGAGGAATTAAAATGTTTCCCCTGTTTTTGTTTGTTTCTTGTATGATGTGTGTATTATTTAACATGTATATTGTGGTAGCATTTAGAGGCCTTATGTAGGTTAGGGACCCATTGTATATGCAAATAGTAAGTGATAATCCATTCCCTAAAGTTCTTATGTGTATATAATAGAGTTCCAAAAGGGTAGCTGTGTTAGTCTAGTTCAGCAAAACAAACAAGGAATCTGGTGGCACTTAAAAGACTAACACGTTTGCTTATCACATGAGCTTTCGTGGAGAAAATTCCACTTTGTCAGACACTTGAAGTGGATTTTCTCTCATGAAAGCTCATGTGATAAGTAGATGAGTTAGTCTTTTAATTGCAAACAGACACCTTGTTTGTATAATGTAGAGACAGTGCATTATTTTAATGGTTTATACGTATGAAAATATGTATCTCACCTTCTTGGCCCAGCAACTTAATGGCTTAGGTAATCATATTGCAGTTATTCCCAGGGATATTGATGGTCTCATTTGTATTTGGGCCACGGTAAACAGGTTAATCTAAATCCATACTGGAGCAATGAGAACTCAGAATGGCTCAGGAGATGTTTGCCCTCCTCTGTTGTGTTTTATTCTAGGATCTCTCAGTATGCTAAACAGCCCTCACCCATAACATCTTCAGAGGGTTGGTAAATATTTTATCCCCATTTTACCGAAGAGGAAACTAGAGGTACAGAAGTAAAGTGACTTGCATAGGAAAGGAAACATGTCTTCTTTCTGCTTAGCAGTTAAGTGGGGCAGGGGTGGAGAAGGATGGCGATGGTCATTGGAGTGTTCATTGCATGGGATAAAGCCTCTGGGAGAGGATGTTGGTTTTTATTTCCAGCAGGTGGAGTGAGATACTCAGTTCCTGCAAAATTGACTGCCTGGCTTGTTAATTTTTTTCTTCCAGAAATGTGGACCTGTAAGTTCTGGGGATAATAGTATAGGGGTGAAATTCATCTGATGTACTTGGTCCCAATAACTTGGAGCAGGTAGATAAGCAATAGAGTTGACAGATGTAATTAACAAGAGGAAGGTAATATTTGTTGGCCTCACCAGGTTTAATAAAGTCCATGATGGCTCTTCCATTTCAGGATTCCATTGCAAAAGGTTAGCTCACTGTTCATTGTCCATTTCCTGGATTGCTTGTCATGTTTGTGACTGTTTTAATGCTATTTCTGCATCCCTGAAAATGCGTTCATTGAATGACCTAGCCCATAACACTGATGAAGCAAGTGGCCATCTCCTCTGAGACAGCCAGTGGAGATGTCTGAAGCTTGTATTGAAAGTGTAGCCCAGCGTATTTCACCTTGAGTGACACATGATTTATTAATGTAGCGTTGCCAGTGTTTTTATAGCCTTTGACTTCTCTGGTGAGCCCTGGTGTATTGTGGCAGGCAAGCTAAATAGTGTATTCATCAGACTTTTGATAGATGCAGCACCTGTTCCAGCCTTTGGTGGTGACTCATTCTGATGCTGTAGTGCTTGATGCTGATTGTCAGATTTTGCTCAATCCTGTGGGCAACTCTGCATGTATCAGGGTCAATGTACCACAGTTCATCATGATATCTTGCTAATTTTTTAGTCCCATATGCCTGAAACCTCATTAGAAGGCATTAACAGCAACATGTAGGAGGGAAGGACAGGGGAGCTTTTGAAAGGTGCTTTTCATGTTACTCCCACTCTGAGCCCACCCCAAAATTCTCACTGAACTCTCAGATGATTTAGAAACGGAACAGAACTATAGTCCCAGACCATTCCCTTTACTTCAAGGCAAGACACTAAGGAAAATGAACATTCAGATGGAATGTGACAGAACAATTCTCCCAATACTGAAGCCTGATGGACTTAAGGAATGATCTCCTAAGGGAAGTGGGTTGATGCAGTTATTGGCTGACAACCTAACTCTCTAATTCTGTACTCAGGGTAATGTAGTGATTTGCCAAAGGTCATAGAGGGATTTGTTGTGCCTGGTCAGATATTTGGTCCATGAAACAGTAGCTAATAAATGATGTAGCTGATATTATTGTTCCATTATATAAACTGATGATATACACTCACTGAGAATGGTGTGTGCTGTTCCACTGACCCCATCCCTACAAGGATATTGCAGAATTAAAGAACATTCAGAGAGGCACAAGAGGAATGATTACAGGCATGGAAAAACTCTCCTCTGAAGAGAGGTTGAAGAGATTGGGCTTATTTACCTTAGAAAGGAGATGAATACAAGTGGATCTAATAAAAGTGTATAAAATTAATGAATGATTTTAGAGAAGGTAGTTTGGAGCATCCATTCTTCCTGCCACACGATGTAAAAAAAAGGGTAGGGGAGGACATGCAATGAAACTGAAAGGAAGAAAATTCAAAGCTGATTAAAAGAATTAGTTTTTCATTCAACACATAATCAGACTGTGGGACTCACTACCACAGAATCTCAAAGAGCCAGGAACCTAGCAAGATCTCACCAAGGATTTATGTTTACATGGGTAACAAGACTATCCTCACTTATAGTGTTATATATAAGCTTTTTGGAAGGAACAAAAAACCTTCATGATTCAGTGCTTAAAACAATCTCAAGTTATTAGGGCCTAAGACAAGACCTTCATGTAAGCAGATTATTCATATTTTCATACTGCAGGGCACCTGCACTTTCCTCAGTCTAAAGCATCTGGTGCTGGAAGATACAGGACAGTGGAGAAGATGGAGCATGGGTCTGATCCAATATGACAATTCATCTCATGCTTCAGAGAAAGTCAACCCCTTCTGGCTTGATAGAGCTCTATAGCAGTTTGTCTAACACTGTAATCAGCTGCTACAGGAAACATTCCTCATGGATTCTGTCAGGAGATGGGCTTTCATCCTGAAGCAAGAGATGTGGTTTGCCATAATCACCCAAAACTAAAGCTGTTGTGAGAGACATAAAATTACCCATCCAGAGTTGAGATTTCTGATGTTTGGTGACCATTGTCTAGAGTTATACAAGAGAAGTTGTTTTCCACACACAACAAACTTCATTTATGCTACCGATCCATAAACAATGCTGAATATTCTTGAGCACTGTCTGACGTATTTTTCTGTTGACTCGTGACACACATGTACAGAGACAGAGCACTCTTGTAACAGGAGGGGCACTGCAGGGTGACTAGCCAATGCACAAAGTCATGGAGGGTCCCCTTGGATTTTGTCTTAAACTAGGAGGTGCCATACCCTCTAATTCTTTTTCAGAAGTCTGATAGTAGTGTATCTCTTAACTTTCATCCCACTTTTTGATTCCTGTGAACTGACATATGACACCAGATGGAGCAGTTAGCAGCAGGTTTTGATTCTACCCATAGCGGTGTGGTTCCCTGCTATTCCTAGGCTGGAGCCATTTAAATTACATTGTTAGGATTGAAAAATGGAGTTGCTAAATGTGGTAAAAGATCAGTCCTGGGCATTGTCTCTTTTTCTGTCAGATGCCCATAGTGATGGAGGAGACGTATGTAAGTTTTCTTGCTTTGTGTATTTCTTTCTGCTGGTCTTTTTAAAAATGAGAGGGTAGGTGGCTCAAGAGATTAATAACAGGGCACATGGTCTTCAACCTCTTGGGCCTGATCAGAATCCCATTAAGTCAGTGAAAAGACTACTCCTGATCTGAATGGTAGGTGGCTGTGGGCCCACCACTTCAAATACAGCCTGGGGAGAAGTCCTTAGAGAGGTTCATCATCTGACAGCTGATTCCTGTTCAGTTTCAAATGGACAGGTATCCACATCTCCAAGCCACAACCATATCAGCATAATGGTGACGAAAAGCCACTGGGTATGCTTTCTCTGCAGCTCAGCCACAGCTACTTTTCCTTCACCATGGTTGTGACTACATGCATCAGACCCTTTGATTCCCCTTGATGGAGGTCTAGCAGTCCTACACCCTGCTATAGAAATGAGCAGTAAAGGTGGGTCCTCCAGGCTACCTAGTGAGGCTGCAGGGAAACAGCCAATGGAGCCCAACAGATTGATATAAAAGGACAGACTAGAGCAGTTGCTGGCTGGAGCCAGTGGAGAAAGAAAGGTGCTCCTTGGTGGTGTAGCAGGGGTAGACAGAGTAATTGGGGGCAGGGATCAGGTAAGGCGATGGGCTGACTCAAGAAAGACTTCAGCCCTGAAATAAGGTTGAAGGTAAATATACTGAGGTAATGAGGAGGTGGCCCAGGGAAACTCAGCAATTAGTAAAGGAATACAGAAGGGTTCATATCTGTAGGATCTTTCCATTGGGACCTTCAGTACTGGATGGGCCCAGCTCCCTCCCAACAGCACCTAGGGAGCTGGCTTACTCCCTAAACAAGGGAGTAGCCCAGGGAAGGGGCTGAAGACCTGGAAGAATGACTCTGTTGGAGAGTTGAGGCAATTGATGAAGAGTCTCCAAGAAGTCTTGATAGCAGAGATGAGACAATTTATGAACTAAGCACAGGGAAGGCTACAGGAAAGCATCAACTGAAGGTACTGTGATAGGCCCTGTTGGACTTGTATTCTGGAAGGAGTTTCTTCCGTTCACATATGATTTGTGTATGACTTGATGGGAGGGCTGAGTTGCTGAAGATGTACCTTATTGGGCCGTGGCCAGCAACAGGCACCACAAGCAGCGGAAAACTGAAAAAGAGAACAAGTGTACACAAACCTGAAAGAAGGCACTTGCAAGATGTGCGTGGGCCCTGTCCCAGTGTCGTATAGTCCAACTTAGATGAGAAGAAAGCCACGGAACTCTAAGGGATGGTTATGGAGGAGTTGCAATGATATTAGCTGTTTGATTAATATTAAAAGAGGGATACCTCCTACAAAACGAACGTCAGATCTCCCTAGATTTTTAGAGATTAGCAGGTGTTCGGTTATTTTTAGGCAGAAGTCGAGAAGGATCATGGAATATTTTAAATCCAAAAAGCATCTGTGGTAAGAGAGAATTTGGAAGCATTTGGAAGTTTATTAAAAACAAAACAGTTCAAAAAAGAACTGAACACAATTTATATAAATCTGTTCGATTTCTCTTTGTCAGCTTGAAGAACCAGCCATTGACTTAGGAATGTTTCAGTTCTGTGGGTGAGGTGCTCAGTCATATGGACCAATTCAGTCTCTTCTCTGTGCTGTTTAAATACAGGGAAATAATTAGCTTTTCCTGGGATGAGGATGACAAGTTGGTGTTAAAACAGCATGGATCACTTCCACTCTGACAAGCCCAATAAAAGCTGAGCTGAGGACCAAGTTGGTAGCTTCATGGTCAGGGGTGCTGGAACTATTTTTGTAGTGTGGGTGCTGAGAGCCACTGACCCAAAGTGTAAATCCTGTATATAATGGATTCTATTCAAGCCGTGCACCCCTAGTTCCAGTGCACATGTGCAATGTACACAGTATATTTATAAATCTGTACCAGCAGTGTCAGGCTTTTTTTTTGTCTTTGTATTTAGCATTTTTGCTGTGTTATGCCACATGAGGTACAGTATGATGGGGTGTCCATTGCTTTTTTGAAGATGCAGAGTGCTGTCAAGTTGCAATGACTTTGCTAGATTGGGCCTGCTGTGTTAATTGCACACACAAAATATATGGGAAAGGGGAATTGGATGACTTAGAAATTTGGGAATAGGGCTGCATAGGGCCTTTTGTTCTAGGTCGTCACTATAAGGGCAGCCCATGTCAGCAGAGACTAAAAGAGATTTTACTCTGTTTGGTGGCCCATGTAAAATGAATTGGTTCTTGTCTCAGCCCAGCTTCCAGAGGATAGGTCTCCACTTCAGTGAAACCATCATTTTGTTTGTCCGCCTCTTGTTGACACGCTCGACGAGAAAGGACAGAGAGTGAATGGGCCATGGAGACTATGGTTCCTGCCATGTGGAGGACTTCACGTTGTATGCCTGATACATGTGGATAGGGAGAATGTAAAGGAGCCTGTATGGATGGCAGCCATTGAGAATGGATAAATAGAGGATTTCAGCTGCCAGAGTTCTCACTCCAGACCCTCACTGTGGCTTTTTACTCAACTGAAGAGTGTGAGACTTTCTCCCTTTTGCTGGTCTCTGCCCACCAACCCCAACCTGAAATAGGTCAGCACCACTTAGAATAGAATCATAGGGTTGGTTGGAAGGGACCTCATGAGATCATCTAGTCCAACCCCCTGGGGTTTGAACCCAGGACCTTCTGCATGCTGGCATAAAATTCATCTGACATGAACAAAAATGAAATAGCCTGTATTCATCTGTGGAATACATCAGAGGGAGGAAAATTAAGTTACAATTTAGTATTTATTTCAAAGTTCCAGAGGGGTAGCTGTGTAAGTTTGTATATAGCAAAAACACCGGCAGTCCTGTGGCACTTCAAAGACTAATAATTTTCATTTGGGCATAAGCTTTCATGGGGTACATCTGATGAAGTGGGCAGGAGCCAACAAAAGCTTATTCCTGAAAAAAACTTATCCTTTAAGGTGCCACAGGACTTCTGCTGTTTTGGCTATATATTTAAAGGGCCATTATGACTGTGCTATCATGTACCTATATATTCAACACATGTTAATAACCTACCTGTATTTATACCGTCCTTATTCTTCACCATTCATACAAAGTGAGCGACTTCTCATGCTTGTGTAGATAAGTATTAAATTCATTGCCTTCACTAGAATCACTGCTATATGATACATAATAAAACTCACTTCTAACAATTGCCTGTGGAAGTCTTGTGTCTCATTATCTGCAGACTGTATGAGCCGCCTCTTGTATTGAAAATTCCACAGAACTAAAAGCCTCCAGTTAGAATTACACATGCATTCAGGGTTGTGAGTTAATTTGATGTTGATTATTTAATGCTCTCAGAACCACAGTGCTTTTGATCATCCCAACAAATATGAACGCTTTCCCAGTTTGTTTGCAGCTTTGTGGAGCAAGCTTTATGGAATCATGACCTCCTGCTAGTATACTTCATACTGATTAAAATGAGAAATGTTAGTCATTTTATCAGTGCTATTAGGCAAATATTTTTAAAAACCATGAATAAAACTAATTGCATGAGCAAAAATAAAACAAAACATGAATCAGGAAGTTAATTGAAAGGGATAGGGGCCTATGTTTACAAATGGAATTTGAAAAAAATGGATTTCCAAGTGCAAAAATGCTCATTTTTTCTCTTTCTGCAGGTGCATTTCTGCATACACGTGTGCACACCCACACAGTTTCACTAGTTTAACTAAAAGTATGTTTTTAAAATTGATTTAGTTGAATTGGTGAAAGACCTTGTGTAGACACCACTAAATCAATTTAACCTTGGCTTATGTCAATTTAGTTTTAATTCCTTGCCAGTGTAAGCTAAATTGATATAAACTAGAGATAAATTGATTTATCAGTGTCTGGGCAGAATCTGTCATGAATTTAATTTAATCAACCCCCTTGTAAGTGAGCTGAATGTAGTTAAATGTGTGCATACTTTGTGACGATAACCCCTAAAAATTTCCAGGAAATCCCATCCCATGTTCCCATTAGTGCCTAAAAAAGTCTGTTACAAATTCATAGTTGTCATCTTCGATTCTCGTCCACAGAACTTAGCTTTCTACTGAGCTGTTCTGTGCCTTGTGGTGGGGTCAATAGGATCAGGACTAAGTACACCTTTCTAGCACAGCCACTGTTAGGGTCAGCTGTAGCAAGTTCAGTCAGCCTGTCGCTTTCCTGGACATCTAAATCTCTCTTGTTGTAACGCTCACCCGAAAAACCAACCAAGAGGACAGAATCTGAAAAGGGAACAGACTGAAATGGATGCCTACGTATGCACAGGGGATGTATGTGTTCTTAATAGTACGTTGCACTTGTACAGCATCTTGAATAAGAGGCTCTCAAAACATTTTTCAAAGGTAGTATTATTGCCCCCATTTTACAGATGGTGAAACTATGGCTAAGGCTTGTCCAAGGTCATAAAGAGAAGCAGTGGCAAAAGGTGACATGAGAACTTGGTTCTTCTGAATCCCAAGATTTTACTAGGTGCTGCTGCTTTCTCATTTTGCATTAATGCTAACAGAATACATGGTCATGCATTTTACCCATCCTTTTCTACACCCACTATTCAAACTGAGTGGGGTAACAAATAGGAAGACTGAGAGAGGTGAAAATCACTGTTTATAATGAGACAGCCAGGAAATATCTGGAGTTGATGACATCAGTTTGAATCAACACGCAGTTGTGTGGCACTTGGCTATCCCTTTGGAAACTGAATCAACACGACCTGTTTTATTTGCTGAAGTAATTTGACCCTGATCCTGTGATTGCACTTACTTCATTGCATTTATCCTCCTTCCTATACTATATCTTTTTTTCCATTTTCAAGCATCTGACAAAGTGGGATTTTCTCCCAAGAAGGCTCATGTGATAAATAAATTTTTAGTCTTTGCAAGTGCAATAAGACTCCTTATTTGGTGTTTTTTTTTTCCCTTCAGTAATAGGTTGAGCAGATGCTGAGTGACCATTGAATGTGTGCTTGATTGATTAAAAGCTTGCTGGTGGTGGCCGTAGGGCAGGTTACACCTAACTGGGGAAATTATTCCTATGGTTGTAGCCATCTGTGCTCCATAATATTTGTGAAGCTAAGGGTGAAAAGTTTGCCCTTGGGTTGAGCACAGAGGTGGACTGCCTTGTCTTGATTATGAACAGCCAGATGTTGGGGCTATTAGAAATGCACAATGGGAGAAGGGAGGAGCGTGCAAATAAGGGAGGCCCCGAGGAACCTTTTTGACGATAAGTGACAATGAGGTATCTTTGTAAATAGTGCTGTATCATCATGCTAGCCAGCTTGCATTGTGTATCAGCCTGAGCTGCAACCACTAGGTGCAAGAGACAAAGACTGCTGATTCTTCACAGAGTACGTCTTTATTAAATACGTTGTTCACAACACACGTGCAAAGCAGAGCTGGAGGGGAGAAAGCACTGAGTGTTAGTGTGAGCTACAGTAGTTGGGTGTAAGTCCAGCTGTTGTTCAGGAAGTTGTTTGAAAGGGTGCAGTAAAGGGCATACTGAGATAGGAATGTGTGGCTGGAGTTTGGGGAGGGCATGGAGAGCAGTTCTGCACTGGCTCCAAAGGGGGAGGGGGCAAGCATGCCTGAATTTAGCCTGAAGCGTTATGACTGACTGTAGTAGCTCCGCTTGCTCCTCCATGGTTTTTTATCATGTGTTTTGCCCTGTTATCTCTTACTCCTGGGTTTCCCTCCACTCTCGTTTATCAATTTTCTGATTTTCAGACACAGTGTGTTGCCATTTCACTTGTCCTTTTCTATCAGAGGACTGGAAGAGTTCTTGGAACATCTCCTTTGCTTCTCTCTGCCTGTTTTCTTAATAGCTGAAGGCGCTCAGTGGGTGTGGAGTGGTTTCCCCTCAATGACACATCTGTAGAAGCACAATAAACAACAAACAGAAGCATGATTGTGAGTGCAATCACAGCATTGCTGCATTACTGTGAAATACAACTTCTCACTGGTCCCTGGGAAGCACACAGCTTAACAGTCAACCAGGGCATGGTGAGTTGTGCCTGGGGTGAAGTGGCATGCAAGCTGAGGAAAAGGTTCTGGATGATTGATTGGGTATTGATGCAGGTAAATAGGGACAAAATTTCAAATTGTGCCACCACTTTTCATGGGTGGGGTCTAAAGAAGCCAATATCTCATTCCTGAGAGTAAGCAGGGGTGATAGGGTGCATCTCCTCCATGCAAGCAGCTTCAGGCTGGGTCCCTATGCTGCTTGCCAGTGTGCTGCTTTGATCCTTGCACAAGTGATTGATGATTGGCATGAGAAGGTTTCCTGCAATGGGGAAAGAAACAGTCACTCTGCTGAGGAATCTCTGGCAGAGGTTTGATGAGTACCTCCAGGAATGTTTTCTAGAGATCTCAGTGGAGGATTCCTGTGAAATCCCAGTGTGCATTCATGCACGTCTCTGCCATGCTGCCTAGCTAAACAGAGAAATGGGAAGCACATGCAAACACAGCTATTCTTGTGCATTTCTAACCCTTCAACCAGCGGTATGATGCAACAAAACAAAGGACAATAACTGAGCAGCATCAGCTCAAAAAGTCACTTACCTGAACTCCCCCTCCCCTGGATCCATTGTGACAAAGCTGGAGGGTTGGGACTAACTCAAATCATCCAAGGTCAAGAAGAGATCCTGGCTCTCCAGGTAAGCAGATCACTCCATCAGCTGCTCTGCATCATCATCCAACTCAACCTCCTTGTTAATGATTTCTGGTTGTTTGGTGTCTGCAGCTGCCAGGCCCATCAAGGTATCCATAGGTTTCTTGGTGGTGGAGGTGCGGTCACCATTGAGGTTGGCTTCCAGCACCTTACAGAAGCAATAGGTATTTGAGGCTGCTCAGGAGCAATGGTTTGGCTCCCTGGCCTTTTGGTACACCTTCCTGGCACTGCAGTGTGTCCCGTGCGTAGCCCTTCTCCATCATTAAACAAGAAATTTGACCATATGTATCAAAGTTCCTTTGGCTGGATCAGAGCTTGGACTGCACAGCCTCCCTCCCCAAATGCTGATCAGATCCAGAAACTTTGGCGTGTTCCGAGAGGGAGTATTTGTGTGGAGCCGGCCTGGTCAGCTGGGAAGATGTGATGTGAGTTTTTCACATCGACCAAGCAGAAAGTAGTATTTCAAAAATTTCTGGGACTTTAAAGTGGGAGGGGTGGATGGCTTCAGGGCAGCGGAGTTCAAGCTGGTGGTCAAAGTAGTCAGGACTGGCATTGTGGGACACTTCCTGGAGACCATTTACTGATTGCCAAGCATGGGGTCTATACTTTGTCACTAAAAGTTTGATATTAAAAGCTCTACACCGCTTATCAAAGTGTTTTTTATTCTGTCATGTAAGGAGTTGGGTTGGAAGGGGTATTGCAATGTGTACACCATCACAGTTTTGGTGCAAAAAGTTGACTTTGGTCAACAAAAGTCTGTAGTGCAGGCACGGGCACTGCTGGAACAGGTCACATGGGGCACAGGCCCCAAGTATCCAAGCCCAGTGTCCCAACTCTCACTCAGCCCTGGCAGCAGAGGCTCAGAGAGCCTGTGCAAGTCGGGACCAGCAGCAGCAGTTGCCCCTGGCCAGATTAGGACCCAGGGCCAGCAGGTAGTGGCAAGCTGGCTGGGACGTGGGGCTGGCAGGTAGCAGTGGCAAGCTGTCTCATGGCTGGCTGGGATCCGGGGCTGGCAGCCTGGCTTGGGGCCGACTGGGACCTGCGCATGGCAGCCAACTTGGGCCCATGAGCTGGTGTGCGGAGGGGGAGGCAGGGCCTGTACGCTGAAGGGTTTTTAGGGGCAACAGTGCCCCTGAATGTAGACCAGTCCTAAGCCATAATCTTTGCTACAAGAGCTAATTGCAATGGCGCAAAGAGCAGCTTCCAGTTTCAGGAGATGAGCAAACTGCTGCGGAGGGAAAACTTAAAGGAGTTTCGAGAGGCGGGTCCAGTCAGTATCACAATGCAAGTTGGGAGACCTGCACTCTACTGTTGCTTCAGTCAGTGAGTGTGACCTGAAGCAAATCACTTCACCTCTTAGTGCCCTGGTTTTTTCATACGTATCTAAGGTGGGATTTTCTCCCACGAAAGCTCATGTGCGAAATAAACTTGTTAGTCTCTAAGTGCTGCAGGATTCCTTGTTTGTTTTGCCGAACTAAACTAACATGGTTACCTCCTTTGGAACATGAGACAATTATGTTCCACAGGAGCAGCCATGTTAGTCTAGTTCAGTAAAACATACGAGGAGTCCTGTGGCACTTAAAGACTAACAAATTTATTTCGCGCATGAGCTTTGGTGGGAGAAAAATTCTACCTCGTCAGATGCTTTGAAGATGGGGGAACTTCAAAGCATCTGACGAAGTGGAATTTTCTCCCACAAAAACTCATGCAATACATAAATTTTAGTCTTTAAGTGCCACAGGTCTCTTTGTTCGTTTTTACTGAGATGATCGTGTTTACCCACTTCTATACAGTGCTTGGAATGAGATGGTATAAAGCGTTATTTGAGAAGCAAAGATCCTATATTAGCATAAATTTTTCTCACTAAGACAAGATGGGGAAGGAAGTACCAAAGGAGAGGTAGAAACCATAATAGTCCCTAACCAAGCAGCTTTGTTTGCCATAGTGTTTCATGGAGTCTCTGTGTGTCTCCTTAATGATGGTGAGGGAAAGGGGGACACAAAGTTTTTTCCAATGTGAACATCCCTGAATGTGCAGAGAGGAAGGGGGAAGGGAGATGCCATTCAAATCTGCACAAGCTTTTCGTTTTCTCCTTCCCCAGCTATATGTTTCTGGCTCAATTCACACATTAAGAAAACATTAATAGCTTCTGATGACAGTTTCATGCTCTGTTTGCATTCTTTCTGACGAGATCAGTTAGCTTTTATGGGAATGTTTTCTCCAGGATGCAAGGTGCCATCTGCAGATGAGCTGCTAAATTACTGCTGAAAAAATTAAAATAGAAACACCCAGAGATTCCTCTATAGCTAGTCAAATCCTCAAATCCTGATCCTCCATTCCTTGTGCGACTAAAGGATCTCCAGATTGCGTCCAAGGGTGGGTAAGAATCAAACTGATCTTCTAGCCCGCTAATGTAGGGGATGACTGGCAGCTCAGCTGACCACAGTTTCTGCTACCCTGCTATTTTTTGCACTTTAGCTTGATGAGAGCTAAGGCCAGGATGTCTTCTCCAGCTGGAAATCACAACCTCAGCTCCAAACAGCACACCCTGAGAGCAAACTTCAAGAGCAATGTTAAGGGTTCAGGGAGCTGTACAAACTTGTTAACAGAAGAGAGAGCATAAAATGCTATAGATGGAAAAAGTAGGGAAGCAAAAGAACACAAATCTTCTAAGCCCACGATATCAGGGAGCCAGCACGGCCTTTAAAAGGCTGCGAGAGGGGATCTATTGACTGAGGAGACAGACAGTGATTAAAAAAAATAAATAAAAGCAATGGTCTCTTTGCTGTAATGATCGTCAGAAAGAATGAGGGACACATGCCAGAAACAGATTTTTCAGGGCATGATGAAGTTACTGAAGGAAATTAGGGTCATGCTAAACCAGCTGATCACAAAATCCAAATGTCTGAAGGTTGAAAAAGCCTAGCTCTCTGTACAAGTGTCAAAAGAGATAGGCAGCCTTCTGCAGATGCATTTCAAAACAGCTTTGGAAAAAGGGCAGGCTTAGAAAAGTGGGAGTGAAGGTAACGTCTTGCAGCATAAACAGGGACCGTTGGAGTGAAGAGGCAGGGAACTAAAAACCTGCTAACGTGACTTAACAGTCAGGCAGAGACAGAGGAAGACACTCAGCAAAATAAGGAGAGGAGGGAGCTGTGGGAATTCCTGTGAAGGTGCAATACAGGAAAAGAAATGCTACTGATTATTTCTTCTCCTTTGGAGGGAGTAGTAGCAAAATAATACATAGAGGGGTATAATTCATCTGAGCATTTGACAGCCTCTTTTTGACATACTTTTGCACAAAAGGCTTTTTTGTTTGAAAAATGCTTTAAAAAACCCTCAAAGCTTCCACCAACCATTGTTAGCCTTATCAAAATTTTCTCTTTTTACAAGAAAACTTCTGGTGATTCTTTTTATTGTCATTTTAACCAAAAATCATTTTAAATTCTTGTTTACTGCTTTTAGGTTTTCAGTAAATGGGGGAAAAATGAAGATGACTTTGATTAAATTTTTTGCCAATCCCTTCCCTCCCCCCAAACCCCACAACATGTGAAATTAACAAAGAACAGAAAATGGGCCATTTTTAACTCTGAAAAATGGAAACAAAATGATCCCTGCAAAATCATGTCCCTGTTTGTCAACTAGTTCCTGTGTGGGGGTGCTTTCTGATGCAGCAAAATGACCTAAATCTTAATCTCTAATGCACTGTGTGGCATTGAGGCTCTTTCATCAGTGGAAGAAAATCAAAAGCAGAGGTGCTACAGTTGAATGGAGAGATTGTGGGGGAAGGCAGGAAAGTGCCTAATGGTATATGTATCACAAAGACCAATGCAGAGAATGTCATACAGTGTATTTCTGAGCTCTTGAAATTAGTGGGCAGTACTGCAAATAGGAATGGCACACTGGGGCTATGGGTATAAGTAAGGTTGGTGATAATCAGAGTGGCTAAGCTAGCAGCCTATCCAGTGAGAACAGTCCAGGGAAGCCCTAGAGGGACACAGCTACTGGCTGACTGTAGCGAATTAGAGCTGGTCCGATGTGTCTTCCCCTTATAGAAATTTTTGATGAAGACAAATAAAGAATTTTTGTCTTAAGTTTTCTACAACTGAAAGGCTGTGACTGAAAAACAAACGTGTTCTTTCTTTTGTTTGCCCAGCTATTCTGACCAAAACCCTGGCATTTTCAGCTGAAATCAGTTTTGGTGGAAAATCTTCGGTTAGCCCTAGCAGTGAAGCTCTCCATGGTTGGTGGGCTGGTACCCTTAAGTAAACAAGAATGAACTACCAGTTTGCGAAGGATATGCCCAGGGAAGTGAGGGATGGTCCTTCGAAGAGTAAGGATAAATAGGTGCTTTCTCCTCTTGTGAGTATGAGGGATAGGGAGAGAAGAAAAGACTATGAGAAACGGGTAAAGGAAAGGAAGCAAAGGGAAAAAAACAGTTAATACACAAAAGCTCACACAGATTTTAGGTTGGTGCATTTTATTTGATGTGTCTGTGCTCCCTTATGCTACTGTATATCCCTGGGAGGCACCTTATATCTCTGGGCATTTGGGGGCGAGGGAGGTTTGAGCCCTGCTATTAATTCTGCTGGCAACAATGAATTTCACAGATAAATGGTTCAATACAACAATAGGGAAAATCACTGTAAATTGACCTGGATGTACATCAAGCCTCCTGGTGGCCAGAGCCTGATGACTGCCAGATTTCCAGTTTGTTTAGAAAAATCGACCATTGGAAAAGTTTTGTTTTTTCCAGATGGTGGCAATTTAGTGCTTGGATTCCACCTCTCTTTTGGTAGAAGGGGTTGGTGGAGCTTGAGTTCTCTCTGCCTTATCTCCACCCTTTTTAAAAAAATGTTAGTTTAGCATGGGCAAAGAACTCTTTAGCTTGGGTGAGGGGCCCAAAAATTAACTGTGCCATCCCTACCCAAAACCATAGTCTTAACCCAATGCTGTAGTATTCCTCTATTACAGAGCATGGGTTCATAGTTGAGTGTGAAAGCAAGTTGCAAGTGTTAGTAAATATCCTATGCTGCTAGGATTCAGAGATCAGCAAAGCAACATGAGAGTCCCAACTGAGCCGAAGATAGTCATTCTGCAAATTAAGTACATGCGCGCGCGCGCGCGCGCACACACACACACACACACACACACACACACACACACACACACACACACAGATAAGCAAATAAGAAAGCAAGCAAGCGTGCAAGAGCAATTCAGCAGCTAGGCTTTTGATGCAATTTTATTCCATTAAACCTAAGGGTTTTCTACTCTACCCTCCTCTGCCACAGAGCGCCTGTGTAGCAGGCATTTTTGTATTTTGATGCTTGGTAGACTATGAAATTTACTTAGTCACAGTACTCTGTCCTTGATCACAGAATCATTCTAATCTCCCGCTAATAATATTTTTTAACCCAACATCTTTATTCCCTCCAGAATATGAATACCGTCTCTCTCCAGCACAAATCCCTGCAGTTCGTGGATAGCCTCTGTCTTGCTCTTTTTTTGTATTCTAAGACTCAGATCACTGAGTAAGTTTAAAAGATAAAAGTTAGGGGGATGGACTTTCCCCTATGTGGAAAGTCCTGGCTCTTCTGGGGACCCAGGGCTTGGAGAATGTCATTGAAGTTAGGGTGGTTGAGAACTGCGAAATTGATGCAGACGAACTGGGGAAACTACTGCATTTCAGGAGTGAAGTGACTACCATGAAGCCTTCCTAAGGTGATCAGCTGACCCAATTATATAGGGACACTCCCAGTATTTGGCTTTCTCTAGTGTAGGTGCCTATTACTTCCCACCCCCATCCAGATTTTTCAAGCTTGCTATGTGGTCACCCAAGTCCTTTCCCAAAATGTAAGTGGAAGATAGTGGCTGGAATGAGATGCTGGCACAACCCAGCTGCCCCCTGCCTATTTCAGTTGTGCGAAAATCTCTGGCAAACACATCTCAGCATGGATTCCTGTTTCTGCTTTCGCAGCTCCTAAAGTTGTGGAATTCAAGTCTGTTTCTTCCATATGCATGTGACTTTATCCTCCCTTTTAATATAGTTTCTTTCATCCTCAGTGCTGACTTGTTTTGTCACTGAATTGGCAATGCCCTTCCAGATTCCCAGCCAAGGAAACCTTACTCCCAATGGCTCTTTTGGAGGTTTGACTATGAACACTCTCACCTGGGCCTCCTGGGATAACCTCCTGAATATGCAAAATTCAGGGTAGTGTGCAAAAATGGGAGCCAAACTTGTCAAATACTGATGAGTGGTGCTTAAATCAGTCTCCCAGTCAGTAACAAAACATGCTTCTGATTCCCCACGCTGGTCATCATGAAGCATAACAAAAACAGCCCCCTTTGTTGCACATCAGCTCGCTGGTCCCCACTGAGCCACTGGGTCTCTACAGAAATAGGTTCTCCTGACCCGTAAGAGCCAGCCACATTACCCAGAACAATAAAGGATTGGATCTTGTCCAAAATACCATGCTGCCATCCAATCCTTTAGTAACTAAAACTAAAAGTTTAATATAAAAAGAAACAAAATGAGAGCTGTTAAAGGGTCACAGTGAATCTCATACATACGAATGATTTGGAGTCCATAGAAAGCAAGTCCTTGAAGAATTCAGAGTTTGCAAGTTAGTTCAATTTTTCTGGTATACACCCAGCACCTGGGTGGGCCTCAGTCATTTGTCCAGTCGCAGAGGAATAGTTCCAGAGAGAGGTGTTGGTTGTAGACTGGAGACTGAAGACAAAAATGGAGATGGGGCTGCTGCGCTTCATCACCTCTGGCCTTGCTCATGCTGTGTGGAGTTGAGTTGACTCACATGGGCAAGTCCTAGTGGCTCAACAGGTTTCTCTCTGGGCCCACTATGCCTGGGAGCTTCCCTTATGGGCTGTTAAGGAGACAATAGTTTGTGTTATCCAGTCTGGGAGGTCACAGAATCCAATAACTTGAAATACAAATAGAATAAACCAATCCCTAGTTTCTAATATAGTATGACACCTTCATATAAACCAGAGAATCATTCTTAGCCAATTACAACTTTTCCGTTGGTACCAAACATGGCATATCACATATGGATTATTGCAAATACAAATTATTAATATGAAAAATAAATAATTCTCTAAATCCAGACAGTGTCACAAACATCTTGCATTGTTGGGCCAAGCTTTTGAGCAGTATCATCTGCCCGATGTGAATACCCATGCCGTTCAGACATGATCAGTGAAGTTCCAAGTCTCAATACTTTGATTTAAGGAGCTCCCCTGTACAGGGCAGTGTGATATTTTGGCAGACCTGTCTGTGCCAGCCCAAGTTAATTCACAGCATCTGGCACAAACAGAGCAAGTGCTGCTGGAGCAGTAATGATGCAAACTTTCAGGAGTTAGTGTAAGTTTTATTTGCATCGGTAGCTACCCAAAATATTTAGGACATGAGAGATGACGCACCACGAGAGGGGTATTTCTGGTGAATTGGGAAAAAGGAAACCCCAAAATCTTTTGAGCAATGCTTTTTCTGTTAGGCTTTGCAGACTCAAGAGACTCCATGGGGTTCAGACCTTTGGTTGTTAGGCTTGTGTTATTATCTGAATCAAGCCTCCAGACTGCTACCAGGGGAAGCATGTGCTTTTCAGTCTGAACTATGGAAGGGGCCTACCAGTCTGCTGGCATGCAGATTAATGGCGTGTGGAGTTTTGTATCCCACAGCAAGCAACCATGATGATTCAGTCACTTGCATTAACAGTCCTCTGCCTCATTCAGTACTGGGAGGCTGGATGCAGAACAATTGGAGCCCTTTCTTTCCCATCTCAAAAGTGACTTGAGAATGGCCAGCAGCAGCAACAACAGCCATTTAACCTTCAGATCACAAAGTCAGTCATGAAAGATGTCTTCCCACTATAGTGGTTGATTCCTCTGGTTTTTAATTCCACTCCCCACAGAGGTTGTGGAACTGATCAAACAGCATCTGCTGTTCTTTCCCTGGGGAATGTAATTACTTTGGAAGAGCAGGTGACAGAGAGAGGAGAAGTGGCAGAAAAGAGCAGTAGATAAAGGTGCATCCTTAAAGAGACTAGTATTTTATTCCTGTCTAATTTATCTATCTACCTCAATCACTGTAGGGTCCCCTTCAGTCTATCCCAAGGCTGAGACCAGGGGAAGGAGGGGGAAAAATATGTTTGTTAGGCATTTTCAATCTATGGCAGCTTTATGCTATCTGGTTTCCTAAGGATTTCTTATTTTGCAAAACTGACTAGAGCATCCTAGTAAATTTCCAGCCATTATTTGTATGAGCTTGTGTAACCTGTATGCCTAAAAAGGAACAATTTCTTTTAGGGATCTTTTAAGGGTGGGTTACATTGCTGGGCAGATTTAGCTGGTCAGAAACCAGAACTTTCTGGTAGGAGGGTGCAGTAGCATATGGAGCATGCTGCACAAGTTTCTATTATTGTGCTGGAGACAGATGCCTGGGAGAAGCCTGAGAGGAGCAGCCCACAGAGGAGCAATCAGAGAGAGCTGCAGCATCTTTATGCTCAGTGATTGAGTGAGAGGAGCCAAGCCAGGAGTGAACTGCAGGATGTTTTCTCCCTGCTTTGGACTATTTTGCAGAGGAGTTTTCTCTTGTGGCACTGAGAGATGGATAACCAGTAAACAGACTGCATGGTGCTGGTTGTACAGGAGGAAGAAGGAACTGCATGGAATTTGCCTGAAGATTCCTGCAGCCAGAGAAGATGAGGCTTGCTTCTGTTTTGCATTCAAGACTCAAGGACTTAAGCAAAGACTGCAGCTGAGATAATGGTGGCTCCACCTGAACTTTGGGACTCTTGAGTTTCTTGCTGTTTTGTTTAAACTCATTTTGGTTTTCTTAGGATAAGGTTTGTTAAGTTAGTTAATGAAGTTTATGTTTATGCTGAGGAGTAGTTTAATGTGGGATGGGAACTCTGAGCAGGGGGGAATAGTTTCATGTGGGATGGGAACTCTTTGCTATGAGTAGAGCCCTGCAAATCCACGGATATCTGCGGACCATTTCTTGCGGATGCAGATCAGATACGGATCCACATATTTTTATGGGCTGCACAGAGCTAGAGCCCTGGAAATATGTGGATATCCATGGATATCTGCATTATATCCATATCCGTGGATACAACACGGATATCCGCGGACCATTTCTTGCGGATGCAGGTCAGATACGGATCCACTTATTTGTATCCGCTCAGGGCTCTAGCTGTAAGTCCATTTACAGACTGGACCCTGGCTCTCTAGCTGCTTTCTCCAGGGGTTTATCTCTGTTAGGCACTGGGAGAAGGTGTATTGAATGAATTCTAGGATACCCTAGAAGGTTACACTTGGAGGGTAGGAAGAATAATTAGTAGTAGGACTGACAGCCTTGATGGTTCGCACTACCACACTAAAGAGAGATGGGTAAACCATGTTTTAAAGTTGTGATCAGACTGGAGCTCTGGCTCTGAAGACCAACCCTCTTCTCTAGGCTTCCCAAGCTACAGCGTGGGCACAGTCATTTTTAATACGGT
Source organism: Podocnemis expansa (assembly GCA_007922195.1). Taxonomy (NCBI): domain Eukaryota; kingdom Metazoa; phylum Chordata; order Testudines; family Podocnemididae; genus Podocnemis; species Podocnemis expansa. The sequence goes on from ML681973.1 coordinate 19,211,779, forward strand.
AACATGGTTCCCATAAGCCTGTCAACCTATGCTGGGAAGTTTGCCGCTGCAGGCTGTATACACATACCTTCCAAGCCTAATTCAGAAGTCACAGAAGTGGAGGCGAGAGCGACATTGATGGGTGGGGGAGAGGCCTTGACAAATGTAGGTTTGACAGATGTAAGACAGGCCTTGACAAATGTAGATTTCTGGTCACCATGGTGACCAGATTTAGTAGCCTGTCCCCTAGCTCCACTGCAGAAATGTAATGGAGGAGTGCTCTCTGGTGACCAAAAATAAGATTGTTGGCACCTAGCTGTGAACCATTTTTGTCCACCTCGATTTAAGCCATAGCCTACAGGTTTTCTGGTAGAAATTGCATGACTGGAGTGTGAAAAATTCCCCAGCCCCCCCTGCACAGCAGCTGATAGAGCCGTTACCATCAACCCCAGCAATGATACTTACTGACAAGCATCTAGCCTGACTAATGTCATTCAGTGGTGTTGCTGTGCTGGTGCAATTCTTCATATCTGTTTTGGCTGTGTTTGCATTAGGGAGCTGTGCTAGTGTAACGACACCAGTAAAGTCTCTGCAGTGTAGACCCAGGTATGTGGGAGTGCAGTTGGGTGGCTTTCGAGCTTCCATCAGTTACCATACCCATGTGAGCACTTGCACACGTTCTGAGTGCAGTCCAAACTTTTACCCCTTTCTAAGGATTTGTTTGCAGTGTATATGGAGATGGCACCAGCAAAGCATGAAACGCTGACTGTTTTCTCCTGAGCTTGCTTTTTCACAGGGGCTTTCCCTATCCAACCTCTCTATCCTTTTCCCTACGTCTCTCAGATGGACACTCAAGCTCATGAGCAAACAGGATCTTGCTGTTCTAGACAGTGGCAATAAAGAGCAGAGCAGCTAGTGCAAGCTTCTAGAACCTTATGTGCCATTACAAAAGGTCTGAGGGTATACCTAAAGTGCAGTAAAATACTCGACTCTGGAGTCTGGGCTCTGAAATGCAGCAAATGGGGAGGGTCTGGGAGCCCAGGCTCCAGTGGGAACCTGAACATCTGCACTGTTAAAATAAACTGCCTCTGACTCCTACTGAATTTTGTCAGAAGAGCTTAGCTGTGTGTCATAGACCCCATACTGGTGTATGGTAAAATATAATCATTTAAGTGGGAGGGCACTGGCATTTTGATGTAGGAGGATCTGAATTTTATCATCTTTGCTGCTGTGAAGTTTCTAGTAGCTATGATATGCAGGAAAATAATTGGAAACCTTGAACTTCTAAAGGTCACAGACATCTTAACTGAAAAATTCATTGTATTTGGGGGGAAAATGCTCTCTGCCGTCTGGTGGTCAACAGCATTTATAGCTTTCCTTGGGATGAATGAACAGGAGCTTTTGAAGAGAGATTAATTTTTCAGGAGTTATTTCTCTGGATGTGCATTTCCTTCTGCCATGCCCAAACGGTTTGGATATCTGCGTAGAGTGTGCCAACGACAATAATGCAGTAATGTAACACATGCCAGAGCACCCCTTATTTCTTCTTCCTTCTGAATGCTCTTGTGTGGTCTCATCTTCTATACCAGCAGCCCTTGAGGTGTGTGCAAGAAGTGTGAATGATTGGAGAGAAGAGGTGGCTTGCCTATGAGAAGTCCTCCTTCATTCATTGTGGTCTGCAGAAAATCAGTGTCTGCAAATCATCATTTTTAATGACTTGATATGACTTTTGCAAACCATCTCAGTTAATAGGCTCAGCATAACAGGTCCAGCTGTTATAATTCCATGTTTTTTTCCTAGGTTAAAAAAAAAAATCCCCTCTGCACTGGGAAACAGACACCACTCTAATCTTCCTACTGGATTAATTATCTAATATTTAGCAATTCAGCACAACCTGATTGTTCACATGTGTTTCCATCATTCACCCACCTCCTTGCTATCTGGACAACTAATGTACTTGGCAGACTCCTTGTTGGAGAGGCTGTTCCATTCAGTGCAACATGTCCCTGATACAAAACAAGTTTGAATCCCCTGTCATGCTTTGCTATAGGCCATCTTACACAGGAGCTAGGTAACATTCTTTAGGGATAATTTAGATTTGTTATTGAATAAGTCTCAGAGATCAGACATTATGCAGAAGTTAGATCACAAGTTCATTAGTTGAATTCTTCACTCTTTAGAATCCAGCTGTTTTGGAGCCAGCATAAATAACAAGAGCTCTGCACACCTGCTTCTCATGCGTACACAAAATTGTAAAGGTGCATATGTTGACACTTGGCAGGTCAGGTCCCAGCAAGTGTGTTGTAAATGGGAACACCTGGGCACATGTTTGCGGGTGTTATAATTTGCAATGCAATACTGTGCACAGGTATTGAAAAGCTGAATATAGATCGCTGCACCTTGAGCATGTTCATTTCTGTACGCACACAGGGATCTTGCACTCATAAGTCTCATCAGACATTTCCGGTTTCATGTAATGTATTTTTCCCTCTCAGGCAAGGATTGCCATTAAGAAAGAGTAGAGATCCATGGTTTTAAGTTAATCCATCCATCTCAGGAGCTAGCTCAGAGGGGTGAGTACGGCATAGATTTTATCCTCCCTTTTTCCTGGGAGCAAGAAGTAAACAGGAGCTTGACAGTTCCTCTGGGGAGCACAAGCTGGTTCTTGTCCTGCTCCTGGGGTGGTGTAGCTGTGCACTGCCCCCTTTTCAGGCTTCATTCTACGGTTACACTACAGTCCCTTGTGATTAATTGGAGTTACATGGTGACCTGTTGTTTTATGGTGTGGTATCAGGAGGTAGTTTGTGCCCTCACAGTAGCAGCGTTCTGGTCTCAGATAGCGACTGCAAAGGCTTTTTCTCATTTAGTTCTGATGACAGTGAGAAGAGGAATGGAGATGGTTGTCTTTCTTAATGATTAATTGTTAGCCTTTTTGATGCCAGGGACTAACTTGCTGCCTTCCTAAATTCTGTCAAGGACATTTCTGGGATTGGTAGTCCATGGACCAATCATTGAGGAACTCTGCTCTCTCTGATAAACACAATGTGACTGTCCCTCCACACTTCTACCACGTCCCACAGATTGTTGCTGGAAAATGTTTTCCTACTGGCAAAGAACTGAATTTTAATTGGAGTTGAGCACAGAGCAAAACTGCATGCAGATATCCCTGAGCTTTGGAAAAGCGTGTGTCAGGGCTGTTTCCCCACTCTGGCACTGAATACAGAAGATGGGGGCCTGAAACAGGCCTTAAAACTCATGGGCCCTAAAGCCGTGTCTTAAAACTCTCCAAGGCTACCAGTTTCTTGGCCTTGGAGTGGTATTGCTGCTGCCACCCAAATGCAAAAAACCCATGAAAACTAAGGAAGATGTACTTGGGAATTCCTTCCTGTGAGGTACCCTCAATCACTTTTCTTCCTCTCTTAGGAGAGTGATTGAACCCCAGCTGAGCTATCAGTTGAAAATGGGTCAAAATCCCTCTTTGTAGTTGGCTGTGCAGTCTGTGGCGCACATACATGAAACCTCTTGCCTTTTAGGACACAGAAGGAGAGCTTATTTTAAAAGGGTAAAATCTTGAATTAGAAAGAACAGATAAGAAATCAAGAGAGTTGCTTCTCTGTCATTTAACTTAGATAGTTACAGGGTAGTAGGAGAGGGTACAAGTGCTCAGCACAGAGGAATTCAAAAAGAAAGAAATAGCTTGACCATGTCTAGCTTAACATTCTACTCATGCCTGGTCAGTTATAAACTTCAGCCTATCTTTGGCAAGGCTGTTGCTGGATCCTTCAAGCCTGTCTCTCTGGCCTCTCCCTGATCCCAGGAGCTCTGCTCCACCAAACAGGAAACAGGCAGGGCTGCTGCTCCAATTCAGAAACTTGTACTGTGTATCTGTTGGCTTTCCTAGGACTCAGTGACCAGCGTGTTAACCCCTTCCTCCCCAAGATTACTACAGCGTGAATCCAGATCTAAAGTTGAGCTCCTCTTTAAAGAAACAAATACAATTCAAAGTACAGAACCGGAGAGGTAGCCATGTTACTTTGTACATAGCAAAAACAATGAAAGTTGTGTGACACCTTGAAGACTGACAGATTTCTTTGGGTATAAGCTTTCATGGGCTGCAGCCAGCTTCATCAGACACGGGTAGAGAACCATGTTTGTCTGGTCATTGCAAGCTTTGAAAAACATTCTCCTTCAAGTGAGCTTTGCTGATGCATTATTTGCTTTTTGCCCTTTTGTTTATTATTTACTGAGCACAGTTAATGCACTCGTCCATGTGCAAACATACCAGATGAATGATACAGTGCCTTGTCAAGGATCTGTATTAAGGATGTTTACATGAACACAAGCAGATCTCTGCTGTTTAGAATTCCCACTGCTCCTGCTTGTTGCCCACCTGAGGGCCCTGCTCCTCTTCTGCCCCTCATACTTCCTTCAAATTTGATGTCACAGACAGAGGATATGACTTCAGATGAGGAATAAGCAGCAGAGTCCTAGGGCCTGTTGTAGATGCATGAGATTTTTGGTAAGTGGGGTGTTTGTTTGGTAAGAAAAGACGGACACATTGCTGGTAACAGAACACCACACTTTATTTTTCTCTCTTCATGCATAGACACTTCAACTTCCTGTTACAGGGTTCTTCTGGCTAATAGAGGCTGATGGGTATTTCCTATACCGAGTCTATAATTTTGCACTGCTAGAAAAGAGGTCATTCAAGAGACAGGTGCTGGAACTAGAGGTGCTGTGGATGCTGCTGCTTCCCCTAGCATAGGGGTGGCAAACAAGCAGCCCATAAACCACATCCATCTGGCCTGCAGGACCACACTCTCTCCCTAACAGAGAGGATGGTATCGTGAAGCATAGTCTCACATACACAGTGCTCTCTGATGCCATGAGAGTGCACCAGGACTTCAATTTATGGTGCGTACGGCCCACTTGATGTACATTTAGGTCAAATCTGGCCCACCATAGCAAATGAGTTGGACACTCCTGCCCTAATACGAGGAGGTTTCCAATATATGCAGGGTTTACTCTTTGGTCCAGTGGCTCCCAACACTGCAACTACACAGCTGTTCCTGCACTGTGCTTTGTTCTTTCATGAATACTGTGCTTTGCTCTTACATGCTGGTTTGTGTTTTCAGTCTGTACCTGTACACTGCCTAGCACAGTAAGGTCCTGCTTCAGGCACCGCCGCAATACAGATAAATGGCAATAATAATAATGACCAGGGTTCATAGCTGGCATAAATCAGCGTAGTTCTTAAGAACTAAATGTAGATACACTGCTTTCCACCTGGTGAGCATCTGGCCCAGGATGTGCTGTTCCTCCACTATATTGCACTTTGTATAGTCATGGATACCTGTGCAGTGTGGGTAGCTGTTTGTACCCACACTGCACAGGTGTAAATTAGCACATCCTGTGCAAGACAGTGATGAGAGCAGGCATCTAGTTCTCCTGCAAATAGTCTCTGTGGGGGGAAAAAAAAGAGAAGGAAAAAGTGTGGTCCCAAATCATCAGAATAATTTCTAGAATGTGATCATCATGGGACTTGTTTTGGTGGTTTGAGGACAGCAAGTAAGGTTCCCTGTAGATTATTGGTTTAGTTTAATTTGGAAGAACAAAAAAATTAGGGGCACAGCAGAGGTCAACCTATAGACACCATCTTTGCCAAAGGAGGCAGTTGCCAGGCAGAGCTGTACAAGACATCTAGGCAGTGTAGCAAGACTATAGAAATTCTTGCAGCCTTAGCTGGGATCTGACTCTAAGATGCTTACTCCAAATAAGTAAGCAAATAACTGTCCCTCCCAGCCCCCTAACACACACAGTTTGCTAGAAAACCTTTGGTATCCAACCTTCTTGCCTGAAGCCAGGGCTAATGCCAAACCTGTTCCAGAATGATAAATGGGGAAGACAGATAAACCTCTGTTGCAATTGTTCCCAGTCTTAACTTCAGCTACACTGTATTAATTAGGGAGACAGAGGAAGCTTGAGATTTGAGCTGAAGGCTGCTGGGCATTTGTAACGGCTGCTTAGTAGGTGAATTTGAGCGGCAGCATGGGGACTAATATGCTCAACCCAATTAGTTCTCTGGGTACCTTGCCAAGTCATTTTCACAGGGTGTACCTGTAACAGACAAGGTTTTCCAGCTGTTCTTGCTCAGTGAATGCAGCCTCTTAAATATTTTTGTATCACCCTGAGAAGCACAGAAGACAGTCGTCTTGTTTTTATTTCTTCAAATTTAAAAAGGAGGGGCTACATTCTTCTATAGTGCAATTTCATTGATGCCGGCAGGGTTACATGAAGGATGAATTTGATCCAAGTTATTTTTAAAATATATCTTGTTCCCTAGGAATAAACCCCTGAGACCTCTTGTCCCTCAGAGTGTTGCAACTTTTTCCACTAAGTACTATCGGATCAACATAGAGTGTTAAAAATGTAAGGGTACTTATTTTGTGAGCTAGGTATTCATTGTTGTTTGAGATGAAAGGGTTCATTATTTGCTATGTTAAGAACATTTTCCATCTTGGAAACCTTTGCATCAAGTGCGATTCAAAGAAAGGCATTTGAACTACAAGTCCCAGAATTCCAAGCACAAGACGTTTTGAAAATAGAAAGGAAAGATAGCAGCAGCCCAGTAATAATCACTGTTAGCATTTCAGGGTTTATGCTTGGACAGCAGCAGCTTGATCAATAATTCAAACGGCAAGAGAGCCATAATTCTTGAAATTCGTACAGTGAATTTTATGCTTGTAATTCAAAGATAATCCTGAAATCAATAGTAATATGACTACCATGGAATATGAATTTTTTGAGTAGTTTGAACTGTATTTGCTTTTTCTATTGAAATGTGTTCCACTCTGCCATGGGGAGTTTATTAATGATTCTAAGTGAGGTTATATTTAAAACCATATAGGTGATCAGTTCCATCACAACCATAGGGTATGTCTACACTGGAGCCTAAGGTCAACTTAACCTGCCTTAAATTGACCTAATGTACTCCCTGGCCCCATTCAGAATTTATTAAATCGCCTTAAGCATTTGCTTAAGTTGACTTAATAACTCCTGCCCTGAAAGTCGACCTAAGCATTAAGTCAACTTTTGAGGGCAGAAAGGAGCACAGGATCTGGCCCCAGCTGCTGCCAGCAAGGGGCTAGGAGCTGGATCCAGGTCCTAACCCCTTGCCAGAGGCATTGTGGGTTGGGAGCCAGCTGTGGCTGCCAGTGACAAGGGACTAGGGCTCGATCTGGCTCCAAGCCCCTTGCTGCTGGCAGTAATGTCTTTGTGGTTGTCCCAGTTGATCTCTTGATTATCCTATTTCCCCGTCTTGCATCCTGTGTCCAGTTCTGGTGCCCACAATTCAAGAACGATATTGATAAATTTAAGAGGGTTCAGAGAAGAGCCACAAGAACCAAGGATTATGAAAGATACACAAGTGATAGACATCCAGAGCTTAATCTGTTTCTCTTAACCAATAGAAGGTTCTGGGATGACTTGATCACAGTCTGTAAGTACCTACTTGGGGAACACCACTTTGCTAGCGGGTTCTTCAATCTAGAAGACAAGGATATAATAAGATTCAATGGCAGAAAGTCAAAACTAGGCAAATTCAAACTAGAAATAAGGTGTGCACTTTTAATAATGATTGATATTAACCAATCACCGCTGGAACAGTTTGCCAAGGGTCATGCTGGAATCTCCATCAATGGTAATTTAAAAATTAAGATTAAGATGTCACAGGACTCTCATTTCTTTTAGAAAAACATCCAAAGACTAAGACGTTTTTGGGCATAAGCTTTCATAGGCTAGAGCCCACTTGATCTGGTGCAGATTCCTAAAAGAGATACCTTAGTTCAAGCAAGAGTTAATTCAGGGCTGGCCTGGGTTATATGGGTGATCAGACTAGATGATCACAATAGTCCCTTTTGACCTTTTACTCTATTGATTCCTCAAGGGCCGCTGCTGATCTGACTTCAGGGAGTTGAAATCACATCATTCGCTGAAGCCAGAGAAGGGCATCTGAGTGCCAGATAAGGTGGGGTCGCTAGCATCTGCCACAAAGTGATCCGTCCCCTTCATCGGCTAAATATGATGCCTGTGCTGACGCCTCAGTCGCTGCTACCACCGATATCCAATGGAAGGAGGGGCAGAGCTGGCAACCTGTGCGCGCTGATGTGAACAGATCAGATTATTTCATTGTGCTCCATGTGGGAGGTACTTAAGAATGGCACCTGATGCTTGTCTGGTGGTAAAGACCTTAGGGAATGTATTGCTATGGCTTGAGAATACCAAAAGGTGTTGTGTAGTCTTGATCCGAAATACCTTCATAAAAAGGGTTAAAGAAAGAGGATGCTGCTCAAAGGGCTTCAGCAGCTTCCCCTGGATAGTTGTAAGGCTTTTACGTGAATTACAACTCTCTTCTTTGTAGATGGATGCTTGCACTGAAACCAGCTCCAACGGATACTAAAGGTTGAACAGGTTTGAGCAGTAACATTTGTGGTTCAGGGTGATTGGACTAAAGAAGGTTAACAGCCAGGCTCATTTGAACTAGATTGTGATCAGCTGGTGAGTGGGGTCTGATGCGTTTCTCAGGGGCTGGGCACAGCATTGGACTGTCCTGAGTGCTAGAGACAGAGACCAGGCATCAGAGAAGTAGTGGTCATGTAGGACTGGACAATGTCATCTGTTGACTGAGGTATCTACAAGTGGAATTCCGTGTGTCTAGCCTTGCTGTGGTTTTTGCTGTTTTCAAGGCAAACCAGTCTTGTGGCTCTATTGTAAATAAGCAAATTAGGCTAGGAGATATCCTGAATCTGTATCAACTATCTTCTGTGCCAATGAGAACTTGACCCACTCCATAGCATCAGAAAAGGGGCAAGACTATTTGCTCCCTACTCACTTGTAGATGTAAATCAAGCTGTTGATTTGGCTTTTAGAGCCCTGGTCTAGGTGCTGGCCATCTGAAGAGCCTCTCTCTCCCAAGCATTGTGTCCGGATGAGGTCAACAGAAGGTCTCAAGCAAATCGTTCCTGTATTTAGTGGTGTGCAGTGTGATAGTTGAGCATGCTTACTCTGACTTTAGCATTCCCAAGTCTGATTAAAGCACATACTTGCTGACACAGAGAAGGGGCTATCTATTGTTTAGGCTTTTTCTGAGATGATGGAGTTCAAATAGTCTCATCATCGTGCCTGGGAACATACAGCAGGATGCATTTTAGGACCTAAAATTAAAGCCATTCTGATACTATCATTTCTACACAAAACTTGTTTTGTAGATGTGTGTTTTGTCTGTGTAAGGATTACTTGATTCATTCCTTAAACTCTTCTGAGCAGGTATCTGTTCTTCCTGTGGACCAAATCCTGAAGTCTTAATTAATTCCCGGCTCCAAGTAACTCCCTCTTGATTTCAGTGGGAGTTTTTGAATGAATATGGACTGAGAACTAGAGTGTTTGGGGTTTCTGTGCATGTGAAGTACTAAGTAGGCTTTACTCTGGAAATAACATCATACAGGTATCCTCAAAAACAACGTTAGTGTGTAATTTTTAGCTATTAGCAGAGGTTGTAGGAGGAATGTTTAAATAAAGACTCTCTCCTGATAGTCTGTCTTGTCCTTACATTTTTTCAAACTAATTGGCTGATGTTAACGAGGAATGCTTTTTTCCTGTGCTGAGTTCTCCCCAGTTTGAGTCAAGGGAAGGTGCTGGCAAAAATTTGGAATTGATTTCACTGGCTGTGATTCCTTTCCTATGGATTGTCTGCTAAGTGAGCTGATGTACTGCTGTTAATTTTGCTTTATTTGTAATCTTACTTTCTTCACCCTAAATGCAATCAAGGTACAGTACAGGTGCAATAGCTAATGAATGCAATGACAACTGTTTGTGTCAGGCTAGCAGATTGGATTACAAACAGTTGGGATCTCAAAGTACTGGAGTCTTATTGTTGGGTCTGTAATGAAATTCAACAGATCCTGTTAAATGAACTGTGCATATTTTAGCTTGCTGTTAAAATCCATGTTTACTTGAAGAGGATATGATCTAAAACTTTAGACCTCAATTCTTTAGATGTGGTGAATTTGGTGGCTTAGGCCCCCCTCTGTTTTTTTTTTTTTTTTTTTACTAGACCCATGGGTAGAAGGACCTGGAAGTCTTTTGGAAGCAGTGGGCTCAGATTGTGGGTGGGGGGAGGATGCAGTACAATGCATTGCTCAACAGCAATGTCTACAGTTTGATACTTATTGCTTCCAAGGAGAGTTCTCTATGCTTAGGTGGACCTTAGGTGGAATCTGGAGCTTAGAAACCGAGAGGGTGTGATTTCAAGGAACCTGAGCAATGTGCTTATGGATTAATACTAGTGATACTTAGCACTTGTGCTCCTTCCTATAGTTCAGCGTGCTTTACTGAGGGCTGTGGTTAACGTTATTACACCTGTGTTTCAGGTGCAGAAACTGAGACAAGATTAGAACCAGGAATATAATTCATGTCTTTTAAAAACCCAGTCCATCCAGCCCTTTCTCCACTTGACTACATTGCCGGTGGACCAATGACTGGCATAAAATAATCTATTTTGATGTTGCGTGCATCCATTTATTGTTTTAAAAAATTTGCGAAGAAGCAGTGTCATGTTGTCTGAGACAGTGGCCCTTACTGTAGCGAGCCTCCTACGTGAATGCTGTAAGGTTCCTGTTAGCAGGCTGTCCCATCAGCTTAAGTGTTCAGATGCACAAACTCATTTGACAAAGCCAAGAAACGTGACAAATGCCAAGACAGTAACTCCCTAGTTCCACATGGTAATGACTTATTTTCCCCTCTCTTGTTTCAAGACAGCACAGACTCATTGACCTCCAGGGCCTGCAGCAAACGCCTTTTATTTGACAGGGTTCTGGAGGAAGGCTGGGGTGAGGCTAAAGGGGTTGCTGACTGTCATTTTATTTGCATCTTGGTTATTTTCTACTGCTTGAATGGTCCTTGTGTGATTTTTATGTCTTATTATTGTTTTAGGGTTAGGGTAATTGTCAAGGCAGCTGCAGTTTTTGCTTGGGTGTTTAGTTGTTTAAATCTCAGTATATAAATAATTTAAAAAATTCTTTCCCTGAGAGTGGTGTGTTGGCTATGCCTTCAGTAAAGCCCATGCAACTTGGTCAAACTAGGCCTAAATCAGACTACAAAAAAGCAACACTTATATCTCTGATGTGGAATGAAGGAAGTGCATAGGACTCAGCAAAGCAGTTAAAATGATCTCTTTGCCGTTAGCCGTCCCAGTAATCAGCAAGGAAACTGCCATGATGGAGTGAAAGGTCCCTGGCTACTCATCAGTTGCATGGTGACAGCCTGTGCTGGTGGGAGACAATGAAATACCTGAGATATTTATTGGGGATGGCGGGCTACCAAAACCTTGCTGGGTCTTGTCGCGCTGACTAATGGTCTAGAGTGCATGGCCGTTGTTAATCTTCAGGCGGCTAGAACACTCATGAGGGGCTTGTTGCATCATCCTGCTTGTGGAAGTGATAAAAGCTGCCTCTTGCAGAGCAAACAGTGCGTGTAAGAAAGGATTTGTGTTTCAGAACCACTCTCCTACAGAAAACCAGAAGGAATCAGAACTGGAGCGTTTGCCACCAAGAAACATTAAAATTATATTTCTGCTGTGAGAAGGGGCTCTTGAAATCAAGAAAATAATGGTTTCCTCATAAAAGACCACCTCTTGCTCTTGTTGAAGTCAGTGGCAAAAATGCACATCAACATCCATGGTGCACTAGAGAGGCACAGTAGGATTTGCCATGCTTGTAGAGGACCATGGGATGTGCAAGCCCTTCTGAGTCCTAGAGGTGACCTCCAGTGATGTGGACCCAATGGTGCTAGTAAGATATTTGCCAGAGAAGCTTCTCTGGGACCCAGGACCATCCTTAAGGGGGGCCAGGAGGGGCAACTGCTCTAGGCCCCGCGCTTTGGGGGGCCTCGCGCTTTTGGGGGATCCCACGCAGCCGGATGGAATAAGGAAGCAGGGAACTTTTTCAAGCTGTGGGACTAGGGAGCAGCTCTGGCTGGTCAGGGAAGGGAATTCAGACAGGCAGCGTTTGGTTACAGTAACTCTTAAGTAGCCACCTTCCCACAACTGCTCCCTGAGGGGAAGAGAAAGGGCAAGTGTTGAGATAAAACTTATGGAGCCAGCCTCAGTCAAGCAAATGGGGACAAAGTCAGGAGAATGTCACATCCCCAACCTTTACAAAACAGGACCTTCTCTTTGAATTTACATCAGCATCTCCAGAAAGTGTTCAAGATATTAAAGAGCTTTTTTCCTTCTACATTTAACAAGACTTTTCAGTCTTCAGGGATGTCTTTTTGAGCAAACTTCTCTGTGCAGATAATGATCTATTATACCTGAGAGAGAGAACCCCAGGCTAGCATTCATATGGAAATACTGGGTTTTTAGGGTTAATGGCCATCAGTCAACACATTAAAGAAGTTTTTTGTCCTTCCTTCTGCACTGGAAATAAGCCCTATTGTTGTTGATTGCAGTCAGACTGCCAGTTCCAAAGCATGGCAAAGAGGAAAGCAGCTGTGGCCATGTGGGTCTAGTTTAGTGAAACAAACAAGGAATCCCTGATGTAAAACAAACAAGGAGTCTTGTGGCACTTTTACAAGCTAACAAATTTTTAAAATCTTTAAAAGTGCCACAAGACTTCTTGTTTGTTTTACATCAGGGTATCTGAGAGGAGGCCAAAGGTCCCTTGTTTCTTCCTTTCATCCTCAAACAGTACCTGAGTTTCATTACTTAGATCACCTGCAAAGCAATGAGGAAGGTATGAATACATATATTAAAATAAGATGGGAAAGGAGAGAGTCAGGCAGCATAAAGGAAATAACATACATTAGACGATTGGAATCCAGTGCTTTAAGGTGAGAGAAGACCAGAATTTATTTCTTGATATCATCCAAAAATGGCATCTCACTCTCTGAATTTTCAATTTAACAAAAACTTGATCTAAGAAAAATTATTGAACTTGTAAAATTGTGTGCCCATCTTGAACAGAAAACCGGAGCCACAAAGAAGAGTGCCTCCAGATGCTCCTGTCCACTTGGCTGTGAGGTTGATGAAACATCACCATGACACATTCAGTATTGCCTACCCTAAACATCAAAAATAGTCACAAGTCTGGCTTAAATATATCATTAAAACTCACTTAAAAATAAAGAGATGTTTAAAGAAATAATAAATGGGGGGGGGAGCTATGTTCTCTGACTTCTGGGTTTTGAGCCTTTAGGATAAAGTCAGGTCATGTTTTTCTGCTTCTCTCTGCAACTTTTTAGCCTGAGGGCTAGAAATTTATGATTTTATTAAAGAAAAATTATGATGTTGCCCAGTGTTCCCTCTAAGCTGATGATGCAGCTGAACAAGTTATGGGTGCACAAGTTATTGGTGAGCCAGCAGGCAGCAGGGAAGAAGGCTGTTGGGGCCTGGAGAACCAGCGGGGAACTTGCTCAGCTGCATCATCAGCTTAGAGCAGTGGTTCCCAACCTTTTTTAGGCTGGGGACCCCTTTGTAATTAAAAAAAAAAATATATATCTTTCTTTGCAGACCCCCGCCCCCCCCGGCTGATTATGTAATCTGGCCTGCATGGGCAGACTCTGGTCCACACCAGTGGGACAGCTGGTGAGCAGTGCTGCCACCACCATTGCCCACACCACTGGGGAGCTGAGCCGTGGCAGCTGTGGTCCCTTGCCCCTGCTGGGAAGCTTCTGTGGCTCCATCCCCCTGCCAGGATACAGACACAGAAGGGGAAAGGCAGCCCTGGCAGGGAGCATCCAGGCTGTAGCTGGATTTCGGCCCCGGGTAGAGAGAGGCTCCGCAGACCCCCTGAAAAGCGTCTGTGGACCTCTGGGGGTCCCCGGACCACAGGTTGGGAACCACTGGCTTAGAGGGAACATTGCGCTGCAAAGTTGAAAATGGGGGGGCACCGCACAAACTGATACGCCCTGGGCCCCGCTCCGACCTAGAGACGGTCCTGCCGGGACCTTTCCCTTCTCTACCTCCATCCTCTTTGCTTAAGCAGAGGGCTTCTGTTTGTAGCACTGTCAGTCTGACACCTTTCACAATTTAAGTACTAAGGTCACTTAATTTCCAAATAGCAAGCTGGGTTATTTAGCATCACTGGAGCTGGCTGACAGTAGGAAGGCTTTTGAGAAGCCATGAAGATTGAATTCAGTTGCTTTGTTCCCTTTCATTTGCCGTAAACACACAGCCCTTTTTTGGATAGCACAGATTCTGCATGCTTGCACAACACAAGTGTCAGTACCAATCAGTAGTTATCTTATTTCCTTCGGGATTTGGGTCTGGAACATTTGATTTCTCTTCCCCCAAACTTCCTGCAAAAATTCCAGCAAGTAAGTTTTATGTAAATCGAAAGTATCTTCAGCAAACATAGCTCTTTGTCTGTGTCTGTGCTGGGCACTGAGGGAATTTGTGCCCTTAGCTCTCTTTCCTACTATTTGTTTTCCTGTCACAACTTTGCCTCTGGTGGCACCTGCTGGTAAAAGGAGGCCCTGGAGCAACAACAGAATCCCTTATGGCTCCTTTCTTTTCTTGCGTTTCCAGCACTGAAACATTTGTATTCTTTCCTCTATAGATGTATGTGGCTTGTGTTACGCTCCCTTGCCCTCCATGTACATCCCCCTGCTAAAGCCAGTGCTTCGATGTTCCTAACACAATCGCATTATCATGGGTTGTAGCATGCTGTTGGGACTAGAAACTGTTATTCATATCTGAGCGTTCACTCTTTTCTTAATATGCTTTTCTTCTCAGCTGAAAATCCTATTGCCAGCAAGATAATTGTTTTCATTGCATCACTGGGAATAGGGAGGTTAGCACCTCGAGCAGAGGCTAAAACAGACAAGAGCAAATGGAACAATAGCTTAATCGAATGGAAATTACATTTTTTTTTTTTTTTGGAATAGAGTTATGCTTTCTTTGTTGTCACCCCCCCCTTTTTTTTTTCAGGGCAGAATTATATGCTATTTACAGATGGGCCCAGGATCTGTCATCTTCTGCTTCCATAATATACTGAATGTTATTCTTTCCAACTACAAGTAGGAAAAATCCAGTTTAAATCATGCAAATTCACATAATTCATAGCTAAGGCATGAATATATGGATTACATACTGAGTTCTAATCATAACTTTTCTATCTGTCCTGTTCTCTTCTGCATGGACCCTATGGTTGCCATTGTAAAATCGTCTTTTTATATTGCTATTAACTTTCTCAAAGTTTTACCTTTCTGTCTGAAACTTGGTCCTCTTACTCTGAGCTGGGGGGCAATTTTCTTCAGGAGGTTTCACTAAAAACTGTTAAGCTGCCATCAACCACTGAAGAAGTAGAAGAGAAAACAAAATCACTTTTTCTGCTAAGAAAAAACAGTATGCTCTTTTAAACAGCTCTGATGCCTCAGGGGAGGGATGTGGCTTATGATGGGGTACACAAACATTAGAGTGTATTTCAGTGGAAACGCTGGCAGCTGAAAATTCATAGGAAGACCAGGTGGGACTTTAAAGCCCAAAGGGAGCTGACAATGGTGCAAAGGCGGGGGAAGCTGGCCTGTAAATGGGTGCAGCCAAGGCTGCGAACACCAAGTGAGAACCTCTTCGCACCTGCTTCTGTCCACAGATCTCCCACAGAGCCCCAGTAGGAGATGCTGTTGTTCCTGTCTAGTGGAAATTCTGAGGAAGGGGGTCAAAGTAAATGTCCTCTCCCTTCACTCATGGTGAATTTTCCCATCTTGAGGGTAGAGAGATCTTGCTGGTTCAGGGGAGGCACAACTTATGTCACCTTGTACCAGCATTACTGAACCTGGCTCATTGTGGGTAGCCAAAGGGTTCCTTAAACAAGGGGAAGGAATTTTCCCTCATCCTCAGCTGTGAACGAGATCACGTCATCAGTATTTTTGGAAGCTCCTCATAGCCAAATCCTCTCTGTTGTCTCTGTCTCTTTTTCCTTACAAACATACACACAGTCAATTTCAGAGCCAGCCATCTGGGTTTGACAGATGTCTTGGGCTTTTTCTGGGCCTATTGTTAAAGGGGAAAAAGGGAGGGAATACTGTGAATTGGAGGAAATAGCTTCTGGTGGCAGTCTGCAATTTCATAAGCTAGATGAACTGCCCTTCTTTCAGTCAATTGCCATCAACTCCATTCATTTGCAATCTGCATTTGCTGGATGGGAAGCCTCATTTTTTCCTTCAAGAGTTGGAGTTGTCATTTTTCAGGAGGAAGCTCTGGTGTTGATTTTACACTTATAGAGCTGTTGCAAGATTTACGGGGCTCACTGTTTGCACAGCAGACATAAATGAAGACACAAAATGAGATTCTGAAATGCCATAAGAACAAATCCTTCATAGCCCCTGTCTGAGAATTAGATCACCACACCTTGGGTGCTGTTCACCTTCCCTTATTACAAGACACATTTTCTGAGACATGTTATTGCGTAAACACCCCTTTATTTTGGCTTAGAAAGGTGCATTGTTTTCTTTATTTTCCCATGCCCTCCTTAATTACCTCTTTAAACTTTTAACTTGTATTCTTTAAATGTAATAAGATTCCTGTGTCAAATCATCACAGACAAATGATGAAGTTAGTGAAGTTGACATTAAGGCTAAATATCAACACCAAATGTCAATGTTATATCATCTGTCCATTTTGTTTTGTTTTTCAATCAGTGAACTTGAAATAGACCAGCTGCCTGAAAGAGATGATATTCAAAAATAGAAGGGAGAGCTGAGGAATTTTGTACAATAAAGGTCATACATTAGAGAACTAATTCCAAGTGTATTTCCAAGAATATATTCAGATGAGGTGATGTGAAGAGGCTCTTCTTTCACAGTTGGGGTTGTAGATGGATGTTAGCCCCATCCAGAGAGCTATCCTGTTGGCTTAATAAATCTACCTCCATGAGAGGTGTTGACAGGAGAAAATCTCCGGCCAGCATAGTGATGTTGACATGGGGGGTTAAGGCTGATAGAACTGTGTTCTTCATAATTATGGACTTTTCACATCCTTGAGTGACATAGTTAACTGAAATAAGTATATAGTATAGACCTGACCTTGTCTTCATTTCTCTTTGGATATTTGTGTAAGGTATTTAATTACTTTCCCCTTTTATCCACTCCTAATGGCAAACATTGTATTCCACTTGTTCAATTCCCCACTCATATGTTCTTTACTTTTCCTGTGGTATTTTCAGCAGATAGAAGAAATGTCATATTTTTTAGGTGGCTTATTCTCTGTGAGCTCTCCAAATATTATTCTTAGGTTTAAGGTGTAACCTTATGTTCCTGACCCAATCTGCTGTTCACTCAACTCCAGTGGTGCTTCAACTGCAATCACCTTCTTTGCTTATTCTGCATCTTGTGTGCATGAGAAATGGATAAGATAATTACTCTTTAATTTCTGTCCCATCTTCATGGCATGCAATGGAAATGAATTTCTGCTTTGCATCTCTAGTACACCCATTGACCTGCTTTTTCAAGTGGCTTCACCAGTGTCATTCAAGCTATATTGTTGGTGTCCTTTGCCACCAACGTATTTCAGGACAGAACCAAACTTCACAAGTCAATGGGAGTCATTCCAGTTATTATAGTACACTTTAAGCTGTTAGGCCCTGATTCATCGTGATATTTAAGTATGCATCTATTTTTATGCATGATAAGAGTCCCTGGCTCTAATGCAACCTTTAATTCATAACAACAGGTAATTTTTACTTGGAGATTATCTTTGATGTCACTATTTGTTATTTCCGATCTATAGAGCCCCTGACCATCACTCTCAGTTCTAAATTAATCAATCAAACATTCATATCCTGACTGCTCTGAATAACTGCTTTTTCTCCCCCTCTTAATGTCATTTTAAAATGTGTCTTTAATGTAGAGGTGCCTGCCATATATTGTAAATATTAATGAGGATATTTAGTCCCTATTGCATATTACATAGTTAATGTTCTCTTGTCTTTTGCAAATTGCTCTGTACTAGAACACAGGTTCATGCATTTAGATGACTCTTGGGAACTGGGAAGTCCTACAGAAGGATCTGACTCTACAGGAATTGCAAGGTACGCACAGGCAAAAGAGAAGCCCAACAAAAATGAAAAAGTCATTGTTTTGCGTCAGTTGAAATTCTCTCAAGTTCAGGTCCATTTAAACATCCTTTGCATATGAGGTGGAATTCAAGATGTGCCCATCTCCCTCAAGTGCCTTCTCCTATCTCTATCCATCTGTCAAATTGTTCATAGCCAGAACTTGCAGTCTGTCCTGTAGGTGCCCCTGGGGTGCCATCCCTGCCTTGCCCTGCCATACCAAGGCACTGCATGGGGTGCTCTTAGAAGCCAGGGAGCACTGAACAGTCCAGGACTCTCCATTACCCCTACCCAACTCTGCTTTCAATCTGTGGCATCATTGGCATCTACTTCCACTTGTCTCCTCATCTTCTGCACTACCCTTACTCATCCCCCCACACTCTCCCCATTCTGATTTTCTTTCGTAACTCACCATGACCTATGTTATCCTCATACAATGCTGCTTCCTGATTGGTCCCTTTTACCCTGGAAATAATCCATAATAGGTTCATTCAAATAGATGTTACATCTGCAACTCCATGAAGGGTCACTGGCCTTGGAAATAAGTGTGAGTTTGGAGCTCAGCTCCAGGAGCTGCTCAAAGAAAGGATTTGAAGGGCTTAAACACTAACACCAACATAGCCCTATTGATCAAAAGCTTATGTTTCCTCATGGCAGTTTTAGCAAGTGCAGAGTAAAACAGGCAAAAACCATTGGAAAGGGGCTGGAGAGAAAATCAAAAGTCACAGGTGCTGATTGGAATCCATGATTTCCGCGATGAAATTAAGGTGAGCTGCAATCTGTTGCTTGGTTTGTCTAGGGGAATCTGTCTGCTGCTCCCCACAGAGTGTAAATGCCAGATACACTAAAGAAGCAGCCTGTGACATCAAGGATGGGATTTCCCAAAGCATCCATGTGAATTAGGTGCCCAAATTCCTTTGAAACTCGATAGTAGATAGGCACCTAACTTCTTTAGGATTTTTGGAAGATGCCTACCTAAACACACAAGTCAAAATTGGCACCATTAAGGTAAGAGGTGGTTTTAAATTCCTAGACAGCAAAGGAAGGAGAGAGTCTAAAGACCTCACACAGCCCAGAATCTTACGCACTGTCAGGGTTAGATGCTAACGTGCTGAGTGAATCAACAATGAGATGAGTTAGGTTTGTTTCAGGGGTCAGTGTCCAAGTAAATATTTACAGTGAGATTTTCACCAGCCTTTAATAAGGTTAGCGCTAGACAAACCTGTACTCCTCGAAGAAGCTTTGAAGCAAGTGCGGAGATAAAATGTTTGCATTAGAACTTACAGTTATACCTGGGCATTGTTTATGCCTTACGATTTAAATGGCCAGGAGCATATGTGGGACGTATTTTTCTTAAGTGTGGTTGAACAAATTTCCTAAGCATCTGTAGCATCTGATGGTGAGAGAACTTGCCACAAAGTCACATGAAGCTCAGAACTTATAGCAAGTGGCAGAGATAGCAGGCTGTAAACAGAGTTATAACTGCATCCACACTGGGGGGTTGTATTAGCATAATGATTTCAGTAAATTACCTCCCTAATCAAAATACTTATATTGGTACAAAAACTGTGTGTAGAGCAGCCCTTAGTTTTAGTGATTGTAGCTGCAATAAGATGTAAACCGCAGTAACGCAGGGGAGTTAGTATAAATATGTAACAAGCATTTAATGGAAGTGCCTTTCGTGTAGTGGATGGGCATAATAAGCAAAGAGGTATATGCAAAGCAAGCCAATTTTATTTCTTCTTACTGTGGCCGAAGTTGTTTGTAAAGATATTCCAACCACACTCATCAGCTGATGTTTGCTTCGTTACAAGACTGCTTCTTGGCTGTTTCTCTTCAGTTGTGTCCAAGACTTTGTGTTGAAGGGTGTGCTGGAGATCTTGGAGGACAGGTTATGTATCCTAATGGACTTCAGTCAGACAGGGTGCTTAGGTGTCAGGACAGAAGTGCCTGGTTGAACTGCATATGAGATAATCCTACACGTCTCTGCCTCATTTGGTCTCTGGCTTTTATGCATAGTAAGACATGTGGTGCCAGGTTCTGCAGTCAGCTACAGTGCTGGTCTCCCATATTCACTAAAGATTAATTCAAAAAGGAACAGGTACAGAAAAGAGTCACTAGGATGATCAAAGGAATGGAGAACTTACCTTAAAAATGGGAGATTTAAGGAGTTTGGCTAGTTTTACCTAACCAAAAGAAGACTAAGGGGCATATGATTCTTCTCCATAAATATATGAGATGGATAAACAGGAAGAGAGAGAAGTTATTTAAATTAAGGACCAGTATTGGCACAAGAACAAATGGGTATAAATTGACCATCAATAAGTTTAGGGTTGAAATTAGAAGATGGTTACCAACCATCAAAGGAGTGAAATTCTAGACCAACTTTCTAAGAGGAATAATGGGGACAAAGAAATCAAACTTGTTTCAAGACTGCACTTGATACATTTATGGAAAAGATGATATGATGAGAATATGTAAATGGCATATGGCCCATCTGCTACTGTGGGTTGTGTGTATCTCCAGCTGGGTTGCAGATGGGACAATAGAGATAGCAGCCATGAGATATTACAAAGAATTCTTTCCCTCGTACCTGGCTAGTGGGTCTCACCCATATGTTCAGCAGCTAACTGATCCCCATGTTTGAGTTGGGAAGGAATTTCTCCTCAGGTCAGACTGGCAGAGAGGCTGGTTTTTTTCACTTTCCTGTGCAGCATGGGACATGGGTAACTTGCTCCTCTGGTCTAGAGGAAAGAGTGGATTGTCTGCACCTTGAAGTCTTTAAATCAAGATTTGAGGACTTCAGTAACTCAGCCAGAGTAACTCCTGTTCCAGGAGTGGGTGGGTTCTGTGGCCTGCAATGTGCATGAACTCAGACTAGATGGTCATGATGGTCCCTTCTGGCCTTAAAATCTGAGGATCTAAGATGCAAACCTGGAATAGCTCTGTTTATACCATTGGATAATAGTGTACTCCACTGGGAGTTATTCTTGATTAAGTACAGTGTAAATGATGCCAGAAATTGAGCCAAAGTATCAAGGGCAAGATTCAGCTCTTGCATAGGTATCATGGGTCTCTGTTTGTTTACATGGAAAATTTAAAAAAAAAAAAAAGTTAGAGGAAGAGTAAAAAGGTTTCTAAATTCATTGTACCTTGCAACTAATACCCTCTCCTTTTCTCTCCCCCTGGAAGAGGACTTGTGTGCTCAGATAAAGTGAGGGGGAAGTCCCTTGTTCAATGTAAGTGTTTTACTGTTTTTTAGAATACGAGCGCTTGAGAGCAGTGGAAGCCAAAGCCTGTTCTCAGATTTGTCTGTTTAGCTCTTAGTTAATTGGACACATTTCCATAATTATCTGTAAGGTTGCCTGTGTAGTTGATGTGTTCCTGTGCTGCTTGTTAGCACAAATTGCTATTCTGTTTGCTTCTCTTTCACTTCTTCTGCTTTCTAACCTTTTAATTCTTTGTGATTGCTCTGGAAATCTGTGCCTTTTTGCTGTCTGTGTAATTATTAATGTGACCATATGCTTTGCTGTCTCTTGGTGGCTTCTGAAATCTGTGTGGATACATTCAGGTTCTGTTCATTGATAGGATCCAGCATCAAATTGAAGGCAGCTTTCAATGAAACTGACACCAGAGTGACTCTCTTCGTAGATGTCTAATATTCTTTTATACTTGAATATTTGCCACCTTGGATCAGAAGTAACAAACAAGTCTTGTTGGTCTGGGTCCGTATGTAGAAGGAGGAATCTTCAGAGACAATCCACTGTGTTTCAGAACTCTTAGTAATTCAGTAGGTTGTAATTTTCCTTTTGAGTTAGTGGAAAAACTTGTCCTACACTGGTGCTGCTGGAACTGTTGTCTTTTTAGGTAATATGGAAAACGAAGGATGGGGCCATTTGTGTTCATCACAGACCCCATTGCACACTTTGTAAGCATTGGTGTCATTCTAATCCTGGTATCATTGTTAATTTGGGGGGTATATGTCCTCCATAAAGTCTTCCCTGCAGTTTTAGTAGGGCATAGTATTTTTCCACATCTGGCCATAAATGGTTGTGAAGTTTTGCTATGTTGTGGTCATGGCTGCAGTATATTGCAGCAGAAGGGGCTGTGTTTCAAAGCTGTAGGGGAATCAGCTGGAGTGAATCACTTGGATACTCCTGAATGGCCCTGGATACATATAATAATAATCATTTACTGTGTTCCTCTTCCATATTCTAGTCTACAGATTGATCCAGTCACATGAATGCATCTGACTTGCGAAATCGCTATTTTTTTTGAGCGCATTTTGCTGGAATGCATGCCTCCTGGAGCCATGTGCATTTACTGGTGCATATAAGAAAGACAGTTGGTTGCCCTTCAGAGAAATGCAGGATACTTCAGTGAATAGCATTTATAGCTTGATCACATGGACACGAGACATATAGGAGGTGAATTGACCCTTCTTCAACTGTATGTCATTCAACATGTTACTGTTTTCCTCTACGCTTCTATGGTTAAAGTGGTAGGACTCCTGTAATTACTGTCAATGTTGTACTTCCTGACTTGCTTTTGTGAGATTAAGATGGGACAGAGAGTGGTTTTCATACCTATAGGAACTTATTGGCTCTTTGGGCTGTATCCATATTCATATTTATTTCTCATGTACCTTCTTCCACTTGTATGTTTTTTGATTTTTGTTTGTTTGTTTGTTTTTGAGTGTTTTACCCAATTTTGCAGATTCATGGATTCTGAGCAATTCTGGGATAAAAATCCCATATGTAGATATTTAATGGAAATTAAATGAATTGGAAATGAAGGTACCTCTTGGGTCACTAAGTCCAATCCTGTCCTATCACAAGTGACCCTATCAGATAATCCTTTAATATATTTATCCAGATTAACGTGCTGCTCAAACAGAAACTTGAAACCTAGACATTGAAATTAAGAGTCTTATGCTCTTCCAGCTGAGGGCTATCTGAGCTTTTGATTGCCTCACTTCTCCAACACGCATTACTACCACCCCAGAAGGAATCAGTTATCAGCACATTCAATCCTATAAATTTCTCCCATGAAATACCACATTAGGTTTGGACTTTTGAAAAAGTCTTAGTGAGTTAGGAGCTGAAATCTCAGTTGCATGCCTACCTCTTGCATGCTCCTTTGACAACCTGAACTCAAATCTCCAAGAAAACT
The DNA here is from genome assembly GCA_007922195.1 of Podocnemis expansa. Taxonomy (NCBI): domain Eukaryota; kingdom Metazoa; phylum Chordata; order Testudines; family Podocnemididae; genus Podocnemis; species Podocnemis expansa. The sequence continues at coordinate 19,235,037 of ML681973.1, forward strand.
GCAAATTTAAACTCTTCAGGCAAACAAGTCTGTAAAATCTAAGGAGTTTTGGATACTTAAGCTAAGGTTTCTCCTCAGCTCTTATCTGTCATCAAAAAATTGTGATGAAAATATTAAGGAAGGGCAAAGTTCTTAAAGGAAATTCAATCTTCTGGGCACTAAATTGGTAAATTAATAAGCAAGACCCTTTTCCTATTTAGTAACATAGAAGTAGCCATACCATACAGGGACTGATCAAATATTTTTCTTGTCCAGTGACACATACAAAGGGCTCCAGAAAGACTTAAATATGCTTTTCATGCATGATTTACATATAGTGCAAGAAGGATGGTATTCTTCTTTCTTAAATGCTGTTTACCACATTACAGTCTTTGGGGATCTGCAGAGAAACCAGGTCTTTAGGAACCTACACAAAGACCAGAAAGTGGAAAGTTTCCCGGAAAGATCTTGAGACACATTATCCATTCAGGTTGATTTGTCATCTTTGTAGGTGATGGTGTTGTTCTAGGCAAATTGTGAGGCTTGTTAATGGAAGGAGAATGAGTAGGTCATCAAACAGCTTTTTGTTCTTTAAAGCATTGTGCACTGACATTCAAGCACTTTCATTGATATTGTAAGGAATCATAGACTATCAGGGCTGGAAGAGACTTCATGAGGTCATCTAGTCCAGCCCACTGCTAAAAGCAGGACCACTCCTGCTTAAATCATCTCAGCCATTGGTTTGTCTAACTGGGCCTTAAATATTTCCAAGGATGGAGATTCCACTACCTCCCTAGGTAACCCATTCCAGTGCTTCACCACCCTCCTAGTGAGAGAGTTTTTCCTAATATCCAACCTCGACCTTCCCAGCTGCAGCTTGAAACCATTGCTCCTTGTTCTGTCCTCTGTCACCACTGAGAACACCCTAGCTCCCTCCTCTTTGGAGAACCCCCTCAAGTAGTTGAAAATTGCTATCAAGTCCCCCCTCAGTCTTCTACAGACTAAATAAGCCTAGTTCCTTCAGTCTCTCCTCATAAGTCATGTGCCCCAGACCCCTAAACATTTTTGTTGCCCTCCGCTGCACTCTTTCTAATTTGTCCACATCCCTTCTGTAGTTTGGAACCCAGAAGTGTACACAGTATTCCAGATGTGGCCTCACCAGTGCTGAGAGGGGAATAATCAAATCCCTCGATCTGCTGGAAGCACTCTTTCTGATGTAGCCAAATATGCCATTGGCCTTTTTGGCAATAAGAGCACATTATTGACTCATATCCAGCTTCCTATCCACTATAACCCCCAAGGTCCTTTTCTACAGTGCTGCTACTTAGCTGATCAGTCCCCAGCCTGTAGCAGTATAGGGTTTTTCTGGCTTAAGTGTAGGACTTTACACTTGTCCTTGTTGGACCTCATGATATTTCATTTGACCCAACGCTCCAATTTGTCTGGGTCTCCCTGAATCCTATCCCTGCCCTCCAATGTGTTCACCATTCCCCCCAGCTTCGTGTTGTTCACAAATTTACTGAGTGTGCAATCTATCCCATCATCCAGATCATTAATGAAGATGTTGAACAGAACTGGCCCCAGTACCAACCCCTGGGGCACACCACTAGTTACTGGTTGCTAACTAGACATTGAGCCGTTGATCCCTACCCGCTGAGCCTGATGATCCAGCCAGCTTTGTATCCACTTTACAGTCCATTCATCCAAACCATACTTCCTTAACTTGCTGACAAGAAGTCCGTGGAAATCCGTATCAAAAGCCTTGCTAAAGTCGAGGTATATCACATCGATGCCTATTCCGACATCCACATATCTTGTCATCTCTCATCACAGAAGGCAATCAGTTGGTCAGGCACAATTTGCCCTTGGTCACCCTGTTTTCCTCCTAGTGTTTCAGAATGGATTCTTTGAGGACCTGCTTCATGATTTTTCCAAGGATTGAGGTGAGGCTGATTGGTCTGTAGTTCTCCGGGTCCTCCTTTTTGCCTTTCTTGAAAAGATGGAACACGTTAGGTTAGTGGTTAAAAGAATCTTTGTAACAAAGATTTTTGTCACTCACACCAAAGTGTCCTTGTTGTTCTATGGAACAGCACATTTAGCATGTGAGTGATATGGCCAGTCTCTTGGTCAGCGCAACACAGATTGACCCAGCCTCCAGAGTTAAAAGAATGAGCTGCTACAGTTTGAACAACAGAGCCCAGACTTTGTAGCTGGGGACTGTAATAACTAACATCCTGTGTGGATCATCACAGAGAAGGAATTGTACAGTCACCAGTGGATTCCAAGTGCATTTCTGCCCTAGTTTGGTTATTAATTTATTACTGGTTAGCCAGATTTGTCTAGCATTACATAGCTGGTTAAGCTAGATGCCTCTGTTACGCACAAAAAGGGGCCTCCTTTTGCTGATGGCTTGTGTTGTGTGGACTTCCCAAGGAGTTTTGCTTGAGACACACTGATGACAATCCTGCTGTCAGGTGCTGATGCTCAGCAGATGTTAAAGATCTCGGCCAGGTCAGAGCAGGTGACCCAGGAATGAAAGGGAGTTTCCATGGGTATGTGTACAGTGCACACTAAGCTTAGGCTGTGATTCCAGTTTGAGTCCAACCAAGCCCCTCTTCTGTCCATGCACAACTTAGTCTGATTCAGGTCAGCAAGTGCTCAGGACCTGGGTTCTAGGACCCTGCTAGGAGCATAGATCAGGGCCAAGCCCTCTTTTGCCAAATGGACACAGCTCAAGCTGTGTACCCAAGTCAGAAGGTCTGCATGATGCGGTATGGATGTGTTAACATGGTTGTAAGATGCAAGTCCAGCAAGTCAGGGTTTACAGTTCAGTGTGGATGTGGAAGCACATGCTTTGAACCACAGAGTCCAAAAGTCTGGGTCCTATGGACCCAGGCTTACAGTGAAGTGTAGATATCCTGAATCTCAGCTTCTTTATTGCCTGTCAGTTCTGCCATTTACCCTCCATTCTCATTTCAGAGAAGAGTTTTGAGATGCAATTCTGCCCTTCATGTCCATCCAAAAGGCTAAAACATTTGCCAACTTCAGTATTGGCTGCTGTAACCTTTGCCAGCTCAGCTAACACCAGGATCATTCTGCTCCTAGTTGACTGAAAAACAGCAGTCAAACAATGATCAGTCCAAGTCCCTTTTTGAATTGTTCCATTGGCTCTCCCTTGCTCAGTGTAGCATGTTTTCTGCTCTTGCCTTCAAGCTGCTACATAGCTCTAATCCCAGCCTACAACCCAGATGTCGTCTATTATCACATTTCTCATCACCCAGCTTCCAGGCCACTTTCATTTCCTTTATTCATTTGCATCATCTCTTCTCCTCCTATTCAGTCGCTACATACAGAACTACTTCACGATCACTATCCATCCAGAAACTCCATTGCCTCATTCCAGCCCCTTCTACCAGTACATCTGCACAAGAGACTTGATAAATTGGTACATTTTAAAACAAGATCCTTGGTGACTGCTCCTTGTTTATCTTCAGGTGTGCTGCGTCTGGCAATCAACTAGATTGCAACCTCTCTTGACAAGAGATAATATACTTGTACTGCAAGCACATGGGTGGACGATGAATAGAGTAACGTGGACTGTGGCAGAAGCCTGTGCACTTCCATGCACTGACCCCCCCACCTTTATTGAAGAGCATGTTTTTCTGTTTTCTGACACAAATGCAATCCCATGAGCCAAAACCATTACCATATGTGTTTTTCTCCCTCACTGTGCAAGAATAATTACCTTTCACCTCAGTAGTGAGAGTGTTTCTGTTTCTTCTGATTTATGGAAGAAAAGAACTCATTTGAGAGGATGAGTCAGATATAATTGAACTCAAGGGGGGCTGTATTTCATTGCCCTTAATTTTTCCCCTGTACTGTACTTCCCAATAACTATTGCTTTGGACTTTCAGTTAACATATATTATTAGTAAAACAAGCAAGAAATCCTGTGGCACTTAAAGACTAGCAAATTTATGTATTGCATGAGCTTTCGTGGGTGAAAATTTTTCTCTGACAAAAGCTCATGCAGTAAATAAATTTGTTAGTCTTTAAGTGCTACAAGACTCCTTGTTCGTTTTACTGAACTAGACTAACACAGCTGCCCCTTTGGAACTTGGCAACATATATTAATAGCTTCTACTGAGCTTGCCCTGTGCCCTATCTAATTCCCATTTAAAAATAAAGCCTGATTCTGTAACTCAACAACTTGACATGGAGATAAGCTGTGGTAGTGTTTTTAAGCTTTGTAGTAATATTGTATGTATATGGTAGCTTTCATGTTAGAGGATCCCAAAACACTTGGCCTGCTAGAATAGATATATACACACACGAATTTCTTTATTCAGGACTAAAAATTGAGCCACCTCTGGGATAAAGGTTCAATATCTGTTTAACTGCAAACAGCAATACTAAAAAATAGTTTAAAACAGAGAGTGAGGAAAACTATTGTATGCAATTGAAACCTTAGAGAATTTTAGGCATGTAAGATGTGTCTACCTAAAATAGAGTTGGCCAGGATGTTGAGGCTATCGTTTCTTTTCTTTTTCTAAAGTGGCTTGGCAAGTGCTGTGCAAAGGAGTAGTAAGGGCCTCAGTTCTATATCTCATCTGAAACAGCACTTCATAATCCTCTGTTAGGATCCTGGTTCACTGCTGTCTCATTCATTGGACCAGCAATATGATGTCCAGCAGCTCCTAGATTTGACTTGTCCCTTGATGATTTTCCTTCCAAGCATTGGCCAGACTTTATTTCACTTAGCCTGTATGATTAGATTGGTGATCAAGTCCTGCAAGGTGCTCAGCAGTCTGGCCCTGATCTAGCAAAGTATCTAAGCACATGCTTAACTTGAAGCATGTGAGTAATTGCAATGAAGTCGACTACTTGACCAAGATGGTGTGGCTTGGACCAGTGGTTCTTAACCACTGTGTTGGGACACATTGCCGTGTCATCACGCAGCAATAAGTGGGTCCTGGAGAGCTGGGAAGATGACTGGATTTGTTTGAGAGGGGTGGGCTGGCGTGTCCTGCAGGTTCATGATGTGCCGCCAAGCATCGTAACAGCCTTTCTCTAAGACCAGAGAAATTTCTCCCAGTTTCAGCTGGCTGCATTGCAAAGCTTCCACTCTGTTAGAAATTACATCAGATGGCTGTGATTACATCCATCCTGTTGCTCAGAGCGAATTTTCCTGTAGCAAGAAAGCATGCGGTTGGAAGTTTGTATTAACATTATTACCAGGGTAAAGTGTAAAATATACTGTATATCATCGTGTATAAGCTGGGAATTTTGTGCCTGAAAATTGGCTTTGAAACAGGCACTTGGCTTATACTTGGGAGAATATGGTAGACAGCCCCAGCCAGCAGTTTCCCTGACCATGTGGCAGGCGGGAGCCCCAGTGTTGCCGGGCGGCCATCTTGGGCAGTCGGCGGGGGTGGGGCTGGAGGAAGGAAGGGACCCCGGCATCTGGAGTGGCCAAATAAGGGGGCTCTGGGTCAGGGTCGGCCTGGACATTGATTCAGGGAGGATTAAGGGAGGCCAGGGAAGCGGTGGCAGGGAACGGGGCTTGGGGAGGGGATCAGGGAGTTGGGGAAAGTGATGGGACGGCCGGGAGGGTTGGGGGGGAGGGTTCAGGGAGATCAGGGAAGGGGTGGCAGGGCTCGGGCACTGGGGGGGGGGGTCGGGGAGTCCGGGAAAGCGGCAGGAGGACCCAGGGTTTTTGGGGAGCCCAGGGAAGCAGCGACAGAGACTGGGGATTGGGGGGGGGTGCCTGGCAGGCTGGGAAGAGCAGCAGCAGCAGGGAAGGGGAGGCTGATGGGGAAAGGGTGTTGGGGAACAACAGCAGGGAACTGAGAAGGGAGCAGGGGGGCAGCAGTGAGGAACCAGGGGGCAGCAGTGGGGAAGGGGCAGAGCGGGGGAGGGGCAGCAGTGAGGGAAGGGGCAGAGGAGGGGGGCAGCAGTGAGGAACCAGGGGGCAGCAGTGAGGGAAGGGCAGAGCAGGGGGCAGCAGTGAGGAGCCAGGGGGCAGCAGTGGGG
>ML681973.1:19241057-19288007 GCA_007922195.1 Podocnemis expansa
GGGCAGAGCAGGGGGCAGCAGTGAGGAGCCAGGGGGCAGCAGTGGGGAAGGGGCAGAGCGGGGGAGGGGCAGCAGGTAGCAGTGAGGAGGGGGCAGTAGGAGGAGCAGAGAGCAGCAGTGTGAAAGGGGCAGAGCAGGAGGCAGCAGTGAGGGAAGGGCAGAGCAGGTGGGAGCAAGGGGGCAACAGTAAGGAAGGGGCGCAGCAAGGGGGCAACAGTGAGGTAAATGAGAAGTGAGCAGGGGGCAGCAGTGGGGGGGCAGCAAGGATGACAGCAGTGAGGAAAGGGCAGAGCAGAGGGGCAACAGTGAGGAAGGGGCGGTGCAGGGGGCAGTAGCAGGAAACTGAGAAGTGAGCAGGGGTGTAGCAGTGAGGAAAGGGCAGAGCAGGGGGCAGCAGGGGTGAGGAATGGACAGTGAGGGGACAAGGGAAAAGCAGCAGCAGAGATTTTGGGGTAGGGAAGCTGTCAAACTCCAGAGGAAGCCAGCAGCAGTGGGTGGGGGGTTAGGGGCCAAGGCCAAAAGGGGACCACAGCTTATACCTGGGTCACCAATTTTAGCTTCTTTTTGGGCTCAGAATTGGGGGGTTGGCTTATACCCGAGTATATATGGTAGGCTGAGTCTTTTTGAGGCAAGAGGGAGAAAAAGGAAATTCGTTGAGGTTCTGCGGGGAAAAAAATCCTTAAAAATGGCCAGATCAGGAGGCCGAAGTCTTGCCACAGTTTGTCTGTAAGTACAATTTTCTTTTAAGACTTGGTTACTTGAATGACAAAAGCCAAGGTAAGAGTGTATTGAAACAGTAAACACTGCAGGTTCACTATTCTGAGACCCGGGTAGAGAACGACATTTATGGAGCCTAACTTATGAACAAGACCATTGCAGTGAATCTATTTTGGATTTTCTTGGTTGGAATCTGTTGGGCCATACTTCTTGCCAGTTGCTGGGTGAAACTGTCCAAGACCAGGGACAAGGGATCCCCAGTGGGAAGCTCACACCACTGTCATCCTGCTTTGTCTGTCAGAAACGAACTTTCTGTTGAGCTTTGTAGCAGCCTTTGATCTAACCCACAGATCAGATCAACAGCAGGGAGTGGAGGTTTATACAGTCTTGAAATAATTCTGTCTTGTAGTTGGCAGTAAGCGGAGAACCTAGCACTGGCTAACAGACCACTAACACCTTGTCACACCTTCCTGTTCCCTGGTTTCTTTCTGAAGGCTCAGCTGTGTTTTAGATTGAAAGGCTACATATTATTAGCTCTCATTCAAGAGGCTTGGGAGATGATTGATCAGTAGCAAACCAGTTACCCTAGGGGCCTTGTTCAGGATAGAAAGACTAGTTCTACCTCTGTCTGAGGAGGTCTGGTTTTTGTTTGCTTAATTTCCTCCTGGTGTGAAATCCCTTGTTTTAGTTTCAGACTTGCTCTGCTAAAGCTCCCAGGGACCTGAGAGAGAGCTCTATCCCTGGGCCAGACTTCTGCTGGTTGGCCCCACCATTTTATACATTCGTTGTGTGCAAAAAGAGCTGAAAGAGTTTGCCATGGGGCAGTGCACAGGGGAGCCTGGTAGGGCTGAGGACTTGTAGCAGTGAGAAGGCAGATTGGTGTAAGCAAGGATGGATTGGGAGGTACTCCAGCACCCAAATGTTTGGTAAGGATGCCCTGCTTCTGAAGCTGGACTTTTTGCTATAGTTGTGGCTCATGCATAACAAAATAATCTGGTCTGAATCAAGGTAGACAATGTTATATCTCGATCACTGGAATAATTTTGCACTGAGGGAGAAACCAGCAGGAGTGGACACAGCTGTATGATTTGCTGTAACAGTCTGACCTGATTCTATGACTTACACTTCCCTGCATTTATTTTCCTCACATTCATCTATACTACTCCATCTTCAAGCGTCTGATGAAGTGGTGTTTTCTCCCACGAAAACTCATGAGATAAATATGTTTGTTAGTCTTTGAAAGTGCCACTAGACTCCTTGTTTGTTTTGCCAAACTAGACTAACACGGCAACTGCTTTGGAACTTAAGATCAAGTTGTTTCTTTTAATAAACTCAAGACTCACAAAATATTATATACTGTCCCATAACGCTCTATCTCTGTTAGATATGGTGAGTGTGACAGGACACACAATAAACAAGGAGTTGTACACTTAAAAACTAACAGATTTATTTTTTTCATGAACTTTCATGAGAGATAATCCCACTTCATCAGATGGTCCTTGGTTTTTTTTGCTGGATTAGACTAACATGGCTACCCCTTTGGGAAAAGGACACAAAATACCCAACAAACAATAAAATAACAACTTAGGGATGGAATCCAAGTCCTTGGAAATGAGGAGCCAACGGGGTATTTTACATGCTTGAAACTGCAGGCTTTTTTTCAGGATTTCCAGTCTTCTAATTAACCTTTGGATATAGAAAACCCCAGTTTTGCAGCAGCAGTCTCATCCACAGTGAATGATCATGTCATTGAACCACTGGCATCTCCAAACCTTTGTGCTAACTGACAAATCCCTGAAACTGCAAAAGTCTGAGCTAACAGCTGTAGCTTTTCCACTGTTGTTTACAGCTTCATTTATCTCTTCCCCCTTCCCACTGTGTGCTGCTTAAGATGATTTTGGTAGCTTTTCTCCTCAAGTGTAACAAAACAAGGCGAAAGAATGCCTGCTGTCAAGGAAGCAAGCTGGTATTTCTTTGCTGTGCTAAAAGCCTTCTTTGTGATTGATTATGATGGAACTGGTTTATAATCCAACTAATAGTGATGTACAGCAATAAAAAACTGAAACAGCAGGTCTTATACAAATCTTATCACTTTGAACAACAATGGTATGACCTGTTGAGAGAAGGCAGAGAAGTGGAAGCTATCACTTCGGATGTTTTAAAATCAGGCTGGACAAAACAATACCAAAAGTACAGTAGGGAATAGCCCTTGCCCTGAGAGACAGGGAGCAGGGGTGGACCAGAAGTTCAATGACTAATAAGTATTTTAGATGGATCAGTGAAATGAGTCCAGATTATCTTCTGTGTATGTTTAATGCTAGAAGTTAGTTCCAATATTCTATTTTTCCATCTATTTCTGTTTGAGGAATGTCAATAAAAACATTGCAATTTGCTCAAAATTGACTGTATGAACTATTTGCAATCTCCATTTATCTATGCATCAGGTTAATTATAGAGCTGTGTGGCTTACTTTTGATAGGCCACATAAATCACATGGTATTGTTTTGGTGCTCTGGTTGGACTGGCTTTGTGCTGTGAACACTCATGGGAAAAATCCCAGAAGATTCTGTTTTTATAAGGGCGTGAGCCAGTTTAAAGTATGCTTTTCTTGAGAGTGCCTATTAGTACCATGCTGCTGCAAGAATTTTTGAATGCAAAATGGGCTCACATGTGGCTGAAACAAATTTCTTAAAGAATTAAAACTTGACATTTTGTATATAGACAAAGAGTTCTGCGGCGCTTTTAAAGACTTACAAATTTATTTATCACATGGGCTCTTGTGGGAGGAAATCCCATTTTGTCAGATGCTTTGAAGCAATTTGTTAATCTTTAAAAGTGCTTGTTTGTTTAGCTAAACTAGACTAACACAGCCACCCTTTGGGACTGGTATATAGAATTTCCCATAGAGCCACCCATGTTAAATAGTGTATATTGATGTGTAAAGATAATTTATGCTTCAGAATGCTCTTGGGCCCACTCTGATTTCGGATATTTCTCTGGGGTGGAGCAAGTGCCCCTGCCATTCTCCAGGATCTGCCTCTCTTAGGACTTGTCTGCATGGGAATTCACGGAGAAGTTAGTGTGAAATTGCTTGAGTGTGAGTTCAAAGACAGCAGCTATTCTCCATTCCTTGTGTAGACTGCAGCCTACACTCTGGGTGGTACAGCAGCATAGCCGTAGCACCACAGCTGTTGCTCAGGCCAGGCAGAGGAGTGGTGGCATCCTGAAAGGTGGGTCAGATGCTGCCTGGCCCGGACAGGGTGGGTGGTGGAGGAAGCCTGGCATAGGGGACAGGCACAAGGGAGCTGAGATAGTGTTCTGGCACAGGGGATGGGGTGGCCTGGATGAATTGTATACATGAAAGCAACCCAATTAGCCCTCCAAAACATCAAAAATACATATAGCCACTAAAAATTGTGTCACGATGTGGAAAAGTCTCACAATCGTCTGCCTTGTACCAACATGAGTCGATGCTATCAGATATCTCTGTGATCTATCACCCATGATTTTGCCTGAAGGGTATTTGTGCATTGAAAGCAAAATCAAATCAAAATCCGATTGCAGGGCAGTGGACTGGTCTCAAGATGGTATTAACTTGGCTTGAATCCAAGGGGAATATAAGAGGTTAGAGGGTAAGTGAGTCTCAACTTTTGATTCTCAACCTCGAAAACACTGCTATAAATTAGAAAATGATGTGTAACTCCTCTGATTGTGTTTTGCATCTCTGTGTGTCAAGAGTGTGATGCTTCCCAATGGACGGAGGGAAAACAGCCCCCTCTTTATGCAAGAACTTGAAATAGAAGATCCTCAGAAGCCCTTCTCCACAAATCTCCAAAGAGGCTAACTTCTGTAAAATGTATTGTTCATCACTTTCAGGGAAGGTGTTGTGTTGTAAAGATTATACTGGCAGGAAGCATTCTGGGATCATCTTATCAATATTTCATGGCTCTGGCCTTAGGAAGATTTTGTGATCATTAATATTGTTGTTAGTATTAGCAAAGAGGAAAGAGTTCTTGAAGGAAATTAGAAGATGCAGCAGATACAAGTAGGGCAGTGGTGAGATGTAGGCAAGACAGTTGCATTGTTGAATCTCTTAGATCAGCCATTCGGCCAGCAAAATGCTGGTACAGCATGCAAACAGGCTTCTGTACAAAAAGACAAAATACCCACAATGTAATAAATACAGGCTCTTTTTTTAACATTTCTGATTCCCCTCAGCAAATTCCATATAGCCCAGGGGTGGCCAAACTTGTGGAACTCAAGAGCCACACAAGTTGATTATTAAACTTTCAAGAGCTGCACGGAGGCATATAGCCACATACTTTTACCTACTCCAAAATTACTAAGTTTCAAATTCATTACATGTTTTAATTTTATCATATAAAGAGGACAAATATTAGTCCTACTAATGCCAGATTCCAATAATTACTTAAGGTTTCCATGAAAATTAGGCCTATACAGTAAAAACGTGGTTGCTGCTCGATGTAGAAGACTGCAGGCTAGTGATGAGTTATTTAAAAGCCCAACCATGCCTCACTTCTCCCCGCCATCCCCGACCATGCCACACTTCTCCCCATTGTCCTGACCCCCTCCTGAATTCCTAGGCTGGGACTGCTTTCCTAAATTGATTTGCTGATGTTCTTCCAGGAGCCACAATTTTTCATTCAAGAGCTGCATGTGGCTCCCAGCCACAGTTTGGCCACGCCTGATATAGCCACATGCCACCTCCTCATTTTAGGCTTTGATCTACACTGCCATCTGATTTCAGTGGCTATAGAAGGAAGGCACACAAAATACTGACAAGGAGTCTGCCTGCTTACCACACTGTCTTCAGTGCACTGTGTCTGAGGGAAATGCCTTCCTCCTGGCTCAATGCTGCTACTTCTGCTGGGGTGGTCTTTCAAGATCAGCTTCCCGATCAGCCCTATTGGAGCAAATAAGTTAGCTGTGAAATAACAGTTTATCCAGTACAGGTGTGAGACAGAACAGGCTGTGCTACAAAAGTAAGACAAGTATGAAATCCTAAAAGATGTACAATATCTGCTACAAAACTAAGAGAAGCATGAAATACTTCCCATTTAGGGCAGGTCTTTTGTTATTGTGGGATGCTCAGGTACTGTGGTGGTAAGTGCCCCAGTAATGCCTGTGAGTAAGCCAAGTGGAACCTTCTGAAACTGAAATCAGCTCATTGTAGTCCCCTGCAACGAGTGTCATTTTTTTCCTGTAAGAAAGCTTTTCTAGGCTCCTCATAATCAAAACTGCTCTACTGCTAATATGTGAAGGGAAATCATCAAACAGCACACAAAATAGTGCAATATTTTTTTAGCCCTTTAAAAAGCAGAGGTGGGGGAGAGGCTTCTTTAATTTAATTTTAAAACCTTTTGCTAGTAAAGATCCGAAAAATGAATGCAATTGTTCCTGCTGATGACGTTTGGAAATCAGAGCAACTTCTTTTGATTTTTACCCCGAGGGTTCATTGCTGTGTGTTTTGATTAGGTATGCTGAGCAGCCACAAAATCCTTCTGCGCTGGGAGAAGGTCTGGTTGAATTCCTCTGCACGCATGATGAGTTTCTATCTTCCTTCCCCCACCCTTCTTTTTTTATTATTGTCCAAGCAAAATGAATTTAAACAGGCAAATCAGTAGACATTAAACCCAGATGGCTCAGCGTGTTCTTTTTCTCTTAAGAAATATTTGATGGTAATGATTGTGGTTTTGTCTGTCGTGGATTGTTGTTAAGATGAGCCATCAAGCCCGGTGGATAGAATTGCTTTCGCCATGGCATAAAATATGTGATATGTTTACAGGGGCAAGTAATGCACAACTGTTCTTCATAGCTATCCTATCACTTTGTTTGAACATTTAAAAGTGCAATTTTAATGCCTCCCTCTCTGACCAAAGAACTGTGGTATCAGTGCTTCCTGTCATTTGCAGGAATTCTGGTGCACAACCAGGGCTTTCTTCTCATCTCCAGAGTGCTGCAATGGACCTACTCATGTGCTCTTCCACCCAAAGTTGTTGTCATGTAAAGACATTTCACAGCCATTCTGAGCCACTAAATTCAGTTCTCACATGTTGTGCCAGTGATCTGACTAGGCAAATCCTAAGGGTTTTGGATTTCCAGTTCTTTGTAAAAGCCCCTGTGTGCCAGATCCCCAGTTGGTGTGAAATGGTGCAGTTCCATTGACAGCAGTGGAGCTATGTTGACTTACACCGGCTGAGATCCTGGCCCTGTGGATTTCAGGTGGAAAGTTCTCTTATGTTGCCCTGACCCTTGGAAAGGGATTCCTATAGATATCAGCAAAGCTACATACATCATTATCCTCCTTCAAATACCTCCTTAAAACTCTCCTTTGTTATGAGGTGTACAATAAACTTGATAAGTTAGGCCACTGGTGTGCAGAGACAGATGCATGTCTTGGTGACCAAGATTTTCTTCTACTACCCTGTCTGTACTTAGTTTCAGTCCCAACAAGCTTACAATCTAAATAAAAAACAATCTTTCCTTTCTATGTTTCTATGGGATGTAGCCCAGTGGGGCACTGCTTCATGACTGAAGCACCAAGTTGCAGTATACCGGTAGTCCTCAGTCTTTTCAGTAAGATGGCACACTTCAGTGAGACAAACAGTTCCACAGCACACCTGCTTTTTTCAGCTGAACTGATTATTCACAAACATCACAGTTACTTTCATTTACTATTGTTATGGTCTTATTAAAGAGATTTGCAAGATGGCATATACAACAAGCTGAGGAAGGATCAAATGTGTTAATATTCCAAATCCACCCCCCCAAAACTGCATGTAATTTTAGTTTTGCCCTGTGGCTACCTGCGTTTAGATTGTTCACATTTTAGAATCAAAAGACCGATACCTTACTTTTAATTCAGTGATTAATTTTCATGACTTTTATGAATTGTAATTTCAATTGGAGAAAATATTGTTTAAGATGAAGCAGTGTTTGTTTTACATGTATAAAGGAAATGAAAATCAAAGCTTTCATGCCACACTTGGACAGTTCTTATCGTGTACCAGTATGCCATGGCACACTGGTTGAAAACCACAGTTCCAGAAATACAAACAATAAGTAGGTGAAAGCCCATACTGTTGAGCTGGTATAATTCATAAGTGTAAAAAAGCTAGAAAATTGGATCCTAATGGACTGCAAAACCCTGTGATGATTCAAACTGGTGATATCCTATACAAAAAGAGGTCTCAACCTTGCTTATAGCTGTTTCCTTCACTCTGCACTGACTCAACAGACATTATAGGCTTCCAAGTGACATGTAGTGTGACAATCCTGGTATGTAGATGATAATAATCCAATTAATTTTACCAAGCCACTGAATACCCCTCACATGGTAACAGATTTTGTTTGTGGATGATCTGTGTTAAATGTGAGGTGACAACCTGGTTCTAAATCAATATGCCGAGCTGTCCCGATTCTTTTTTTATTGTGTACTTGTGGTGCTGTGAGGTGCTCAGATCCTGTGGCGATGGAGGCCAGATAATGTCTAAAATAGATAGAATGCACCTGAATGAGGATTAAGGCCCTCCCAATGTGGTTTGTGCATTGTTGTCTATTTCATGAATAAAAAAAGTTTCAAGACATTTTTAAGGGAAATTCAATACTGCAGTTAAACATTTGTCATCGTAACACCCAAAAGCAATCCAGAAAAAGGCCTTTTAAGCAGAGTTCCTGCAGAGCAGCCTGCACCAGACATGGATAATCTCCCCAATGTACCAGTTTGATGGGAAATCTAAGAGAGAGGAGATAAAAAAAAGAACACAAGAAAGTCTGCAGTGCTGTTTCAGAAATGCTGATGGATCTCAAAAAATACTGCCTGTGATCTTATCTGGTAATGAACTAGGGGATTATATTGTGTATTTTCTGCAACCAGGGCATTTGATACGATTTAGCACCATGATGCCTGCTTGGCTCCAAAGAAAACAGGAAAGGAATAGTCTGACTTTGATGAGCCAGTGGCAAGGAGGTCTATCAACAGCTTTTGACATTCCACATGTAAAATACAATGGTTGCTTCCTGGGACTGAAGAATCTAAATTGTCTTCATATTAGTTTCACATCCAAGCTTTTAGTGTCATCTTGAATAACAGGGCAGCTTTGTCAAAGCCTTGATAGTGATGGGTGCTGGGGAAGGAAAATATCAGCAATTCTGGAGCTGGTGATATTTTAAATGTTTAAATAATATCAATAGGTTCTTTAGAAGAGAACTCCTGCCTTCCCTGTCTCTAAAGGGATACTCTCTAATCCGGGATGCTGTTGCCTTCGGGGAAAGAATCTCAGGAGCAGGGAAAGAGAGCTGTCAGTTCTGCTTGTGCCTTTGGTACATGTACACGGGAATGCAAGACCCACGGCTCCGCTACAAATGGCTCATGTTAGCTGGCATAGGTTTGCAGCACTTGAGCTTTGGGGCTAAAAATTGCTGTGTGGACATTCAGGCTTGGACTGGAACCTGAGCTCTGGGACCCTCCCCCTACCTGGCAATTTTACAGCCCCATAATCATAGCCCTGCCAGAATCAACTGACCCAGGCCTGTCACAGGGGTTTAATTCATGTTTAGATATACACCCTCCCTGGCCAGGTAACCTCTACCTACTGCATTGCTGTTCCTATCTCTGGTAGGTGAGAAGGTGGCCCCTTAAATACTGTCACAGCTTCTTAAGCATGTCTGCCAGATGGGCTGTAATCATGGCAGTTGAGAAGGCTGATGAATGTCTAAAGAAAAGGCAGGCATTGCTAGGGGTAAGCTTTCCCTCCTTCAGCCCTTTGGGCCAGAAAACAACCACCTCACGGCCCCATGACCGCTCCTATAGTTTGAACTGGGCCATCAGCGTGGGCTGATGATGGCAGAAGCTCTGTCTGGTGGGGCAGCTGAAAATGAAATCAGACTGGACGAAACCTCCCTGTATCCCAATTCTATGTGCCTTTCACAGCATTAATTTGAATGGACTAGCCTCTCTTGGTGCAGGCTTGCTCCAGAGTCCTACTGCATACATACAGCCGCGAAGCTCAACAACAGCAGGATTTCACTGGACAGCTGGACAACTGTGGGAACACCGAAGGGTGCTTCCAAAGGTTTAAAAAAAAAAAAAACAAAAAAAAAACCAAGGAGTTGTGTGGCACTTAAAGACTAACAGATTTATTTTTCACATGAGCTTTCATGGGAGAAAATCCCACTTCATCAGATGCTTCGAAGATGGGTGAACTTACAGAATGGAATGAAAATAAATGCAAGGGGGTGTAAAACATAGGATCAGGTCATACAGTACAGCAAATCAGAGCAGTTTTGTTAGGTTCAAACCCTGGGAAGCCTGAAGTCAAATTACCTTTTGCTTCCAAAGGTGCCGTCAGGAAACAAGCACATCTAGACCAAAGGGAAATGACAAGTGCCCTCTCTAAGCTTTTGACCTACTGGTAGGGAAAAGGCTCCCAGTTAAGGCTGCTGGCATCTTACTCTGTGATCATATGACTGCTGCAGAACAACTTTGGTTTTCTTATTTTTTTTATGAACAGGTTCTTGGGATACTCAGGACTGAGAATCACCATGGTATCCCCTTGCCACCCTTCAGTGGGAGACTTGCTCATGCTTACCTGGTTATCAGGTCCCTGACATCACCAGTCTGTCAGCCATCCAAACAGCCTCCTGTAGGCTATGTCAGTCCTTATTTTGCCTTGCTAGTTGTGAGTACATGTGCCCGTGTCCCTTGGAGGTGTTCTTTTGTCACCAGCCCCATATCTGCTGAGCCTCAAAAAAATATAGCACACACACCAGCTAGGATGATTCAAGTCAGCATCAACGCCTTGTATAATACCACAGCAGTGAGATACCATTTGTTTTCGCTATAAATATGTCAAGGCTCAACAAAACCCAATCGCTGGGTCACCATGCTGACCAGAGTTTGTAGTCTGGTTCCTAGCTCTGTTGAAGAAATGCAGTGGAGAAGTGCTCTCAGGTGACCAAAAATAAAACTTTTCATGTCTAGGTGGGAGCCAATTTTGTCAAGCCTTGATATAAGTTTAAGGCTCATGCAATAAGTAAATCTGTTAGTCTTTAAATGCATTAGGACTCCTTGCTTCTTTTTCAAGAAATAATGAATGAGGATATTTGAGCCAAAAGGTTACATCTAAAACAAATCATGACACCATTTCTAGAGAGTAAACTTAACGGGCTAAAGAAATTTATCTAACCCCAAATGTACTTTAGAGTGTTTCAGTCATGGCAAGTTATGATCCCATTTTCATGAATGTGATCACACTGCTCAATTACTTCTTAGGTGCAAGTTAACAGGGATCTTTGGCTTCTCCTTATATCCCCCAAAGCTCATTACTAGGACCCAGAGTCAGGATAAGCCACTGAAGGTTATTGTCCAGTGCGCTGCCTCCCTGGTGACTTTCAGTCCTCCCTTTGACTTTGTGTACACATGGGATTTACACTGTGTTGGGTTCCAATGTATAATTGACATGTAGAGCAAAAGAAAGATCCATAAACATCTTTTGTCTGACAGAAAAACTAGGAGGAGAAAGGGGACTGTGATTTGAGGTGAGTAAGTGACAAGTAGAAATGATTACAAAGCAGAATCACTGCTAAACACAAACTCTTCCATAATGGCCTCAGTATCTTCCTGGCTTATGACGATGATTTGTTTTCTTGCTGTATAGGCTGGGTTTATACAACAAATATGTGCAAATTACTTGTGTGTGCACTGGCTAGTCCAAAAATGTGAGCCTTGATTATTTAGATTAGTAAACACACATATAGGTAATTCATATGTCCAGTTGCGGGGGCTGCATGTGTGTTTGGAGTGGCTTCACACAAATTATGCACTTTCCTTTTTGCACCTGGAAATCTGTGCCACAGCACATAATAATTTGTTCGTTTTGGATCTTTGTTCAAGCAGCAAGACACAGGCACAGCTCCTGCAGCGTCATTGTCCCAGCTTCATTTGCATGCATGGAAGGGCTGGTGTGACCTGTAGAATGGGAGAAGCACTTTATTTTAACTCTGTGTCTTAAATTCTATAACATTTCATTAATTGTGTTTTGTCATTTAAACTGCTTTTCTGTTACATCCTCAGAACTCCCTCTGGTGGTTAATTTGACAGTTTTGCCGTCTTTTTTTGTTTGTTTGTTTTCAATCAAAACTGTGTAGCTTTGTCAAGGAGAGTGATTTTGGCATAGAAAGCCAAGGTGGCAAATCCTGTTGGGGTTAAATGTTCATTATATACTCCTGCTTCTTAAATTTGCTCTTCACTCTATGGATGAGTAAACTCTCTTTCCTTGATTAATTGTTCTCTGCCCTCAAGCTCCCTAGTGTATATCTCAACGCGCATTCCCATTCAAAACGCTTTGTCAAGTAACCTTTGAATTCAGTTGCCAATTCTGCAGCAGGTTTAAATCAGCCAAGCTGCATTTGACATCAGTGAAGCTATACCAGTTTACAACAGCTGAGGATCTGGCCCAAGGCTGCCAAATTGTTGCTCTCTTCCTCAACAGATCTCTGAAAGGGAGTCAGAATTACACACACTAAAGTTTGAAAGCTCTTATTTAAGAACCACAATGGATATGGATTCTAATTTGAGTGCCAGACTATGCAACCTAAATGAGGCCCTTTGGTGTTTTATGAGAGCATGTTCCAGTTTCATAGGGAACTCAATGAACATCTGATCTGCTCATTGATGGTCTCGCACCTTTTTGCAGCTGACCTGTTTTCTGAGATCTGTTGTCTTCTTTACAAAATAGGCAGCTGGTGTCTATACAGTGCTGTGTTCTACTTGTGTATCATCAGGTGTTGAGAAAGTTCTCATTCCTAATGCATTTGAATCTGGCAAAAATTTAAGTTGCTAATGGATTTAGGACCAGCATTTCAAAGACAGGCATGTGTACTTAGGCAAGGACATTCATTTAAAGTTTCCAACCCTCTGATTCTGTTCAGGATGCTAGTATGGCACCCAGCATAAAATAGAGCAGTCAGGAACTGCTCTAATGTGTGATTGTCTTACATTTTTCCTGTTTATGCCAAGCTCCACAGCCACAGAGATTTTCATTACTGACTGTGCTTAGGGGAGCTCCCTGCCTGCCTGTACAGGCCCATTTCACCAGAGCTTGTGAGGGGGGCTGTGAAGGCAGCTTACTGCCATCTTTGTACACAGTCCACATTGGATGGATTCTCACTTGTAAAGGCTATAGAAAGTGTGATTTAGAGTAGTGGTTTTCAAACCATGGGTTGGGACACATACTGGGTCACAGACGCTCAGGTGCTGGCTCACGGTGCCCCCTGTTGCCCTGTCTGAAAGACGGGAATGCATTGCTCAAAGATATAATTTTTCAATTGGGTCTTGAGGAAAAAAGTTAAAAAAACATTGACTTGAAGAATAGAACATCCAACCGGGGTTAAGCAGACCTGGAATCTAGTCCTTGCTCTGGCACTGGTCTGGTGTGTGTGTCACTTCACTTCTCTGTGCCTCAGTTTCCCTATCTGTAAAATGGGGTAATGACACTGACTTCCCTGTGTAAAGCTCTTTGAGAAAGTATAATATAAGAACTAGGCATTATTATTACAACTCTGTTATAATAATAATAGTCCAGTGACCTCAGATTGTTACATGGAGAGCTGTTGATATGTAGGATAAACTCCCAAAAGCAGTATTTGGAGAACTACATGACCTGAATTCCTCTTAAGTTGTTTGGCACACACATTGGATCAGATATGGTGGTGTGTGTGCTTGAAAGAGAAACAGACCACAATGAAACTGCCTGGAGTCATCCCTCATAAAACTTTCTAAGCACCATCCTGGTGGAAAAGAAAATATTGAACCAGCAGAAAAGGAGAATACATTACAATAATTAACTACAGAGCGAGGAAAGTGACGGACGTTCTGCGCACTGAGGAAATTAAATGGAAAACAGTATTGAGCTTTGTGCTGGGTGAAATTATAAAGAGCTATTTCAGTAGGCTGGAAATTAATTATTGGATTTTTTGCAAAGCAAACCTGCATGACAGAGGTATGTATCTGGTGTCCAGTACTACCATAATGGCTTTGCAAATACCACTCTGTTTCCCCTAATTTTTAAAAAAAGTTGTGGACCGTGTTCTGCCAGTGAAAGCTGGTCTACACACTGACTTGCACCAATTTAACTAAGTCAAGTTTCTTAAAACTTGTCATTACATTGGTGCAAATCTATATGTAAGGACATTTTATTGTAGAATAAGAGTTGACTAAACCAGTGATTCTCACTTTGCGACTTTGTACTCGCCCATAACCACTTCACATTTGAGGATCATTTATATCTCCAAATCAGTGGCACTGCTATGGGCACCCACATGGCCCCACAATATGCCAACATCTTTATGGGCGACTTAGAACAACGTTTCCTCAAGTCTCATCCCAAAACACCTCTTCTTTACCTGCGCTACACTGATGACATCTTTATCATCTGGACACATGGCAGGGATGCTCTTGAAGATTTTCACAGAGATTTCAGTAATTTCCACAACACCATCAGATTGAGCCTGGAACACTCCACACAGGAGATCCACTTTCTTGACACTAAAGTACAAATCAGGGATAGACGCATCACCACCACCCTATACCAAAAACCTACTGATCGGTATAGTTATCTACATCCTTCAAGCCTCCATCCTAAACACACCACACGATCCATTGTCTACAGCCAAGCCCTAAGATATAACTGCATCTACTCTGATTGCTCGGACAGACACAGACATCTTGAGGATCTCTCAAGCATTCTTGAAACTACAGTACCCACCCACCTGGGAAGTAAGAAAACAAATTGACAGAGCTAGACGGGTTCCCCGAAGTCATCTACTACAGGAGAGATCCAAGAAAGAAAGCAACAGAACACCACTAGTCACCACATACAACCCCCAAGTCAGACCTCTGCAACAGATCATTAAAGACCTACAGCCTGTTCTAAAAGATGATCTCTCTCTCTCTCTCTCAAGCGTTAGGAGACAGACCCCTCCTTGCTTATAGGCAGCCCCCTAATCTTTAAATAGATTCTCACCAGCAACTACAGATCTAACAACAGAAACACTGAAGCAGGCACACACCCCCGCAACAAACCACACTGCCAAGTCTGCCCATATATCTGCACAACAGATATCATCATAGTTCCTAATCAAGCCTGCTACTCCATCAAAAGGCTCATTTACCTGCTCATCTACTAATGTGGTCTATGCCATCATGTGCAAGAAATGCCCCAACACCTTATATATTGGACAAACAGGACGATCGCTGCGTAAGAGGCTGAATGAGCACAGAGCTGATATCAGAAATCAAAGAACAAAGAAACCAGTTGCTGAGCACTTCCATCTTGCTAATCACTCGATGACTGAGCTGGGACATCAAGACTTCAAAGAGAAACAGCTGAACTCGAATTAATATGCAAGTTAAATTCTGTGAAAGCAGGACTTAATCGAGATTATGGGTTCTTTTCCAATTATAAAAGGTAATTTGACTTCAGGCTTCCCATGGGTTGAACCTGAAAGCTGCTCTGATTTGCTGTTACTGTATGACCTGATCCTATGTTTTACACCCCCTTGCATTTATTTTCATTCCTTTCTGTAAGTTCACCCATCTTTGAAGCATCTGAGGAAGTGGGATCTTCTCCCACGAAAGCTCATGCAAAAAATAAATCTGTAAGTCTTAAAGTGCCACACGACTCCTTGTTGTTTTTTTACTGGACTAGACTAACACGGCTATCCCTTTTAAAAATGCAACACACTTGATTGCATATTGCAACGCTACAGGATGCACCAGCCCACTCCCCCCTCCAAGCCAAATCCAGCCATCTCGCCAGCTCTCTGCGACACACTTACTGCTGCGTGGTGATACAGTAGTGTGTCCTGACACAGTGGTTGAGAACTAGTGGACTAAACTATAAAGTTTAGGTCAGTCTACCTTATCCAGTCCTTCTCTGAAATGAAAGTGTCCTCAAACAGACTTACTGCAAAATAACCAAAATCATTTTAATTCACAACTTTAGTTATTTTTGTCTAAGATTGTGCATGCTATCTATAACACATTGAAGAATACCGACTGAGGTTTTTGTAACTGACCACTAGATGTCATTATTGCTTCACTGACAGACAATTGGCAATACCTTTTTCTGGCAGATAAGAATAGTAGTCATTTGCTAACATTCCCCACAAGTTGGCTCCTGTGGTACCAAGGTTGTTCTTGCTGCTCTGGTTAGGAAATAAATGTGATAATCCTGATATATTCATTGGCAAAGTTTGACAGTTCAGCTGCTAGAAACAGAAGTTCAGAAATGTGAGATTAGGGTTACTAACCTGGGGGCTGCTATATTAATAATATTAATGATTATTTATTTGACTTACAGTAGCACCTACTCCCATTCATGGACCAAAACCTAGATGTGCTAGGCACTGTGTAAGCACAGAACAAAAAAGATGGTCCTAAGGGTTTAAAAAACTTGTTTATTTTGCCAGAGTCTTGATAGTAATTGTATATTGTAACACACAAAGAGCAGCCGCAGGATGTTTTCATTTGCAGTGACCTTTATTTGAAGTGAAGGCAAAACAGGAAAACTAAATTGTATATAGAAAGGGCATCTGAGTGTGTTGCTCCCTTAATATTCTCCATCATTTCTCTCTCACAAAATGGTAGCTGAGGAGTAGATTCCTAGACACCTAAAGGATTAGTACTAGAACTGGATGAAACTTTTTCATCAGAATTTCACTCACTGTGTAAAATGGCTTTTCAAGGAGTACAACATATTTAGGAAATATTCTTATTCACAAATTTTGATTTTTGACTAAATGAATCAAAAGAAAATAAATCGTCGTCCTTGATTCATTTAATCACAAAATGAAAAAAAAATCTGTGAATCATAAAGTCATCAAAACTGGAAGGGACCTTGAGAGCTCATTGAGTCCAGTCCCCTGCACTCATGGCAGGACCAAGTACCCTCTTAAACCATCCCTGACAGGTGCTTTTCTAATCTGCTCTTAAAAACTTCCAGTCGTGGAGATTCCACAACCTGCCTAGGCAACTTAGTCCAGTGGTTAATCACCCTGACAGTTAGGAATTTTTTCCTAATGTCCAACCTTAACCTCCCTGGCTGTAATTTAAGTTTATTGCTTCTTGTCCCGAAAACATCAGACAAAAAGACATGATTTTTGTCTGAAACTTTTCACAGAAAATACTTGCCTTTTTGACCTGCCTGTTACACCCCCCCCACTCCTAAATATTTATATATCTACATATCCTGATGGGCAGGATCCCTTGGGAAGCTAATCTGAAGGGGAAAGGAGTCCAAGAGAGTTGGTTATATTTTAAAGAAACCCTGCTAAGAGCACAGGAAGTTGCCATTCCAATTAGGAGAAAGAACAAACATGTGAGGCAGCCAGAATGGCTTAGCAGAGAACTCTGCTCTGAGCTTAAACATAAAAAGGAAGCTTACAGGAAGTGGAAGCTTGGTCAGATGACCAAGGAGGCATATAAAGATATTGCTAGGGACTGCAAGGATAAAATCAGAAAGGCCAAAGGACAAATGGAGTTGCGGCTAGCGAGGGATGTAAAGGATAACAAGAAGGGGTTCTACAAGTATGTTAACAACAAGAAGAGGATCAGGGATGGTGTAGGCCCCTTGCTGAATAGGGCAGGCATCCTTGTGACGGAGGATGAGGGAAAAGCTGAAGTGCTCAATGCATTTTTTGCTTCAGTTTTCACAGGCAGGGTCAGCTCCCAGCCCTCTACCCATGGGTGTGGCAGATTGGAGAGAAGAAGACAGGCCCTTGGTGATGGAAGGTCAGGTTAGGGACTGCTTAAAGGAGCTGGATGTGCACAAGTCCATGGGGCCGGACGAACTGCATCCAAGAGTGCCAAGGGAACTGGCCGATGAGATAGCAGCACCGCTGGCCGTTATCTTTCAAAACTTGTGGAGAATGGGGGAGGTGCCAGAGGATTGGAAAAAAGCAACTGTAGTGCCTATTTTCAAGAAAGGGAAAAAGGAGGATCCAGGGAATTACAGACCAGTCAGCCTCACCTCAATCCCTGGAAAAATTATGGAGCAGATTCTGAAAGAAGTCTTCCTAAAACACTTAGAGGAAAATAAAGTGATCAGGAACAGTCAGCATGGATTTACCAAGGATAAATCATGTCTGACCAATCTCATTTCCTTCTATGATCAAATGACTGGTTTTCTGGATGCAGGAAGAATGATTGATGTGATATACCTTGATTTTAGCAAGGCTTTTGATAGAGTTTCCCACAGCATTCTCATTGGCAAATTAAGGAAGTATGGGTTGGATAGGTGGACTGTAAGGTGGATAGAAAACTGGCTAGATCAACGGTTTCAGCGTGTAGGAATCAATGGTTCCCTGTCTAGCTGGCAGCCAGTCACGAGTGGTGTGCCCCAGGGGTCGGTTCTGGGGCTGGTTCTGTTCAACATTTTCATCAATGATCTGGATGATGGAATAGACTGCATTCTCAGTAAGTTTGTGGATGACACCAAGCTGGGGGGACCAGTAGACACGTTGGAGGGCAAGGACAGGATTCAGGGAGACTTGGATAAATTGGAACAGTGGGCCAATAGAAATCTTATGAGGTTCAATAAGGACAAGTGTAAAATCCTGCACTTGGGATGGAAAAACCCCATGCACTGCTACAGGCTGGAGAACATTCAGTTATGTAGCAGCAGTGTAGAAAAGGACCTGGGGGTCATGGTGGATGGGAAGCTAGATATGAGTCAGCAGTGTGCTCTTGCTGCCAAAAAGGCCAATGTCATACTGGGCTGCATCAAAAGAAGTATTACCAGCAGATCAAGGGATGTGATCATTCCCCTCTATTCTGCACTGGTGAGGCCACATCTGGAATACTGTGTTCAGTTTTGGGCTCCCCACTACAACAAGGACAGGGACATGCTAGAGAGAGTTCAGAGGAGGGCAACCAAAATGATTAAAGGGCTGGAGCACAAGCCCTATGAGGAAAGACTGAAAGCATTAGGCTTATTTAGTCTGCAGAAGAGAAGATTGAGGAGGGATTTGATAGCAATCTTCAACTACTTGAAGGGATGGTCTAAGGAAGATGGAGCTCGACTGTTCTCAGTAATAACAGAGGACAGAACGAGGAGCAATGGTCTCAAGTTGCGGTTAGGGAGGTTGAGGCTGGATATTAGAAAAAACTTTTTTACTCGGCGAGTGGTGAAGCCTTGGAATGAGCTGCTGAGGGAGGTGGTGAAATCTCCATCTTTGGAGGTGTTTAAGGCCCGGCCGGACAAAACCATGACTGGGATGGTTTAGTGGGAGTGTTCCAGCCTCTGGCAGGGGGTTGGACTAGATGACCTATGAGGTCCCTTCCAACCCTATGATTCTATGCTCCTATAAAGATGGGATGGTCAAAAGGGGGTTGGAAATGAGGCGCTTCCATAAAAAAATTGACAAAAATGAACAAAAAATCTCAGAGTATGTGGTACAATATGGCGTCTTTGGTTGTGATGCATCAAGGGGGAAGTACTTTGGCCAGGGTGGCCAGTCCGTAGAAGTGAATGGGAACAAAAGGCACCCGAACCACTGCTTCTACCAGGCACTGCAAGAGCATACGAAATCAAAATAATCTGGTTTTCAGCTGTAGTATTTTTTGAGGGGTGTTCAGCCAACAACAAAAAACAATCCATGGAAAGCAAACTGTGTGTGTGTAAAATTTCATTTAATTGAAAACCATGTTTTTATGCAAAAGCAGTTTTGATGGAAATTTTTATTTTGCAAGCTGTCAGACGAAAGGAACTTAATAACGTGGTTAATGGTGTCAGGTGAAGGTCAGTGGATCTAGGGCATCCAGAGGGCAGTTGCTCTGTGTGCATCTGATGTTGCTGTTAATGGATCTCAGTTTGGAGCCTCAGCTAACTCCAGTTTCTCTTCTCACTTCCCCTAGCTGTACTGAAGCCCTTCTTCCTGGAACTGTGTAATAACCTTTGTGGCAGTCTCGTGGGCAGAGGGTGGGATTGGGCTAGATGATTAGGTATTTTTATGATGTATTAGTCTGAGGCCATTAAACTTGTTTTCATGTAACTTACTTAGGATTCGAACCAAGACCTTCAGAGTTATGCTAACTCTGTCCTCATATATCTTGCATAGTATGCCTTATGAAACCCTGTATTCTTCTTCAAACAAAGGAAGAGGCCACTAGAATAGAATCCATATATTTGGCCACAGAATAATCTCTCTCGGAGACAATTGCTCTAAAAGTCACAGATGAAAGATGGCCCTTTTATTTAGCCATGTACTGGTTATTGTCCATGTGGTTAACACAGCTTGGAAGAATGGCTGGAACCAGGAATCAGGTCATCAACTACATGCAGAGCCAATCATTCTGCACGAAGAGAAGTGCTCAAACACAGTCTGCTTTTATGATCCTGGTGTCCAGTGCAACAGCTGCTATTGTAGAAAAACAAAGACAATTTCAAGTATTTATTGGTGGCTTCTGATCAAAGGACTCTGCATGTCAACTGTTTGAGCGTAATATAGTGAGGGAGGCAAAGAAATCTGCAAGTGGTGAAAATCTGTAGGAATGCATTAAGACTCAGCTTGCTGAAAATCAGCCAGAATTAAGGGTCTGTTTATATATTTCCTGAGTGGAGAGAGTTAAAGTCACAAAATCTGGGAACCTTTGAATGGAATCTGTAGGACCGTTTGAAATACATGTTCCACATCTTCTTATCCATTCAGTCCTGCCTTATCTGCAGCAGTCTATGTCTGGCCTGTAACAGGAGAACAGGCTTGCTGAATAGACTAAGTCCCCCTGAGTTTGCTGCTGTTGTCTTTGGAATACCTTGCTAGACATTTCTAGTGCTGCGCCAAAGCTGCCATGCTTTTGGAGACTCCCAGATGGGGAGGTCTAGTGGAGCTGATCAGGTTCTGTTACATCACTTTGCTTACAGGCCATTGTTTTGTTTACAGTGAATCATGCATGAGTTTCCAAATTGGATTGTGAATCGCCTGTAAAAATGTGGTGGTCTTTTATTTCTCATTTTGTATTATGATGGGCACAGGCTGTGGAAGATTTTGAAAATGATGAACCTGCTTAAAAATGTTCACAGTTGCTTTCCTTTTACCATTAGCTAAGTTTGTTC
Organism: Podocnemis expansa; assembly: GCA_007922195.1. Taxonomy (NCBI): domain Eukaryota; kingdom Metazoa; phylum Chordata; order Testudines; family Podocnemididae; genus Podocnemis; species Podocnemis expansa. The sequence continues at coordinate 19,261,910 of ML681973.1, forward strand.
TTTGTGTTGCTAATAATTAGTGTTCTTTAATAGGCATGATGTAAAGACTTGGACACATTGATACCATGGGGAGAGCAATAGCTGAAGTACCACAGAGCAGATCCTTTGCTGGAATAAAGATCCAAAGCACCATTGTGGAGCTACAAAATTATACCAGCTGAAGATCTACCTTCTGGATTCATAGATTTGAATTAAAGGTTAGTTAATTAAAAAAACAAACACCCCCCCCCCAAAAAAACCCCCTCAGATCTGTTCTCAGCTACACCAGCATTAGATTTGTGTAAATCCTTTGACTTAAACTGAGAGTAGAGTCAATCTAAAAGTTTGTTTTTTAAACCAATCTGAATTTAATTCACCTTTCTTCTTCAATGTCTGTGATATCCTGAAGCTGACAGTCCTGTCACTGGTCCACAGCATTCCCCGAGCATTCAAGACTTGCATGTCTATTGCTGAAAATAAATAAATAAATAAATAAATAAATAAAATAGCACTGTCAGTCTTGTATCATAAAAAGACAAAAAAAAAAAAAAGAGGGGGTCAGCCTCAACCATTTTTCTAGGTCACTTTTCAAAGTTAAAATGACCCACTATAGGTACGACCGTGGAGATTCTGATAAGTGCCTAAGATAACATAGTGTCTGGCTGTAATTTTTCAAGCTGTGTTTTGATCACATGGAACCCCACTGAGTGTGCTGTTCAATACTCTTGTGTGTGTTTGTGTGCTGGATATTTGATTTTAATGTTGAACTGAGAGAAGCTATGTAGCCATATACGTAGATCGAGTTGTGAAAGCGTTCGATATAAATATGTGTATTCCTGTTTATTTCTTTGCTGCCTTCTGTGGTTCATAGTGCCATCTTATTGCTGCATCTGTTCATCTGTACTTGCTTTTTCTGTTGACTGTTCACATTTCTGCATTCCTGGGTCTCTTACGCTGATTGGTCATTGGTATTTAAAAAAAAAAAATGCAAATACAACTGCTCATTCGTTGGATCCTTCGGGTCTGGTGTTATTGGTTGCTCCTTAAATCAAGGCAGTTGAGACTCAGTAATGGGATTCATGACTTTGTGGTCCACTGATCCCATTTACACTGTGTAGGTACCAGGCAGCAACTTCCGAAGTCCTCTCCGTGCATGCATCAGGCTCAGAATAAAGTCTGTGAGGGATTTTGTGATGGTCAGTGCAGTCTTTATCTGTTTCAAAATTCTGCCAGGAATCTGATGATTTGGAACACTTCAAAGTTGGAGAATATTTGGACCTGGCATTTTGGTCCAGTTCATTATGAAGAAGGACCATTTACAAGATTTGGATCCAGGTTCAGATTTCCAACAGCTCCAAAATTTGAGGTGTCTTGGTTCCAGGTTTCAACTCAGGTCATCGCTAAGGGGAAGAGAGCAACGATCACCAGTAAATAAATTCAGAACTGATCTTATACACAACGAGGACAAGAAATTGCTGTTGCCTACAGACTTTTGGTATGAGGAGGACCCTGTCCTATCCACAGCAATTCATAGTCTGAGTTCCCAGAGTGACCTTGTCACACAAAAAGCCAAGTCCTGCTTTTTTATTTGTTTGTGTAATTTACCTTATCTCTTTTCAGAGTCTTTGTTTGGGTTGTTCTCTTTGCATGGTTGTTTTTCCCCCCTCCCCCCCTGCTGATGAACAAGGAAGAGGCGAGTGGGAATAAATTTCTATTAGGGCGGCAATTTAACTTAATGAAAGTAACAAACAGAATCAGGCACCAACACAAGTCCTGGAGGAATGTGAAAAAATAATGAGAAGTGGATTTATGATGCTCTATAAAAGATTTAAATCCATGTTTAAACTCGCAGATTCAATTGAATTAATGTCAGTGGCACTTGGGTTATCAACTTCCTCCCTCGCTGTGTGTCCCTCAGAGGGATACAGGATGTCCCTGACGTGAGAATATCATTAGCCCAATACCCCACCTCCAGTCCTCTGGTACAATCACCCTTCAAATTGGACCCTTTGTCACGGAAATGTGAACATGATTAGCCTGTTAGTGGAGCGTCTCCATTGGCGTACAGAAGATGGTTCTGGAGGTAATTGCCTCTCCTTCTCGGCCTGCAAAGGAACTGAATTGCCGGATGAGCCTGCAGCCTCAGATCAATGATTTACTCTGAGAGGGGGAGAGCTGCTTTGATTCCCTTGGTTATTATGATAGTGGAGATTGTTTCTCCGAAGCAATTACATCTAATGCCTTTTTAAGGATTCCTCCCTGTTGAGAGGATTCACTTATTTTCACTGTGTCTTTATTTCCACCTTCTCTCTCAGTTCTTTTCCTTTTAAATGATGGTAATTTTGGGCATTGAACGACAGCAGTGCTTTTCTTGCAGCAGAAATCACTGGAGATGATGATGGGGCTGTCGATAGGGGCACATGAGACAAGATGCTCTGAGGAGGTTGTCTGGCTCTGTAATTGGCGCTTACCTAGAAGTGGACAAGGAGCGTGGGGTCCATCTCTTTTTGAAATCACAGCTTTCCTTCCCTCCCTCCCACTGTCTATTTGTCTCTCAGTCTGTTGATTCACAGCTGCTTTCCTAATGTTTGAGGTCGGTGGCTTTGGAAGAGGGTGGTTTGTGGCTTCTGAGAGTCAGGAGGGAATACAACACAGAGGGACTTCACTTGACTTGTCTCTCTCCCACCTGTGCAGGGAGCATCTCACTCCAGCCCTGCTGCTACTCCTTGATCTCTACCTTAATACAGGAACCAGCACGAGGGAGGGTAGGAAAGGGTATAGCTGGGGTGTGTATATGGGCACCCCATGGGAGTTAAGAGGGGTGATGACTTAAGTGTTCTGGCCACATTCTAGCTTGGGTGATGACATCCTGCTGAGCTAAATTTCCCCTGTGGTTTTGGCTGGAAAAAAAAAACAAAACCCAAAACATTTCTTGCCCCAAACAGTGAGTCGGGGTCACGCTGTGCAGTTAACCAGCCACTACATCCCATCCTTATGTTACAGTTAGGCAAATATCAGAATAATTGTCAGAGAGGGAGGGGAGTGCTAGCTGTGTCTTTTGCATCCAAAAAACTGTACTTAAAGAAAGGGAAGGTTGCAAAGTCATGCATTCAAGATTGCCCGTGGCTCCAGCAGGGGGATCACTGGCAGCACTGAAGAGACTGTCTCCCTGCCCTCAGGTCGTGTGCTGTCAGGTGCAGGTGAGCAATTGCAGGAACACATGCAGTGCAGATGAAATAAATACAATTTAGCTGCCAAACTTTAATAAGTTTCTGTTGATTGAGTACATGAAAATTTCAGAAAGTTTTCTGGTTTGACCAAATCTGGATTTTCACAGGAACAACAGAAAACACATCTCTGATATTAGGATGCCTCCCCTTGCCAAGCTCCTGCCAAATTTCAAGCCCTTGCTCCACGACTTGATGCTTATAAGAATTGTTTTAACACAGGTGAAATACTTTTTACTTAATTTCATTCTGGAAATTGCAGAACCATTTAAACAGAAACTTAAAAATCAGCCATTGACTGACATCCAGCATGCAGGATTTCAGCCTGATCAGCTGATGTTTGGCAAAGCAACTAAAACAGGGTCTTATAAAGGAAAGTGTTGGGCAAACTTAACTCCAGTGGGTGGCATGACCAGCATAAAAAAAAAACAAACAAAAAACAAGGAGTCGTGTGGCACTTTAAGACTAACAGATTTATTTTTCGCATGAGCTTTCGTGGGAGAAAATCCCACTTCATCAGATGCTTCGAAGATGGGTGAACTTACAGAATGGAATGAAAATAAATGCAAGGGGGTGAAAAACATAGGATCAGGTCATACAGTAACAGCAAATCAGAGCAGTTGCCTATGACATCTGGTTAATTGAGAGCTTTCAGGTGGAAAGATGCCACTTGAATGTAAAAGTATTACCATGATGAACAGCTCCATATTGCAGTTAAAGTCCAGTGTTTGCAGATAGACTCATGGGGCCACATCTTGGCTGGTATAAATTGGCTTTGTTCTATTGACTTCAGTGGGGCTCTGCACCAGCTCACTGACAAGAGCACGATAGTTTAAAAAATCAGTTTCTAATTTCCTGAGCTTTGTTCTTCACCTATTGTGGTATCTGTATCCTGTTTCTATGTCTGTTGTAATTATTCATTATCAGTACTAAAAACCCCAAACAGTCAGAATCAATCATTACTGACTTTAAAAAACTGTGATTTAAAAAAAAAAAAAAAAAAAGATTCCAGACCTTTGCATTTCCCTTTTGGTTTTTGAACCCATAGGCCAATGCTTGTAGATGTTTCGGCCAACTGTGCCAAAAGTGACTGTTGATTTTAGCTGCTGCAGATTTTGGGTAACCAGCCTGAGACACCCTGGGCCTCATTTTTCAGAAGGACTGAAGGGCTCACATTTCCAGTTGAAGCAATTGGGAACTGCATATATTTACTCTCTCTGTAAAAGAGGCCGCAAGGTATCATAAATTGGACTGACGTGTCTGAAAATTATGACACATGCCTTAAAACAAAACAAAACAAAAAAAAACCAACCAAACAACCAACCCAGCAGCCCACAGCACCCCAAGGAGGAGTCTGATGTAAAAGGACAGTTTTTTCATATGGCTGTTAGGTGCCCAACTTTCATTTGTGTTTGAAAATTTCTTCTAAGCTCTTCACTCACCGACTCTGCTTCAGTCTACACAGGTTGAACGCTGTTGGAGCAACGTACTCAAAAATGTGTATGTGACCACTTTTATTTATTTATTTAGTGTACATGTCTGTCCATGCACTTATTACCTTGGCATATGAACACAAGTGTGCTTAATACTGCTTTGATTGTCAAATGGTTGTAGTTAGGAGAAAGTGATTTTCTTTAAATGGGAAAGGAAGTGAATTGATTTCCCTAATGTCTCACCCGTTTTCTCTATAAATAGCTGCACTCTTGAGACACAGAGTTTTCACAAGCCAACAAGAAAAAATATCAGTAGGTGAGCGTGTCTTGTTAAAATATCGGAAGTGCATCATTGGCCAGTCAGATCATTTGCTTAATTATAAACACTGACATTATTAGGAAATGCTCTGAAGATCAGAGGCTCTGATCATAACGCTTATCCTCATATGGGAACATTGTAGCTTTTCGCAGCTGAGTGTTAATTTGCTTTCCATCCAGAATTCCAGATCATGATTTTCATGCATCTACAATGACATGCAAACTTATTTCATGTTCTTACACACACACCTCCTCCCCAAATTAGGATTTGCTTTTCCAGGGAGGATATAGCTGGAGCTGTGTGACATTTTTCAGAGAAAACATTTTTTAACAAAAAATTTAGATTAAGGTTGACCAAACATTTTGTGAATTTATGTTGAATTGGCTGAATTGTTTTTGTTAAAAAATATATATATATATTTATTTCATTTTGATGTTTTCAGAATGAAACACTTGTTTATTCAAGGTGACTTTTCATTTTGAATTTTTCTTCAGGTTTGTTTAAGGCACTTAATTGACTTCAAAAATGGATCCAAAACATTTTGTTTGATCTGAACAAATATTTTCAACTTTTTCACTTTGGTGGGTGAGCTGAAAAATTAGTCATTCACACAGCTCTAGTTGTAGCTTGCCAGGACCTTGTGTCATTGTGATCGATCATGACACAAAACTCAGGGTGCTGTGAAGAACTGTGTTTTGCCCTATGAAACAAACCTGAAAGACGGTTACCCTGCCAGTTCTGTGGTCTTAGCAAAGCCGTGCCCATTGTCCTGTGGTCACCATGTTTGCAAGCATACCTGCCCACTTGGCTGCTGGAAGGGAGCTGGAGGCACCAGATGAATGGTATACCCAGTGTGGAAAGATCACTCACTGCCACAGGGCCTGGGGATGTTTAATGCAGGCAGACAGATGCAGACAACAAGTAATTTATTTCTCCCCCTTCTCTAATAAATATTCATGTTGATATAAATAATATATCACACACAACCTGATACCTAAATAAATAATGACCAAGGTACAGCATGATCAGGCACGAGTTGCTTTGCTTCTTTCTGCTACTTTGACTAGCAAGGGAGCTAATGAGCTCATTATTCAGATGTTAACGGAGGTTGCTCCTAACCCCTGCATGATGAGAAGCTGTCCCTTCACTGTTCAATGCTTACAAGGAAGATAGGAAAGAGTCATGTTGGAACAGGCCAACAGATACCGCCCTTCCCTTTTCCAGCCTCTTGCCTCCCAACAGTTACTGTTCCTTACAACCATTGGCAACTGAACTTCTGAAAATGATGAGCACTTTCTTCAGAGCGCTAAGTGTTCTCAGTCCCCATTGACATGGGAGTGCTCTGTGCCTGGCAGGATCAGGCTTATAGCTGTGCAAAGCCATATCATAGGGAGGTACATCAGAGAATTTCTTGTCCCCAGCCTGTGATCAGTTTTTTCTTTGGAGCATCAGGGTCAGTAGCACTTCCTGTTTTGTTTTTTTTTAGCCCACCTCTTGACTTTGCAAGTGTTGCAATTGTTCATATGTCTAGTCCGATGTTTTTTAAAGCAATATACCAACTTGTTTATCTCCATAAAATCCTGTGGCAGAGAGTTCCATAAGTTAGAGAGAGAGAGATTGATTCAGTTGAACTAAAGTCTGTGATGTTCATGAAGTTAGAGATCCTGAAAGGTTCTTCTGTCACTGGGAACAACCAAGAGAAATTGATAGCAAACTCTAGAACTTTTTATGCCTAAGCTGACTATATTTTGTACATTCTGTGTATCTTTCAATTTTGTGTTTCTTTTGCATGTGAAATTTTCAGTGTTTTCATATTTTTTTTAAAATGGCTGAAATTTTTAAAAATAGTCTCTCTTTGCCTTTTAATTTTTTGAGAATTTTCCAAATGGCATAATGATTAAATGGGCCCTGACAATTGAAGCCAACCATTTAAAAATAAAATTGTGGTTAAGTCCGTATTAGGCACCCAGAGAAGCAGCCAAGTTTTCAAAGGTGCTGAGCACTCTACAGCTCCCTCTGAAAAGTCAATAGAAGCTGTGTTGTATGCTCAACAATTTACAAAATTTGGTGCTTATGGCCATAATAGGTGCCTAAATATGGGTTCAGGAGCCTAACTTCTTAGAGCCCTCTAATTCTATGATTCTAAGTGCATCTGTTTGCTGGGGATAAAGAAATAAGGAAACATCCTTCAGAAGGTATCGTTCCTCTTATTTCCGTATGAACCAGGAATTTTTTAACAAAACTTTTTTTCAAGACCCTTTCTCATTCAAAGAAAAAGTTAGGGTAGCGTTTAACCTAGAAGCCTATTTCTTAATTGAACCCAATTAGATAATTCATTCATAATTTAAATTCTGTGCTGCTGTTTGCGTTCTTTTATTTCCTTTTAGTTGTCTCATAATATCAAGCTGGTAGCTTCTGAATCTGCTTTCAGGGCCAATGTAATATTAGGTGGCTTTTTCTGTAGACTGGTGAAGCTAATGGGAACTTTAAATATTAATACTTTTTCACTAATCATATTGGTAATATAGTCACTGTTGTTTCAGAGTAGTCTAACAGTTACAGTGGAGTGAAATACACTAAATCTCATTCCCCACTAATTCTTGAAAGAGCCATGGACAGTATATTGTACCTCTTTGATATGGCTTAGAGAACATTCTCTGCTGATGACTATGCTTTGGAAAATTGGAAGTACATTTCTCCAGGAATTACAAAGTGACTGTCCATTAGGGAGGTGTAGAGGATTTGTCAGGCTTGTGAGAAATGAACTGGAAAGAGAAAATAAATTGGGGAAAAGAAGATGCATTAAAAAAAGGAAGGCAAAACCCTTTTCAAGATGGAGAGCTTTTTAAAGTTCTGTTTAGGCTTCAGTTTTAGAACGATTTGTGCAGAATTGAATGTGTTCATAATTACATATTGCAATAGGCTGGCAGTTCTGGTCTGAAACAATCACACCCTCTTGACAGGTTTTGATTCTTTAAGATTAAGTGAGTTCTCCTGAATCATTGAGGCAGGAGACTTATTTATCCTACCAGAGCATAAAGAAGGATGAAGTGATTCTTTGAAAGAGAGGATCTAGGGTGTGGGCTGAGCAGTCCTGAGGGAGGAGCAACTAAGCCTGGGGAGAAGATGTGAGTGACTCTTTGTTATTTTAATCTTGTTTTTGATTTTAGAGCCCCATATCCCAGGAAGATAGTGAGTTTGGACTCTATGTTGTGAGACAGCTTTGAATGTAAAGAAGGCTGGATTAAATGCACGCTAAACATTAAATTATGGTTTCTAAAACGGAATTTGAAGCCTGACTTTTTAGACTGTTCCTGTGCGGTAGGGAAAATGGAGACAGTGGACATAATGAATTAGACCTGGGATTGAGGAGGGCCTAGTGTATAGAAGCGTGGACAGATCGATGATGAAATCTCTATTAGAATCCAGACTCTGCAGTTATGCAGCTAGTCCCCTACCATGCAGGATATGCTGATCCTGGGAAGGTTTTTGTGAGCTTTGACTTTGATTGTGTATTATTAAACTCTGTGCTTGTGAAGTTGCAACATGTTTAGGAGTGCAGGTGGACAAAGGAAGACAGTATTATGATGTTTGCAATGTTGTAGTCGTGTTGGTTTCAGGATTATTGGAGAGACAAGGTATGTGAGAGAGATTTAGAACCTCAGAGTTACAAACATCTCAAGAGTGGAGGTTGTTCATACCTCTGAAGTGTTCATAATGCTGAAAAAAACATTAAGATCATTCTTTCAGAAGTTTACAAATGAACTTTGACTTTAAACAGCTTTGAAACAATACTATGAGAAAGAAAAATGTTGTTTTTATCTTAATTTAAATGACACAAGTTTCAAAACGATTTCCTTACCTTGTCATGTCTGTTTTTGAAACTTTGCCGTTATTTTTTTAGTAGTTTACATTTAACATGCGTTACCTACTTTGCCCATCAACTCGAGGTCTGCTTATCCATTAGGGCCACTTCCTCGGGGGCGGGGGGGTTTGCAATTCCATTAGTGCATTGCTTATGCCACCTGTGTCTCCGTGTGGAGCTTATTTCTCCCTTCTGTAAATCCCTCCCAATGGAACCACCCTTGCAGGACCTAAATTTCCCAAGACTAGGTTTCTAAGTGCAACTGAGTGGACCAGGTCTATCAGCACTCTCAGCTGGCCCCTTATATGTCCCTGAACTCAGCAGGCCGGGTTACATAGCACTGGTCTGCTGCTACCCTTATGTGCCCCTGTACCGCACCAGACTAGACTGGAGTATGCATCTGAGCAGGCTGGGTTTAAACGGCACTTTCAGCTGCCACCCTTATATGCCCCTGGACGCAACCAGGCTGGGTCAAAATAGCACTTTCAGCTGTCACCTTGATATGCCACAAGTTCAGCATGCTGGTAACTCCTTAATGAGCAAACCTTACAAGGAACTGGGCATCACAGGGAACTTTGGCTAGGTAAAAGGAGTGTTGCTGCAGAACAATACTGAGGAAGTCTGGCAACCAACTTGATTAGGAAAGTTACTTTATTGCCAGGTACATAAAGCTCATGAATAATTATAAAAGGAAAGAAAAATGCCCAAACAGTTACAATATTGATAACCATACAAAAGAGGAAAATGATCAAACAGTTACAATATTACCCAGTTTCAACTATAGTATTGGGGAAAGCTAGCTCAAGTGAATTACAAAAGATCAGGGTTAGAGAGTTATAGTTGGACTAGGGAAAAACAAAGAGAGAAGTATGGGGGAGAATGTCTCACCACTCAGTGCAGCTCAAAGGTACCCAGGAATCAGGCTGTTCAGCTTAGGGTCTGGAGTGCTGGGGACAGGCAGAACCTCCACCTCGATCAGCAAGGAGAAAGTGAAGTCCCAGTGGACCTGAGGCACCTTGTAGGTCCAGGCAACAGATCAGGCATCAGAACAGACTCCCTCTGACTAACTCGGATAGGGGTTTTTGTAGGGAAGAAACAGTGGTTTAAGGTGGAACACTAGGTTGTTTTGGGGTAAATAATGACTTAAGGGAGTGTACCAGAGGTGTTCTGTTTAAGTGGACAATAGGAACTGATCATTCCTGGTGATGGGTGCCATTCCTTTTAGGGAGCTTACAATGCAATCAGGCAGATTCAGTATGTTGGATATCAATTGAAGATCTATTGACTAGAATTGGTCTGATAACTGCTAGGCTGGGTGTGTGCAGGCATGAGTTCATTTGTCTCAGGAGCAGGGATCCCCCATCAAGCAGTGCTTCTCTGCTTTGCCAATCTCAGAGTTCAATGCGACTCCTGCCTTGGAGCTTGGTTCTCCATTCAATATGCTAATTCTGGTTCCATCCTTGATGCAAATGACGTTTCTGCCGTCCATTCAGTGTGCTAATGGTTCACAGCTTCCATGTGGATGAGGCTAGAAGAGTTGGCCTAATTCCAGCACCCTTGTTCAAAGGGGTTTTAGGTGTGTCTCCCACTGCCTTTCATTGTTTCTGGTTTCTGGTTCAAGCAGAGGCTGAAGGTGTTGGGGGTGCGGGTGAGTTTCAGTGGCTGGTTACTATGCTCTGATTCTCCAAGAACACAGAGCTACCAAGTAACACGTGGTACTGCACTGTATTTAGACCTTTTTCTTTTTCTTCAATCTCCACTGCTGCCTGATTGAGTACTTCTGATTCCAAGCGATTGATTGGTCAGCTCATAACTCTGAGATTGTACCACAGTATCTTTCGCTGGTTAACTTCTGTTGATGTAAGAGACAAACTTTCAAGTTTAAACGGGGGTCGTCTTGCTCTGAAAAAGAGCTCTGTGTAAGCTCAAAATTTTGTCTCTTTCACGAACAGAATTTGGACCCACAAATTATATTACCAAGACCACCCAAAATGTACTATGTGAGTGAGGCTACCCCAGTGGGATAACTTAATCCCTTGTCTTGGCCTCTCAACTCCTTGAATAGTAAGGTGTTGGGCATCACATTCATCTTCAATAAAGTATCCCCTTAGTCAGTTAAGAAATGGCATTGATGAGTGCATCCTTGTCTGTAAGGATTGTAGCTCTGGCTTGTGACACTGAAGGAACACAAGGGTTAAAATTTAGGATATTGGAAAATAATATGGGTTCCACCTGGGAGGTAGAAAAATCGTCTGCCCACCCCCTTATTTCCTGGGAGAGAATAGAGAATGATGAGTAATGGGTAGAACCATTATACCTAAATTGCATCTTGTCTGTGATTGCCTGGTAGGTGGTTTATACCTGTGAGGTTATTCTCCCTCTTGTCTTAAAGAGTTTCATTAACATCTAATTGATGCTTGTTTTCTCCATTCATAGCATCCAGGTGCTGGGGTACAGTGTTCTCTGTATCAATAATGTAAAAAGACCTTTAAAGTGATAGTGTTCTTAGTGTTTTCACAGACTGGTATCTGTACCTGACTAGGGCAAAACAACCCTGCAAAAGGAGGTCTTGAACATGGAAGGGTCTTGACTGCTTCTTATAGTCCTCATCTGTGCCGGCAAAGGAATCCAAATGTGGTAGCATAGCAACAATGTTCCTATTTGTTAGGGGAACTGGAACATTTAATTGTATTAAGAACATACATGTTGGCACCAGCAGAATGACTGGTTGGCTCGGGAACCTCTAGCAAAAGCAACTTGCTGAGATAGGGGGACCAGACAGAGGCATAACACGAAATTCTAATAGAAGCCAAAAATCATTATCCTCCTTGGGAGCCAGGGTGGGGAATGTTGAATTGTGAATCTATGTCCAGTAGGTTGTATTGAGAAAAGCTGAGATTTGGATTCATGGTGGTCTCCGTATCCCCTGCGTATCATTTCAGGAGGAAGTCATGTCAGTGAAATCGGCTAAGGTTTTCAGTATAGTCATATTACTAGAGAGGAGTGGGTTGCTAGTGCTTTTCCTTTTCAACCTAGGCAGCAGCATGCTAAGAATAATTTGTCTGGAAGCTGAGTGAGCCATAATATCTAATGAATATAGGACCTGGTCCAAAGTACTTTGAAGAGTCTCTCTTTGGTTTCACTTGCTTTCGATCTAGCAAGCCCATAATCTTTCCAGACCATCCAGCTGGCAGAATCATAGAAGGATCAGAGCTGACAGCCTGGGATCTGCTTAGTGATGTATGGAATTAGCCTATGTTGGAATATTATGCCCTAGGTCTAAATACTGGTGATGGATAAAGAATTTGTCCTATCACTTGAAGCTCTAATTGCATCCCAAGGGTAGCCTGTGGGTGGGTGGAAAATTCCCAAGGAGCTTCAACAGTTGTAGCAAGCTTATACGAATATTACATTGTGTAGGAAAGGGCACGCATTCTCCTCAGTATGGCTGAGAGTGACTCTGTAAAACATTGAGAAACAGGTTTTTCGGTCAGCTACTTTGAGTAAGTCTGCTGTACTCAGTGCAGTTATTCTGGATTTACACCAGCATAATTTAGATCAGAAACTGACCAGATTCTCTTGTGCTGCCTACAGGCCAGATATGTTGCTGGTGTAACTGCATTGATTTCAGTGGAGTTAAGACCAACTTTTTTACTGGGACTTCTAATGAGTAACAAATTCATTTACTGCATGATCTTTCATGGGAGAAGATCCCATCTGAAGATGGAGGACTACAAGCACCCAGCAAAGTAGGATTTTCCCCCACAAAAGCTCATGCCGTAAAGCAATTTGTTAGTCTTTAAAAGTGCCACCAGAGTCTTTGTTTGTCTTGATGAACTAGACTGATGTGGCTACCCCTTTCAAACTTTTCTCCTGGTTTGTCTTTCATCCAGTTCATTTTCTAGCAAGGCAGTTGGTTTAGCTAGGACACAAACACCCTACCCTGAGAATGTACTATCCTTCATTATTGCACTGGGTTTGCAAGATTGAGAATTGTGTGCACTAGATGACGTGCCAGACCTCTTTGCCTGCCCAGCCTCAAACCAGCCTTGTAGACCTCTGAATGCAGAGCAAGAGTCGTTTCAGAAGAGCAGGCGTAACCTGCACTTTTATCAATCAGTTGTTTGAGAATATGCACAGCTTACTGAACTACAATTGTTTACTTGGACAACAAGCTATCTATACCCATATCTATCTATAGATAGATACAAGATCCCTCCCGGTGGAAATCAGATCAGCAATGTGTGAGCAAGTACCCCAGGTTCTGCTGATGGCAAACATCCAGGAGAACAGCTGGGATGGTTTTGCTAAGCAGCAGCAGCACCCAATAGTCAATCTGGGACCATAAACGAAATGGTTATTTTCCTGTTTAAAATGAAGACTTTCATTTATTTGAGCCAAAATAGTCACTTTGCCTAGAGCCTGGGGAAGGTGATGATGAGTTTTAGCTTGCGTGTGTGTGTGTCTGAATGAGAGAGAGGGCACCATGGATGCTGGAAGAAGATTGCTGTTCCTCTGACATGTGAAGTGAAGGATTACACCCCCGTGTGTTTAATGTAGGAGGACATGGATTAGAGCCTGTGTGCGACATTGCATGAAAGAGATTAAAGTCATCCTGGACAGTCACAAATTATGGAATGGAGCAGGAGAAGAAAGAGAAATTGCCAGTAGGAGGGGTTTGATACAGCCAGCAAGAGTGTGTCGTGTGTGTAAAGCACAGGCAGGGTAGAGTGGCAGCGAGTTGAAGTTAGAAGAAGCGGACAGTTCGGGAACATAAGTGTATTATGTTGAGACTGAAGTGAATGTAGAGGAGGGACCGAGTATTAGAGTGAGGCGACGCTGGTTGTCAGAGTTTAGTGTGCAACTAGTACAAGAAAAATCACATGGTACTGATATTATAAGTAAGGGAACTGTGTAATATACTTTCCTCAGGAGCAATGAGCAAAGATCCAGCCTTCAGTATCAAATGGGCACATTCTCTAGAGAGTGTTGTCTATCAGTTAGAACAAGGGATGGGGAATCAAGTTTTCTGAACTCTGTTACTAGAGCTCTCAGACATTAGAGAGACAGTTATATTAAAAATATGTAAGATGAGAGAATAGAAACTTTACTACTAATTTTCTGTGCAGTTTTGGTCAAGTAACTGCTCTGTGTCACAGTTTTCCTAGCTGGAAAATGGCAATAATGGGACTCCGCTTGAAGGGATATAGGAAGAAATAATTAAATGCAAAATGTGTTGAGATTCCCTGACGTTAGGTGCCGCGGAGTCTGCAAAGTACTGACCAGTTCACATGTCACCCCTGGCCTCTGTTAGATGGAATGTCAGCCCTGCTCTATGGGCATGGTACCCACTAGTCACATGAGAGACACAGAAAATAAAAGCTCTTACATTTTTGGAGCATAAATTCCTGGACTCCACTGCATCCAGTACCAAAGGCACTACTAATTAGCTTCAGTTTCGGTGAGAAGGTGAGTGGCAATGTGGGTATCTCAGTGTTTTCTGCCTTATTATTTATCACTTATATTGTGGAAGTGCCTACCAGCCTCAACCATTTTGGGTCCCATTGTGCTGGGTGCTGTACAAACATATAGTAAACGGCAGTCCTTGCCCCAAAGGTTGTGTTTCTTTGCCACACTCGGAAAGGAAGAAACAAGGCAGATTATGAAGGACCCCCATAGAGCAGAGAGTTTGCTGTGCAATTTTGAAGACGTTTGTCAGTATTTCCAGTGATGGAGGTAAACAGTGGCTGGTCTGGTGCAGAGGGAAGGTTCTACAGCATAGATGAGTAAAACTAGACCAGCAATGAGAGTTTTGTGGTGAATGCTTATTCTGTGCTGGAGATGGCATTATGCAAGTGTCTAATGCCAGCGCTCCAGTTGTATTGCATGTACTGTCTGCTTCATTTCCCAGGTTTAACATCCAACCAAAAAATTGTATTTGGAGTGCTTGTTTACGCATTTCCTGCTCCAAAAGCAGAATCTCTCAAAGCCCATGAGAAATATTTACTTACAATTATGTTGGATTTAAAGGAGAAAAATCTGGCGCTTTCTACCCTTAATAATTTGCTCAAACAGCTGTAGATTAATGAAAGTGTTGCTCAAGGCATGTTTCCTGAAATAGCAGGCAACTTGGCCTTCTGAAGTCACACTGGGTTAGGGAATGTGTTTGTAGATTTAAGGCCGGGAGTATGTAGTTTTACTACAAGAACATAGGAGCTTATATATTTCTGTATTAATGGTCCATTTATTCTAGTATCCTGTCTCTAGTAGTAGCCAGTGTTGCATGCTGTGATGAAACTAAACATGCAGCACTACATGTCATAGGAGAAATGCCTTACTGATTCCAGGTGGTGATCAGTTTATGCTCCGAAGCCTGTGGATTGATAGGCCATGTGATGATGATAATGTTGTTCTACCTAGTGCAACTGCAGAGGTGGTTCTGATTCATTTTAAAGGTCTAAACCTTTTTTTAAAAACATTACTAAGCTGTTTGCTTCAGAAATATCCTTTGACAATGAGTTCCACAAGCTGATTATATATTGTGTTAAAAGAAAATACTTTTTTGAAAGTCTGTTTTAAATATGTTGCC
Organism: Podocnemis expansa; assembly: GCA_007922195.1. Classification (NCBI taxonomy): domain Eukaryota; kingdom Metazoa; phylum Chordata; order Testudines; family Podocnemididae; genus Podocnemis; species Podocnemis expansa. The sequence continues at coordinate 19,277,322 of ML681973.1, forward strand.
TTTGGAACTCTTGTGTTTATAGACTAGAGTGACTAGGAGAGGCAGACTAGTTAAAGAGAAAATAACAGCCATTAAATGTAATTAAATCCTTATTTCTGTAATCCAGTTCTCCCATCTCTGTCAACCACACACTGACAGGGACCCTGCTCTTTCTTACAGCAGCATCCCTTTCATGATGTGGGCTGCAGTCTATGAAAACTTAAAGGCCAAAGAGAAACTTCAGCCTGGCATGTCCAGCACTGTGATGCATGGAAAAACATCCAGGGTTTACCAAGGTATGCTGCTTATATGGCCCAGTTACCATCGCTCTTGTTGATACTGCAGTAGTAGTCAGAGGCCCCAGGCAGAACCAGGACCCGGTTGTGTTACTTGCTTCAAGTCACATGGGAAGTCTGTGGTAAACCTGGATCTCTGAAATTCAGTCCAGTCCCTTAACCACATGACCATCCTTCCTCTCTAAAGCAGCCCAGATCTCCTTAGGGATCCAGATGTGTGCTAGCATATCTGAGAGTAGCCTGGCTAGTCGGCTACTTGTCGGCACACAAACTGTTCTTTCAGTAGTTACATGGGAGAGGTTTTCTATTGTTGATGTGAGCCTGACCTTTGCCAGTACAGTTCATGGTCTCCTGGTCCAATCTAGAGTTACTGGTTTGTGACCAATGACAGCTTTCGCTCCCTACCCAGATCTACCTAATCCAACATGCTTACTCCAGGGACCAGATGTCTATGCTGTCTATTGCTGGCATATCTCACCTAAGACAGGAATTCATCTCGGCATCCTTCCACCTGTGTCCCATCCAAGATCATTCCCAACCCAGAGTAGAGGGAGGATTGGTGAGTGTGCTAATGAACCAGGACAGCAGTAAGGTTGACATGGCTTTGATTGCAGTCCTCTGTGAGCAGTAGCAGCATCATGCCAATCATTCATAGCGTAGGGGCTTCCTTGATCTTTGCTCTGACAGGGATTCATGAGCTTCGTAGTGCCAGCTGAGGTCCAGAAGTATGACCCTCATCACAAGTGGTAGAAGAGTAGGTTGAGGCAAAGTACTACTTGCTCATAAAGTGTCTATGATGTATATGTGTGTGCCTGGCAAAGGAACTAACCCACCCAGTGGTTCTCAACCACTGTGTCAGGGCACATTACTGTGTTGCCACACACTGGTAAGTGTTGTGGGAAGCTGGGGAGATAACTGGATTTGGCCTGGAGGTGGTGTGTCCTGTAGGGTTGCAGTATGCCACCAAGTGTTTCGTGACCTGCAAAAGGTTGAGAACCACTGGACTAACCTATCCAGGAGTTCTTGCTGCCAATTATTTCCACTCTGTAGAACAAAGATCTACTCCCGCTTCAGGCGGATAAGGAACCCTGCTGCTCCAGCTTCAGCATGGAAGCTTCTAACAATACTTTTTATGAAAGGAGAAGCCAGCTAATCTATTCAAATGCTTCTGCACTGAAATAATAAAATATTTCTTAAAAGCATACCTGACTGAGATTTTTTTCACAGATGTCTAGCCTGATTTCTCTGCCTCCAACAAGACTGCAAATAAAAGAGCCATTCACTGAGCTGTCATTGCCAAGATCCAGATTGAACCAGCAAACAAAATGATTAGAGTATGTGAGAAAATATTTGTTTTCTCCAAAAGAAAATTTCAGTTAAGATGGAAGGAGAGGATGGGGTTTTTGGCCATCACTTTACAGAGGAAATGTCTGCTTTTTGTTGAAAAACAAAGAATAAAATGTTTCCAGTCTAAAATGCTGGAAAATTTTTCACTTTTTTGTGTAAAACCTGTGAAAGTTTTATTTACAGGGGTTGAAAACTTGATGTTTTCTGAAGATAGCAAATACTTTGTGAAAAATTCTTTATTGAAAAAATAATTTTCCATTAAACACACACCAAAAAAAAATGCAGATTATTTTGATGGAAAATTTTCAGCCAGCCTTAGAAAGACCTGAATTTCATAGAGCTGGAAATGTATTTAGTAATTAAAATAAATTTTCTTGTAAGTGCTAATGGAGAAACATTGCAGAGCATATATTTGATGCAGTGAGTGTGTGAGTGGATAAGAGACACTGAGTGTGGGAGAGCTGAGGTGACTAAAAATATATTGTCACAACATTTTTCCAATGAAAAATAGCTTTTCATTAAAACAAAAATTTTCCATGAAAATCCAGAAGCTGAAACTTCATTGATTTTTGTACTTTTTCAGTGCATATTTTCAGTTTTTTTTTTAAATAATTGCTTTTTGAAAAACCAAAAGTGGAACATTTCTTTCCAAAAAAATGGAAAAGAATTTACTAAATTGAGGGGAAAATATAGAAAAAAGACAGTTTCCAACATTTTTTTTTATTTGGGTTTTTCCTGTGAACATTCCTCTTTATCCCCATAAAAAAACCTGGAGGAAATTTTGTGCCTAAGTTTCCTTATCTCTAAAATGGAGATAATATATTTCCCCACCCCACCCCAACTCCCAGAAAGCTGTATCTTGAGACATTGCTATGATTAACACCAGAGAAAACCCTGTAAACAAGCAAAGAGAAACTGAGGGCTGTGTTGGTTGTTTAATTCACTGGGGATATGTGCAGTACTGTTGTCTCTCAGCAATATTGGGATGTGTTCCAGGGGCTGATCCTGTGAGATGCGCAACACCTTCATCTCCCACTTAAATCAGGTAACTGAGCTACAGGTGCTCAGTGCTTCTCAAAACTAAGCCATAAATCTTCAAGACCTCGTTGTCTTGAGCTAACATTTGCTTCAGCTTCTGTTCTAAGAGAAATAACTCTTGCACAAAATGATGATTAAAAAAAGTACCGAGGAATTTATTCAGAGTTGTACACAAATCAGACTGTCTCCTTCTTGGATGCAACAGCAGCATAATTTCCCACCCCCTCACATGTCTGTAAAAACCCATTAGTTCTAATGCTGCTCAGCTGCTGTGGACAGCCTGCAGAATGGGAGCTTGTTCCCGGGAACACCGATCCATCACCATCCCTCGGAAGAGTTCCCACACTGAGTGTTATGTACTGCTTCGATAATCGCCATTCATTGACAGTAGCGCTCCTGCCTAGGGCCTGTTCCGTACAGCCCCGTCTATGGTCTGCCAGCAAACCTGAAAGCTTCATCCCTATGTGTCAGGCAAGAATATTGGAAAAACATCTGCAGCTTGTCAGATCCCTGAACTTGAAACCTCCCTATTTGAGCAGATTTTGAAAGCAGAGTACAGGGGCGGTAATGTTTATCCCATTTTCAAGGCCAGAAAGCTCTTGAAACATCTATTTCCACTGTTTTAAAAAAAGGGCTAAAGTTTTCATTGCCTTTGATAGGCTCTCTGAACCTAGGAGGAGGAGAGGGCCATTTCTGATATCCACGGATCTGTATTTGAATTCTTCCCCTTGCTGGAAATCAACAGATCTAAGAAATTGCACACTTGCTTTTTGGCCACAGAGTGATGGTGTCTTTACTCCACACGTCACTCGGTGGGCTATCATCACCCTCGTTGTCTTGCTTTTGCAGTTTCCTCATCTTTAGGCAGACAAAATGAGACTGAGTAGCCAGCAACCTAATGTTTATCTGGACACACTACTTGAAAGGTAAAACACTGTTACATCCATGTTATATTTAAAATGTGCGGGGAAAAATCAGTAGGACTGGAGGTAAGAATGTAAAGGATGGATTTGCTTTCAGGAGTGAAGCTTGTACCCCCTAAATCTTCTTTTATTATAGCTGGAGCCATCGCCTCCACTGCTCGGGTCCAGTGTGGTCTTCATACTGGAAAGGGCAAAGCTCTGAATTATCATCTAGGCCTTGCTCCTGCTCTCATAGAAGTCAGTGGCAAAACTCCCAGTGGTATGGATGGGATCAGGAATCACTATTTATTGGTGTAGTGGTAGGTCAGCCCTGCTTTAGTTCTGTAGGTTGTCAGAGGGTGGGTGTGTACTAGGATGACCCAGTAGCAAGTAGGAAAATCAGGATGGGGCAGGGGGTGATAAGCACCTATATATAACAAAGTCCCAAATATTGGGATTGTCCCATTAAAACTGAAACCTCTGATCACCCTACTGTGTATTCTCTAGAGCCTTCTCTGCCCTCCTAATGAATTCATTCTTTCCATGTTCCCTTCAGAATGTAGGAGTTTACACTCCTTCTTCTTCTCTGATGCATTTCTCTTTCCCAGAGAGATCCAGTCAGATGATGCATTCACTACTTGAAATATAAATTGAAGGCTCTACTCAATGTAATTTGATGTTTGTGGTTTGTCTGAGCTAACTTCGTGCAGCTCTGAGAAGTTTGAATAGCAGTGGAGGAAGACAGAGTGATCTAGTGGAGAAGACAAAAGGCGAAACAAAAACACCGGATTTCTTTTCTGAGCTGTGCTACTCACTTCTCCTGTGACTTAGTGTCTTAACCTCACTGTCCCCCATTTTCTTCACTGGAAAAATGGATACAGTGATACTTCTCTACCTGCTGTGTGAGGCTAAATTCCTTAATGTTTCCACAGTGCTTTGAGATCGTTCAGTGGAAGGTGCTTTAGAAAGAAGTGAATAATGATAACACTAGAAAGATGAGGGCTGATGGGTTGAAAGAGTTTGGAACAGAAGGGGGAAGAGTATCAAACATGGATTCACTGTTGACCCAAAGCAGGGAGTGGACCTGCCTGCCACAAAGGGGGTCTGCTCTGCTTTTGGCTAAGGAGATGGAATGAAAGTCACCATTCACTTCCATGTAAGTGCCATGGTGAGGAAGCTGCTTATGGTTTCATGTTGTTTTCTTTCAATATTTTTAAAATTTTTCAGCTTTTCCGTTAGTTTTCTTGTGAAAGCTCCATGATTCAGTTTATTTCCCTTCATCTCACTCACTCAGTCACTCACTCACTCAGAGAGAATTTCAGTTGTGCAGTGTTTATTCTTATTAATAAAAAAAACCCCATCCTCCTTCAATTTAGTATCAGAGCCTGTGCCCTCGTGTGTGGCAGTGAAGGGAAATGTGAATCGCCCAGATATCATGACTTTGGCACCCTTTCATTAGTGTGCATGCGATATATAAAACAATAAAGAGATCATCAGGGCAGGTTTAATGGCATAAAGGCTTTTGTGCTACCACTGTAATAGTATCAAATCTGAATATACTATGTGTTTTATGTTTGAGCTGGCGTTGGTGCACTGATGCTGTGATTGCAATGAATACAAAGCAGGGAAAATAAGTCTGAGAACCATCTGGTGAAACTGAATATTAGCGAAACAAACAAACAAGGAGTCCTGTGGCACTTAAAGACTAACAAATTTATTTTTTGCATAGCTTTCATGGGAGAAAATCCCACTTCGTCAGGTGCTTTGAAGATGGGGGAACTTACAGAATGGCATGTTTTGGTATTATGCATGGCCACCTTGTAAGGGACAGAGAACTCCTGAGGGTTGGGGTTGGGGATGGGGGTGGGAGCAAAGGTATTTAAAAGATATCTGACAATGAAATTGCACCCCAACCCTGAAATTTGAGTCTTGTTTTAGTGACCCACTTCTTGGCTATCAATTGACTGGGCTGCAATGGGCTGTATTGTACATTAACCTTAAAACCATTCAAATACTCTACCTGGTGCAGAATAGGCCTTCCTTGTCTGGTGAGCCAGCTAGAACAGCTGACACATCTGTTCTCTTCCCTGTATTTGCTGTGTATTAACCTCTGGCTTAAAATCCAAGTGCCAATCAATATTTAGACTGTAAGATCATTTGGAATAGAGACTGTCTCTTATAACATGCTTTTTTGTCTACTGTTTGTGACTGTTATGACACGTCAAATGCACACAGATTATCAACTCTTCAAACTAAGCAACATCCTTTTATTCTGTGTTTGCACAGCTTCTAGCACCATGGGATCTGACTACAGGACTTGTGGCCCCTAAACAGTATGATAAAACAACTAATAAGCAGCAAGAGTAATATAGTGGAGGTAGCCCAATCAATGTATGCATTAATAATAATTGAAATTTGTGCATTATTGACTTAAACTTCTTTTCTTTGGATGGTCTGTTCAGAATGGCATCCAGAATTTTGTCTGCATCTCTAAACAGTCCCCTATCTCTTGCTTTTGTAAATCAGGGTGAGGAAATCAAGAGAATGGTTTGTCTGGAGAGATTTCTAATGCTTCTTGTTTCCAGTCAAGTTACAAGAAATCCACCTTACGTGGCAGCAGTCACCACTCAAATGTCAGCATTTACCATGTTGCCGCACAGTCACCAATTACTTGCTATTTTATGTGAGAGAAGGGTTGGCTGTTATCTTCTGTACCATTGTGTTCAAAGCAGGTGAATGTTATTTTCACCGGTAACAACTACTATGTTCTTAGTGCTAGCGATGTGTATTGGAATCAGTAAATATGAGAGTGGGGAAAAGAGGACTTTTGAGCCAAAAGAAGTTAAATTGCCATGAACTTCCCAAAAGATTGTTATGTTTACATAGGACACTGGCCTGGAAGGGATCTCCTGGGTCATCAGGTTCAGTTTCCTGCTATAACAGGCCGCTCCTTCACATAGTCCGGTTCACATCAAACTGTGTCATAAAACTAGCTAGGTGTTTCCCCCTGTCCCTTACTGCTATTGGAGATGGTGTCCTTGCTGCTCCCCTCCCTCCCCTCTCTGGCTTGGCTTTCTGTGAATACTCTAGCAACCAGGTATACTTGTGAAATTCATGTAGATGATTGATCAAAAGTCAGTCACCCAGCTTTGCACAATATACAGTGAGATATGAAGGGTGAAAGAGTTCTGGTGTATGGATGGGAATGCCTAGATATACATAACAATAGGTGGGTTGTCTTCTCCATTCTGATTTCCCCATCTCTACAGTCTGACTAAAGCTAAGCTGAATTTCAGGTTATAAATTCAGATTGGATTTAAATTTGGCAGTTGTGAACTTCTGTGAAGAATTTACAAATCTGAATCTGTCTAGCTCATCTATCAGGTTATTCTGGTGTCTCCATTAAAGTGAGGCAGTTAGGATATACTCAGTTCAGGCAGGTTGAATTCGGTGAAGGTAAACGCAGGGGAAAATGAAAAATTATAGGAGTCTTGTGTCTGTAATGAAATTCTCCCTTCTTGTTCATTTCTGCTTCTGACCTTGATGACTTCCAAAACCGGATTTTAAGAATACAAAGAAAGCTCTCATTTAATAGCTTCAGGTGCTATTTCCAGGCAGCAACCTGCCAGGCACCTCATCAAAGCTGGATATGAAAAACTCCTAGTGTATCTAGTCCTCCGCCCCACACCCACCCCAGCCAAGCAGAACAGATTTGTTTTTGATGTTATCTTTGCCTAATGCTTTTTCTGACCCCAGCCTCCCCCATTCAGTTCCTCTGCCTTCAGTCAGGGATGCAAAGGAGGAATTTGGTAGCACAACAAAGTGGCAGTTTCATTGACCCAGTCAAAGGGACAAGAAGTATATTGTGGTCCACGAGACATCAAGACGTACGCTGTGAGGCTCTCGGTGTTCCTAGGAAACATTCAGAAATTTAAACCACTGAGTGATGACTTGGCCACTGGTCTTGTATTTAAGTTTCTCTCTCTGTCTCAGTTAAATCTTCCTCTTTTTACAATGTCCATGTGAATTTGTTACTGGTGAAAGGTGCCAAATTATATATATTTTAATAGTAGCTGTGATAAAAAATTCTCCAACTTTGGAAAGACTCCTCTCGTCTCTGGGTAACTCTATCCTGAGTTTGTGTGTGCTTGAGAGAATAAATGCTGCCCAAATAGGAACCATTTGGATCCATTTTTAATACAGGAGCTGGAATGTTTCCATTAATTTTCTTAGCACGCTGTGAATATTCATGTATCTTAGATCTTGTAGAGCTGTGCTGAAAATATGTCAAGTGTCTTTTTCTTTTTATGTGGAAGTATGTGTATTTGCATTTTATAAATATTCAGTAAAACTTTTTTGAACTGAAGGGTCTGGACTGAGAGGGGCATTCTGTCTGATAAGCAGGTGCCACATGGGCAGTGGTGATGTAAGTTCTCCTGACAGTGCCCCATTCTGTTTCTTTACCCCTTATATGGAAGAATCCCTTTTTGTAATACTAATTTGCTCTTATATTATGCCTGTCATCTGGGGTGTGCAAGTGTTTTCAGGTGGAAGCTACTCATATCAGTGAAATTGAGGAACATGAGATTTAAGTGACTGGCCCAAAGTCACGTAGCACAACCAGGAATAGAACCTGGGTTCTCGATTCCCAGTCCCTTGGGCTAACTTCTGGTGAAGGAGAAGATTGAAAATCTGATCATTAAGGCACTGGTCTGAGACTCATGTGGTCTGGCTTCAGATCCCTTGTGGCCTGAAACAAGTCACTTAATCTGTCTTTTGCCTCAGTTCCCCATCTGCGAAACAGGAAAAATGCTTTCCTACCTCATGGATGTGTCTTGGACACAATCCCTTTAATGTCTGTGACAGACTCGTACTGTGGTAATGCTTAAGAACTAAGATCTAGAAATGTATCCTATTATTTCCTTTTGGGATAACTAGATAGTTAATTCTCTGGTGAACTCATTTCCTGGCCTCTCCATTGGGATTACCAACATGGGAGAGCAGTGAATGCATGTTATAATATTAACTTCTGTGATATGGACACCCCATCCCTAATATGTAGGACGTGTACCTAGTCCTGATGTTGAAGTCAACATAAACTGCAGGGCTAAATTCTCCATCTGCCTGATGGACAAAGTCCTCTCATGTAGTGTTCTGTTGTCTTGCAAAGCCTGTTTTAATGACATAGGCCTGCATGTTTGCTTCTGATTGCGCCCTCTGGTGTCACCAACTTAATGGAGTGAGTGTCACTCTGGCTGATGATCTGGGGAGAGGTTCCTGAGGAGCAGATTTATAGGTGCCCAGTTTTTCTCTTGAGAACCTGGAAATGGCTTTGCACCATTTCAGTTGGCTTGACAGTCTGGAAGGGGCTCTGCTTATTCTTCCATGAACACAAGGAAGACCGACGTATGACTACATAGAACCACTAGAATAGACCAGGGAGTAGCTGAGTCAGCTAATCAGTCATTGTTTGAACCAGGCATAAACGGATGACCTGATGTTAACATTTATGAGCACTGACTTATTTGTCTAGCTCACTGAAGACTCAGACCTAACCTCTTGCCAGCAATACAGAGCCTGCCCAAGGGCAAGGTTTGCAAGTAAAAGATAGAGGATAATGTACATTTATACATACTTCTCTGTGCAGTACATTACACATGCACATTACTGCCTTATTCATTCTATTGCCAGAAACGTCTGTAAAAATGCAGTCTTGTCCTTGATACATACTTTAATACTGTCTGTATTTATTATGATACTAATACATATTTATGTGTTATTTTGCACTTAAAGACTTTGAAGACAAGTGCCTTACAAAAGTCTAAGTAGCTTATTTTGTTGAGTTTATCGTGTAAATAGTAATAGTGATTGGAGAAAAAAGGAAATGCGCTAAACTGAACGTAGTGTTTGCTACTTATTTATTGCTAAGGAGTGAACAAAGCATGAGTGGAGCTGCGTGAACTTGACTATCTGAGAGATTTTGTTTTTTAGATAGATTTAATAAAAGACCTTACCTTTCAAGATATCTTCACACATTTAAAAGTTTTTTTTATAATATTTGTCCAGTTTTGACAAGTAGCGGTAAATATGGAATGGCCTGTGGTGGGACATTAGATGGGGTGGGTTCTGAGTTGGTGCAGAGAATTATTTTTTGGATGTCTGGCTGGTGAGTCTTGCCCATGTGCTCAGGGATTACCTGATCACTGTATTTGGGGTTGGGAGGAGTGCAGGGATTCTCTCCCAGGGCAGATCAGCAGGGGCCCTGAGGGTTTTTTCACCTTCCTCTGTAGCATGGGGAATGGGTCACTTGCTGGATTTTTCTGTACCTAGAAGTTTTTTAAGCCATGATTTGGGATCTTCATTGACTCAGTCATAGATAGGTGTCTATTGCAAGATGTCAGGTTATACTGGTCCCTTCTGCCTTTAAAAGCTATGAATCTTTGTGCTTTCCCAAATTATGTTAAATTTACATGTTGCTTAAGAATTTTTTCTTCCAGTGATTTGTGGCAGAACATCTAGCTCAAAGGTGAGCAAGCTTTTTGGCCTGCAAGCCACAGCTGGGTATGGAAATTACATGGCAGGCCATAAATGCTGTGGGAGAGGAGTGGCTGCTGTGTGGTGTTGCTTGGGGCTGGGAATGGCTTCACTCAGTGCACTGCTTGGCCCACATGGTGAGGAGAAGGTGCAGGACAGGGAGAGGGAGTGGCCATTATTGCCCTACATATCATGTTTTGCAACATTTCCACAGGTCACTTGGATGGAGCTCATGGTCCATGGGTTGTGCTGTAAGCTCTGCTGAAAAGCTTGGATGGGTTGTTTGCAGCCCGAAGGCTATAGTTTGCCCACTGAGGGCTATAGTTTGCTCTAGCTGCTACTAAAGTGGGAGATCAGTTCTTTATGTTTCTAGTATTTTTTTCCCCCCAGTGGAATTTCCTTGTTTCCCCAAAATTCAGCTTTTTATTACACAACTGTGTATCAGTGTCTCTTTCTGGGTTAGATTCCAATTGCATTTCCACTCATTTCAATTCAGAATTACTCTAGATTTGCACTGGTACAACTGTGATCAGAATCTGGCTCTGTGTGTGTGTGTGTGTGTGTGTGTGTGTGTGTGTGTGTGTGTGTGT
>ML681973.1:19288017-19360788 GCA_007922195.1 Podocnemis expansa
GTGTGTGTGTGTGTGTGTGTGTGTGTGTGTGTGTGTGTGTGTGTGTGAGAGAGAGAGAGAGAGAGAGATACAACAGTGTTTTCAAACAGTGTGCTGTGGCATATTGGTGTGCCAGAAAAACTGTCCAAGTGTCTGGTGAAATTTGGTACAAAGGTAATGAAAATCAATGTATAACAATGTTTCATCTTAAACATCTCAAAAAATGTGTCCTTTTAAACAATATTCTACCTAAACAAAATTACAACTCATGAAACGTGTGAAAACTAATCAAATTAAAAGCGTGGTTCCAGGCTTTTGATTCTAAAATGTGAACTTTCTAAATGCAGGTGGCCAAAAGGCAAAATTGAGATGATGTCTATGATTTTCCAGTGGATTTGAAACATTAATGCATTTGATCTTTCTTTAGTTTGTTGCATGCACTGTATTGCAAACCTCTCTAGTAAGACCACAACCATAGTAAATGTAAGTAATTGCAATGTTTATGAGCAATCAATTAAGCTGAAAAAAGAGAGTTTGCTGTGAAATCGTTTGTCTCATTGAAGTGTGCCATGTAGGGCTGGCCCAAGGTTTTTTGTCACCCTAGGTACCTGTGATTTTGTGTCCCCCCGACCAAGAGGCAGGCTGGCCAAGGGGCACTGGCTGAGCATCAACCTGCAGGCTGGGTGGTAGGCTGGCTGGTGTGGCAGGCCACGCAGGTGAGGGTGAGCGGGGGGCTGCATGGTGGGCTGGCTGGTGCGGTGAGCTGCAGGTCACTCGGGGTGAGTTGGCCGCAGCTAGACAAGCCATGGGCCAGCAGAGGGGCTCCTGGCTCTCCTTCCCTTCCTAGCCCCCCCCCCAGCACTTACTGAAAAAGTTTCTTGCCTTGCTGTGCACTGGGCTAGTGCCTGTGTGCAGCAAGGTGGCAGCCCCTAGTCTTTGGTGCCCTGGGTCACCACATAGCTTGCCTCTATGGTAGGACTGGCCCTGGTGTCATGTTACAGAAAAAGTTGGGAGCCATGGATATACAGTACATTTTTGCTCTTTGTAGCTTATAAATACTCTTGTATTACCATGCAAAAGCCCGAAAATCTCTCCCAGTAGCTTTGGTTTATAACACTGCAGCAGAATGGTCTGCTTGTTTTATTCCGGTAGAGTTAGTTATTTGTAATTTGTTTCTGATCCACATGCCATTTGAGGGAATTGCTTAGTAAAGCTGGAAACTGGCCTGCTTTGTTCTCTGCAACCCCTTTTCTCTTTTGCTCTTTCTTTTAGATAATTAATTGGGGTTTCTTCTTCCTTTTAAGACTGACTTTTCAGGCAGTACATGGCAGTAAATCCATGAGTGTGGGAGAGCTGAGGCCTTGTAGACTTGCCTGCAGTGGAGGATTCTGCTACCCCTGCTCTGGACTCCTGGAGAGAAAGGGCATTTTGAGAGGAGTTGCTGGCATGAATGAAGTCCTGCTCTGATTCCTCTTGACAGCTCAGATCACATCCAGAAGGGTTTTTGAACAGGAGTATGTCTTTGCCATTCACTTATACTGCTGGCTCTGTTGTGAAGAATGAAGCTTTTGAAGACATTAAACACCTATTTGAAAAAGCACCACTTATGGATTTGTGCCCTGTAACACAGACAGAGCCTACTCATTTGAAAAGGGCAAGGCTCCATATTAGGTTGAATCAGGTGGAGTCAGTGCTGGGATGAAAGCCCTGCCATAGGAAGTGATGGGGCCCCCTGATAATTTGTAATTGTGGCACTTTTCCTAGAAATTGAGGCGTCAGCTGTAGTGCCTTGGCTTGATTTTAAGTCTCTATTTTACCTCCTTGAAACATCTCTTTGCCTTTTTTTCTGGATGCAGTGTTCTCCTTCATTTCCTGTCCTAAAGCAGATGCAGCATTCTTGTATGCTCTTACATAGATGCTGGTTATCACCCCAGAGGCAGCACTGGCCAGGATCAACACCTATGATGACAATGAGAAATATGGAACATTCTCAGTCTTGCTTTTCTGGTGGGGAAGGGAAAGTTAAGATGGGTCACTTCTGTGCTGGGTTCCAGCCAATCCACAAGCCAGGAACTGGTCTGGTGTCTCCCAGAGCAGATATAAAAGCCCCACAGGAAGAACAGCAGCTCAGTTGGCTCAGTGTCACTCTAGCCCTTGGAGCTCTCTCCTGTCTGGTGGTGGGAACAGAATCCCAGAGCCGTAGCCTGCTCCAGTCCTGCTTTTGCTCCCACTTTATTCCTAGCCCTGCTCCAGCTTTGCTCTCACTCCAGTCTTGCTCCGTCCCATCCCTGGATTCTTGATTCTGGCCCTGACCAGTAGGTCCAGCCATCGCCATCAAGGTTTCTGACAAAAAGGAGTGAATGGAAAACCAGGACTCTTCCAAAGGAGAAAATGAGTAATCCTCTGTCTTCTCTGAGTTCCCACTTCTCCCCAGGAGCCTGCCCCAATTGAAACCATTATCAATTCTTATAGTAGAGCTGAATTACCTGCGGGGGGTGGGGGGGAAATGGGTGGAAAGTGAGGGCATTGCCTTGTGTCATGTGCATGCATGGCAATCAAGGGGACAGGACTGGATTAGTTTACTTGTGAATGGGGGTATGGTGCTCCCAAGCACAGTTGCCTGACAATGATTTGACCCTACAATAGTTACGCTATCCTCTTAGGTGTGATGCCCCATCTAAACTTAGCTCCACCCAGAGGAATTACCAGGCACCCAAAGGACCAGGCTTGCATATGTGTGACTGTGCATTTTTTGCACACGAATTACTGACATTGTGTCTGGCAGGTCTGTAACTGTGTGTGTGCAAAAGGGTCACAAGGTTATGCACCTCCAGTTATGAAGAATCTGGCCCTGGTTGCCTGTATGCAGGCTGAATGGGAATAGGACTGCTTTATGGATCAGCAGCCAATTGTTCTGAAAAAAGGAATAAAGAACATTTCAGCATCTAGAATTTATTGTTGAATGGATGCCACAAACTAAAGATGCCTGTGAGTCTGTCTCTTATATGAGCTGTGGCTTTGGGCAAATTCAGTGTTGTAGGAGTGTGTCTTACTAAAATTTGCAGCTGAATTTTGTTTTGTTTTGTTCGTTTGTTTGTTTTTAAATAGGAGTGTGTTAATTTTTGGCAAAAAAAAAATGAATGTTTGTTCTCCTAAAAATAGCAAATCTGTCAATGGTTTTGTGTTTGTGATCTGAGTCTGATGACCCACAATCTATTGGCAAAGAAATAAAAGAAATCATTTTCTTTTTCTTGTAGGAACCAGATGGTTTAGTTCAATCTCTATAACGTTCTCCAAATGCAGACGTTCTACAGAGGTGCAGTAAGAAATTCATTTCAAGAGCTTGAGGATAGCAGGACCAACAGAAACTGAGCTATGTGACTGAGCAGGGTACAGGAGAGAATGGGTGAGAGTGAGAGGAGAAAACTGTATGAGGTAGTTCGTTCCATAAATTTGACTTCCTCTTCTCCCTGTGAAAAAATTGCAGACTTCCCATGTTTATTCAGCACTTAAATCTAGTAACAAACTTCTTTAGCCTATAATTCTTGATCTGCAACACATTAGAGATCTGTTCCTTACAGCTATTTGCAGTTCATATGGCATTGGCTAGTTATATAAGTCACATGGCATGGGTCTGTTCTGTGTTTGGCCAACTTATGTAACTACTATCAGTAGCATGAATCTTTCATACTTAGAGCGTAATGTTTGCAAATGGCTAGTGTACAGCTGGGAAGTTGTGGCCTGGAAATATTTTATTTGCACATTTGAGTGTTAAATTTATTTTCTATAGAGAATTCACACTAGTAAACCTCTTTCGGTGCAATACCTGAGGAAAGTATGCACAAAAAATATAATATTTAAGCACTGGACTAAGCTTCCAATGGATGCTGTGAATCCTTGTCATTGGAGATTTTTAAGCACAAACCTTCCCGGGCTGCTCTAGGTATATTGGGTCCTGCCTTAGCAAAGAACAATGGACTAGATGGCTTCTCAAAGTGTCTTCCAGTCCTCTGTTTATATGATTCTGTGAAAGGGATGCACCATGTACTTTAGTAAAACACAGTCCACAGCGCCTGGCTGCACCTAGTTCCTAAGTGCAACAAGAAGTAGTTGAAGTTTGAGAAGAGATTGGAAAGAGGAGTGGAGTGGCCTGTATGACAGTTACTGGAAGTGCCAAGCACACTGAATATGGATGAAAAGAGCCTTGAAGGCAAGTGAGAAGAGTAATAAGGAAAGAAGCTTGTGGAGATAAAGATGTCTCTACCTGCAGTGACACCCCTTCCCTAGTGCTGTTCTTTGTGAAGATGCTCGTATGCCAGCAGGAGCTTCTTCCACTGGTGTAGTTAATCCACTGCCCTGTGTCAGGGGAGAAGCACCCTCTTAGTACAGCACTGTCTACATGGGGATTAGGTTTCTGTAAGTATGTCACTTGGGTGTGGATTTTTCACACCCCCAAGTGGCATAGTTTTACCAGTGTAGATTTGTAGTCTCAGCCTGGCTGGGTAAGTGAGAACACAGGAAAAGATGAAGGCAGAGAGGAAAGCAGGATGGATTTGTCAGGAGTTGTGAAGGTGAGGAGTAGAAGCATGGAGTGGGGCTTTTAAGAGCACTTAGTGTTGGCCTAGCTCTGCTGCTATTTAAGTCAAAAACTCGCAGTGACTTCAGGGCTTATGGCTGTGCTTAGCATGTTCGAGGGGCTGGAACAATGTTTTATAGTGAGGGTGCTGAGAGCCACTGAACTAAATAGTAAACCTTGTATACAATGGGAACCATTTCAAGCTAGGGGTGTGGTACTTCTAGTTCCAGCACCTCTGAGAACATTTGACAATCCCAGGCTTAATTTTTGTGTGGAAGACAAGAAGAAGCTTGTGAAGGACTAAGGAGTCAAGAAGAGGGGCAAAGTGCTCTGAGTTGCAAGAGTGGACTGTGATGATCCCTTGAAAGGAACTGAGTGTCGCCCCCACCTGTGAGAGACGAGCTGCCTTCTAGGTGGTGAGATAAAGCCCACCCTAAACAGATCAACTGGGTCAAAAAGATGGTGTGGGAAGGACACTGCAGGAGACCCTCAGTTAAGGAAGGGCCCTCAGATGGCAATTTGTACATGAGCTACGTGCAAATCTGGCTAGGGATAACTGCTGTGTATTCAGCAGAAGTGTCTGAGGGACCATGTAACAGGGCCTGGTCTATGTGTTTTAGCTGACGTTTAACTGTGTTAGTCTCCGAATAATAAATACATCCCTGAGAAAAGGAAAAGAATCAGTGGTGGTGGTGAAAGCTTCATTGATGTAAATGGCTTTTGAGTTGTCCCACTGTCTCAGCTTCAGAGGCAGAGACAGTGTCCAGTGCTGGGTTTGGAGAGATCTTGTTATGGATAGGCTGACCCCAGTTTAGAGAAGAAGATGGAAGGCTGGAGTGGAGAGGTGTCCCACCCTTGCCTCCATTGCTGAGCAAGTTGCCCGCCAGGGGGAGGCAAAACTAAAGGAGAACACTGTGTCTTACTCGCTTTGGTTATCATACGCTGAAATCTGACCTAGCCACAAGGAAATCTGTTGTTGCAGCACTCCCCAGTCTTGAAACTAGTTATTGCTGGGAGAATAACAGTTGGGAATTCTCTGCAAGGAGATTAAAAAAAAAAAAATCTGTAGAATCTGAATGACCTCCTCTGCTCTGTATTTGTCTAAATAAACCCCTCTACCTTTGCACCTAAAAGACCAACACTCCCAGAGGTGACAAAGGTCTTGCCAAGAACATGGCTGGGAGCTTCTGCTGTTATAGGACCTGACACATGCCAGGGTCGGTTGTAGCTCAGCACAGGGGTGAGTTTATTCCATTAACCATCTGGGTATGGCACTTGCAGAGAGTGTCAGTGGAATAAGCTGTAATGCTGTCAGTGAAACTTGAAGTTGCAGCTCTTGGCTTTGTCCAGGACGCAAACCCGCATGGGTTCTGGCGCAGTCCTGCCCAACTGGCAGTATGAGTTGAGGGCTGGCATTGGACAGGTGCTGCAAGGTGGGATGGAGGTGCACCATGGGCAAGCTTTTTGGACACCTTCCTGTATTATAGCTAGCTCCTGATGTGGTCCTGATGCTGTAGTATCTGTGCACATGAGTTATTTCCATTGCTCACCTGTGAGATAGGAAAACATTTTCACTTCCATTTTACACGCTGGAGAGTGATTTAAATGACTGCTATGCATGGTTTATATTGCTGCTTAGTCCCTCAGTGTAAAGAGCATGAAAATCAATCAAGGATTAAAAGAGAGGAAAATGTATCAGCTTGGTTTGCAGGAAGTAAAATATGAATCACCAGCTGCCTTTTCCTCTCTGACTGATTCCTGCTCATGACATTGACAAGAACCCTACTTTCCAGCAGTGTGGGTGTGGTTTGAATCAGGAAACTAACCCGGAGTGAGAAGCTCTGGATATAGGCTTTGTAAATCAGGAGGGTTTTTCCTTCCAATTGTAAGGAGTAAGTAACCCTACAATGGGTTATGAGACAACAGAACTGAAAGCTAGAATGGATCGGTGCTTACAGAACAACAGTATTTGATGGGTAAACTTAACTGAAAGGCCGAGAATGGAGCAAATAGGTTTCTGGGAGCAGATTTTCGAAGGTATTTAGGTACCTAAAGATGCAGATAAGCACCTTGTGGGGCTTTCAGAAGCAGTTAAGACCTGTTACTCCTTTCCACTAGCTGGTAATGGATTTTCATCCCATTGGTATGGATAATATTTTTAAGAGTAGTACTTTTTGATAGGGGCCAGTGCTGTCTTGCAGTGCAAGCATTAGGATAGGTGTCAGGAGATGTGGTTTCTATCTATTCCCAGGTCCATTACTGATTTCTGTGTCCTTGGGTGGGTCTCTGAACCCCTCTACCACCATTTCACAATCTATAAAATGGGATAATGAATATTTACTCTTCTTCTGTGAAGTGTTTTGAGATTCTCTCATGAATAGTACTATATAGCCACAGGAAACTTATAGAGTTAACATTGTAGGGTCCTGCTGGAATGGGATGGCCATAGGGAAGAAGGATCTAGTGGGCCATCTCATTGCAGGAGTCTGTTTTGTCGCAGGACAATTCGGCGACAATACAACAGAGCTTAAAGGAGCAAAAGAAGGAAATGAAAGTGAATTGTTGTTTATGTTCCAAATGAAGCACTTCGTTTCCGAGGGCAAAATGAGGTACAATTAAAGTAATAAAATCTGACATATTAGCAGAGAGGTGCAAAGGTTTGTGAAGCTGTGAAAGTAATTGCTTTGACTCTTGTAGTGAAGGACCAGGGCAAATGAAGTGCTGAATTATATTTTTCCACCCCCCATCCCTGCCTTCTCATTCCGACATGTTGCATAACTCAAAACATCACCCTTCCCACTGCAAACACAGTTTGAGAACTGTGGAGTCTTGCCTCCTGACCGTTGCTGGATAATCCTGTAATAATCAGCTATTGTTCCTGAACAGGGGTTTTCATAGATGGGGAGAATATTATTTTCATTGTGCTTTCTAAGGACCCCCAATTAGTTCTTGTTTTTAACCCCTCTTCTCCCAGGCCAAAGGCTCCACATCACATTTGCCATCTTTTCAAAGTGGGATAAAGGGCTTCATCTTAGAGCTGGTCACCATCACTTAATACTTGGCCATAGGGGTCATCACTGTCTTTTACAAAGTATACTTGGCCTCACACAGCAAGGTTGCATTTACTGCCATGGTGCACCTCACCCCAGCCCATGAATCACACCATGATATTCCATGCAGCAAAAGCTGAACCTTACTGCCCTACACCATTTCTTCGTTTTCTTCCCTTGCTAGCTC
Organism: Podocnemis expansa; assembly: GCA_007922195.1. Lineage (NCBI taxonomy): Eukaryota > Metazoa > Chordata > Testudines > Podocnemididae > Podocnemis > Podocnemis expansa. Next base: position 19,295,810 of record ML681973.1, read on the forward strand.
TCATACACCAGCACATTGTTGCTGCTATGTGGGCTCCCAGCACCTCTTGAGGAGATGTTTTAAACTGTAAACTAACCTTTTATCATTAATTTTAGAAACAAAAATATCTTTTGAGTTTATTTTTAATTCCCAGGAAATGAGCTAATTACTACCTGGATGTTTCATAGGAGTGGCTCATTTGGTCAGGGGTCAGCAGAGAGGGAGAGGGAAGGGTTCCCAGCTGCTGGGGAGCCCGTCAGCTTGAGAATTGCTGTTTACCTGATGCCACGCAGCACACTAACACCAGAATGCCTGTCCGCGTGTAGGCTACTGATGTGATCTGATTTTCCTGCTGCTGGTTCAGCGGGAAATCTGCAGATCACATTGGTAGTCCAGGCCATGACAAAATCATGATGGAAGTTGAGGAAGTTGACAAGAAGCATGAAGTAGGGGTGGGATGTGTGTGCATTGATGGTTTTCAAATAGGACTGTGAGAGAAAGGAGCTGGGAGAGGGAACAGGTTGGCTGTGAGAACAGAGGTAAGCTGGATACACACATTTTTGGATCAGGATCTGTATTTGCACCAGTGCTTTCCAACATGAACTAGATCTACTGGAGAGGATGGCTTATGGAGCTGAGGGACAAGGGGCCACAGTAGAGAAAACCATACTTGTCTTTTGTACCTTAGCACCTGATGTTGCAGATAAGGAAGAATATTTGGAAAGCTGATGGGCTCAAAGATCTCTGGCATAAAGCTGTGCTGTCAATATTTGTAAACTTGCAAAGTTCTGTCTACAGGATTGCACTATATTGAAAGCAGTGGAGGGACATTTATATCCAATGCTGCACTGTTTAATCTACAGCAACTTCTTCATTGGGTGCAGAGTGGGAAGCAACTACCATTTGAAGAGGTGTGGGCTCCTATCTTTCCCTCTGGACACTCGGATCGCTGACAGCAGAGTGCAAAAGGCCACATATTTTCCATCTCTTGCAAAGACCAGGAAAGTCTCATGTGAAACGCACACTTGGTTTCAATTTTACATTGTTTTCCTTCTGAACTCAAAAAAAACAGAAAAAAGATGATTAATCTGAATAGTAGGTCCATATGTAGTGCCTTGAACTTCAGGATCTCATCCTCCCTTTGAGGTAGTTAAATTTGATTAGTGTGCTTTCAAGGAAGAGTAGAGTAAGATGAGGAGAGATTGTGACTTAGTAGAGGTTGTATGGAGACACTTGCGGACCTAGAAATAGAATTCAAGCCTTCTGGGCCTAGTCCTGTGTCCAAAGCTCTAGACGTACTTCTTATACTCTCCAGGCTCAATATGTAAAGCACAGCAAGCATTTAGTCCTCTTCAATTAAAAAAAATCAAGTGAATTTAATAATTAATGAAGGGAGTTGAACCGACAGCCATTTGCCATAGAGTAGATATGGTAAGTGCAGTAGACACATGTTTGTTTTCCACTCATCCAGGAGGATTGCAATTAGGCACCAGAAGGCAGCTCAGTGATCATGTCCATTAAGCCTTCTTGATGAAAGGGTGTAGCAGAGTTGGGGTGAGGATTTGGTGCTGGGACCCAAAGCCATAGGCTAGGACTTGTGGTCAATGGCACCATTATTTTGCAAGCTCACCTTACAAATTTTCAGCCCTAAGCAGTGGAAGTTTCATAGGACCAGATATTCTCATGATATTTTTAGCACCCTGTGTGGAAATCTCATGAACTTGTGTGAATTTAGTCCTTCACAGGAAAATAGGACCATTCTAGGTTTGGAATATTCCTGGGATTAAAACTGAAGGGGTGAGTTCAGATCTGGAGATTTAAATCTGGTCCTCCCTTGTCACCCCTGAAACCAGAAGCTGTTTGGATCCAAGATCATTTTCTTCTGGCAGCTTATGTCAGTAGGCATGGTAATGGCTTTTGTGGTTTAGACATCTGTCCCCTGGGAAGCACAGAGAGAGGCAACTGTAATCCTATCATAAGTGAGCACACAGGAATCTGACACGGAAATGGTGCCTTTCTGCCACTAAGGATCTGGGCTGGATTTGAACTGATGCGTAACATATATAGAGAAGTTCCAAAGAGGTAGCTGTGTGAGTCTACTTAAGCAAAACAAGCAAGGAGTCCTGTGGCACTTTTAAAGACTAACAAATTTATTTATTGCATGAGCTTTTGTGGGAGAAAATCCCACTTTGTCAATCCCACTTTTCCAGCTCTCTGAGCCATCAGCCCTCAGTGAGGAAGGGACTGATATATAGATAGATTTTTTTTTTTTGAACTAATATCTGTGTTCTTTGGATATGGCAAATGCAGCATGTGAGCCCTAATCTATTGTTCTGTTTAGCACTGCTAGTATGATCAGGTTGTTTCTGTTCAGCATTATTGATTGCTTTTGGTAGGAAACCCACAGCAACAAAATACAATTCATTGCTGACCTTTCACACTAGCCCTGCTGTGGCTCTGAGAGACATGCGAATTTCAGGGGAGGGAAACAAAACTCGGTGTATGGTCTAAAGTCAGACAGAAGACTGTACAAATTGCACTATAGTATGAAACATAACTAACTTGTAAATGTAGTCTGGATCTCAGTGGTGGGTCCTTGCTTCTCTCATGATGATCTTGTGTCCTTTTGCTAACACTTTGGTGCTGATTACTTCTCTCTCTGCCACTCCCCATCTATCCACCCTGTCCTCTCTGACATCATCTCTTGGAGCCACCATCCCAAACTAAATCTTTATGAAAACTGATTTTTCTCCACTTTCTCCCAACTTCCCAGGCCATTCTTCCCTGCATCCCTTCTATATCTCTGTCGCAATCTTCATGATCATTGCTATCTTTCTGATGCATAATTTCTAGTGTCATCTTTGGCTCTTCTCTCACTCCCGTCCACTATGTGCAGTTTTTTACTAAACATGTCATTTCTTCTGCTTTAATATTTTTAAAAGCCCTCCTTTCCTCCTTGTTCCTGCAGCTGAAAACCCAGAATCATTGCGTAAAATAGTATAAAATTGTACTTTTTGTACAAAAAAATAGTCAATGTGTTGAGTGACCTGATCATAGTGTTCCTTTTTGGGGTGGCAAAACTATGTCTGGAAAGGACCAGTGCCAGACATACCTTTTATTAGCCTTCTGATGCTCCAAACTCAAATTACTTGTCCTGGCTTATCACAGGAGGTGTAGAGGAGGCATAAGCATGAAAAAACAGCAAAGAAAAATATTCTCTAAGTGTCTTTGAATTCTGATGAGTGAGTCATTTTGTATCTGAGGCAAAGGTTCAGGTCATGCATCCAAAGATGCTGCAGAATCTGCAGCTGTTGAAGAGCAAGTTGGATATCATTCTGCTTATACATCTTTAATGCCATTGCCTAGTTGGTTCTGATTTCTTACACTTAGTGGTCAGCGGTGATGTGTGAAGCATAAAGGAAGTTGCTTGATTTTTCTGATACCAGTCTGAGCTTGCTGTATTCTGTCAGTTCAGGGAAAATCATGTTCAGATTTTTAACGAGAAAGTTGGATGTGACAATCATTGGGAGGGAAATAAATATGGAACTCCCAGGTTGTTGTTCATAGCGCTATATCAGGCTGTCATCTGTCATGAGCTAAGTAACATCCATGTTTGGAAGGGAGACCTAGGGAAGAACAGGTGTTTAAGACTGTAGTATTGGCTGCCATTCATTCCTCAGAGTTAGGGCTAAACAAGGGCCTGGGAGAATGGACAGGCTTTGTAGTATGACCTGAAAGTCAGTGAGATCCAGGCCTGCAGGGAACTGAATTCAAATTCCAAGTAAATATCCTGTCTACAGGTTCCCTCATGATTAGATCAGGGAGCTGTTAGCTTGGGAGGCTTAGCTGTTCTCAGTTTCAGCTTTATTCCATGAAGGAAAGGCTGTGTCAAAGGTAACAAGGACCCAGCACAAAAAATACACCTCCAGTTGAAGAAACAATGCAGATTATGGATCCATGGGTGCAATGTGATCCCAGAAAGGAAATGCCCCTTGATGGCTAGACTGACATGTTCCCCACAGGCTAAGGACCTGTGCAGTTATAAAGCAATCTCCCATGTGGCATGCACTGCAACAATCCAACCTCAGGTGACAAAGGCATGGATCACTGTGGCTAGTGATCTGGAAAAACAGTTCTCAACCATGTGGTCACATAATCAGAAGCACTCTGGCTACTGCTGTTACCAGAGCACCTTGAAACAGACTTTGTCTGGAAGAAGCCCTAGGCTTCAAACCTAAAGGAGACTTTGCGCCCTGTATCACTTCACAATATCCCTTTTGGCTTCATACTCTTGTTGAGCAGTAGGAATCAGAGACTAGAACCTGCCTGAAACCCTTTAGGGCAGAAAACAGTTTCTCATTATTAACTTCAGCATCTTCTCCACCAGCAACCAGGCACCCTTCATGATTCCATCTCTTTGCCAGGATTTAGTTGTGTAAACAGCGCGTTTCAGTGAACAGCATCACAGGCAGCTGATAAATCTAAAAGAATCTGCAGAGACACCCGATTGTTATCCATCATGTTTGGTAGATCATTGATCAACTAAACTAGCCCCATGTCTGCACCATTCTCCACATAAAACAATCTTTGAGAAGTGTGGCCACTGTAAATCTAAGTGGGAATGGTGGAAGTCCCAAAGGTGAATCTATCAGTTGGGGAGTGTTGGGAGGGGGGTTGTTTTTTGCAAGGGCTGGCATCCTTGCCATCCAAGTCCAAATTTATGTAACTTTGAACCTGATCTAAAACTCATTGAAGTCAGTCAAAAGACTCCTACTTGCATTAACAGGCTTTCAATCTGGCCCCAAATAGCCATCTTTCCCTTTTATTTTTTTATTTATAAGACACGAGAAGTAATTCTTCCACTCTACTCAGCCCTGATTAGGCCTCAATTGGAGTAGCGTGTCCAGTTCTGGGTGCCTCATTTCAGGAAAGATGTGGACAGACTGGAGAAAGTCCAGAGAAGAGCAACAAAAGTGATTAGAGGTCTGGAACACTTAATTTATGAGGGAAGATTGAGAGAAGTGGGTTCATTTAGTATGGAAAAGGGGAGACAGAGGGGACATGATAACAATTCTCAAGTACCTAAGATGCTGTCCTGAGGAGGAGGGAGAAAAATTGTTCTCAACTGCTGATGATAGAACAAAAATCAATGGACTTAAATTACAGCTAGGGAGGTTTAGGTTGGACATTAGGAAAAAATTGCTAACAAGGTGATTAATCACTGGAATAAGTTGTCAAGACAGGTTGTGGAATCTCTATCAGTGGAAGCTTTTAAGAACAGGTTAGAGAGACGCCTGTCAGGGATGGTTAAAGAGGGTACTTGGTCTTGCCAGGAGTGTAGGGGACTGGACTTGATGACCTCTCATGGTCCCTTCCAGTTTCTATGATATTCATTTGTGTGTTATTTCCCACTTCTTGTCCTAAGTAATAATAGGCCCTGTACGTCTCAGGGTGCTTTAGAAAGGAGCAGAGTACCATTATCTCCATTTTACAAATGGGAAACTGAGGCATGTAACAGTAAAATGACATGCCCACAGTCCTTCATCAGGCCCTCAGGAGAGCAAGGAATAGCACCCCGGTCTCCCAAGCCCCTGTTTGTAGTGCTGTCCATTAGCCAGACAACCACTCAACTGTTGGATAATGTTGCTACGGCTACTACAGAAAAGCTGCTCTTCTTCCATCACAGCAGTGGTTGCTTTGTAGTGCTGGCCAAAGTGATTTCCACATATACTCTTTAAAGCTTTTTGGGACCTTTCAGGGTATGAGGAGCTGTTTGTTATACATGTCAACAATAATATTTTTGAATGATGGCAATAAATATTTATGGATTCAGTCGGCTTTCCAGATGAAGTCTGTCCTTTTCTGTTTCACATACAAAAGGTTGCTGGCAGCAGACGTTGAAGTTCTTTCATCTACAAATTCATTAACTTGATTTAATTTGCTATCACTGTTCTGTGGAACACATTTGGCAGCTAAACCGATAACCTACTGGACCAGTCCTGCATGCCCCTCACTTCCATTGATTGTTCTTTTGACGTTGTTGCTGGGAATAGGGGAATGCACTGGTAATGCCACATGAAATGTCAAGCGCACAAAAGCTCTATTAGTTTGTACAAGCAAAGGGCAGATTGCACAGAGCGCCTTCACTTAAAGGCTAGGCTGAATGCAAAATCCACAGCGCAGTAACACAGAGGTTGTGGCATAAGGTTACGCAATGCAGGAAATTCCAAAGTAAAGACGGTTGCAACAGCTGAATCCTTAAAAAGCAGGTTTCATTCTATGGATAAACATCCAAGTGATTTTTGAACTGGTTGCTTTGGGTGGTGGTGGCTTTGTCTCTATTTTTAAATATGGGGGGGGGCACAATCTCTGTATGAAAGAAGGTGTCTACTCCCTTCCTGTCTGCTCCCTTCCAATCTATTTGGTTTTTAATCTGGATTAGCTACTACATGTTGACAAGTTCCAAAGAGGTAACCATGTTAATCTAGTCCAGCAAAACAAACAAGGAGTCCTGTGGCACTTTTAAAGACTAACAAATGTATTTATTGCATGTGCTTTCATGGGAGAAAATCCCACTTCGTCAGATGCTTAGAAGATGGGGGAATTTACGGAAGTGGGATTTTTCTCTGATGAAAGGTCATGCCGTAAATGTGTTAGTCTTTAAAAGTAGCACAGGACCCAAGGATTCAGCTGTTGCAACTGTCTTTACTTTGGAATTTCTAGCATTGCATAAGCTTATGCCACAACTTCTGTGTTATTGTGCTGTGGATTTTGCATTCAGCCTAGCCTTTAAGTGTTGTTGATTCCCCAGGCCTGGTACAGAGCCAAGGTGAGATGGCACAGGTATAGATCAGGGGTTTGTTACAGGAGAGGGTGAGTGAGGCTCTATGGCCTGCATTGCACAGGAGGTGTCAGGTAAGATGATCATATTGGTTCCTTCGTACCCTAAAGTCTGTGAGGCTTTGATGCATGAACAAGGAAATTGTGTACACTTAAAATATCCCTCAGGAAATTTCTTGAGAGAGAGCTCATGGAAGCTTGTCTTCAAACCAGCCATCGTAGGAGACTAGAGGCCTCCTCTGCTCAACAGTGTTCACTGCATGCCTGCAGGATCTCAAATGACGACTCCTAGACCTAGTCTATGTCTACATTATGAGTTAAGGATGTGACTCTCCTCATGTACCCATGCTTGTGCAAAGGGGAGTATAAATAGCAGTGTGGCCACAGCAGCACCAGTGGAGGCATGGCTGATCCAGGTCAAGTACAGACCTGCCCGAAATGGTAAAATGTCTCAGCCAAGCCTCCACTGCCTGTGCCAGCTTGGCTATGCTGCTGTTTATACTCTCATAAGCTAAATGAAAGCAAGAATGAATAATCTGCATGCATGAGCAGGGGAATTATACCCCTAGTCATAGTGTAGGCAGATCCTAGATTGTCATTTTCACAGGCTTGGTCCAGCTGCCCCTGCTGGACACTCACCAGGTGGATATGTTTAAATCTCAACACTGGACCCTTGTCGTTTTGGCTTGCTGTGTCTGAACAGCATCCAAGCACTGCCCCTGGCTTTGGGTTTCTGGGCATGCTTTCAAGGTACAGATAATCCATGTGGAACCTCCTTTTGAGACATATGATTTCTCAAGCTGGCTGCCTAGGATGTGAAGGGCAATAAAGTTTATTAGTATTAGCTCTCTTGGACTCACCAGACGCTTAAACACATCTTTCTCATAGCACCGACCTTGTGGGCACTTCAGTTTACAGATTTACCCTTTCAGATACCAATAATAGTTAAAGCAGGCAGAGTCTTTCTGTATGATTTCTCTTGACTTTAGGTGGCACAAGAGATGTACTGATCTAGGCAGAATAAAAAACACCTGTACACAAATCCCTACTTCCGTTTCCTCACCACTCTTGAACATCCTTTGAGTTTTGGGTCAATGTTTTTTCTGGGTTCCAGGACCCTCTCTGGGATTCCACTCCTCCATGTTAAGATTTTCTTCCGAAACCTGGAGTCACTGCTGGCCCTTGTGGTGAGTTTCTTCTAGTCCTGGCTGGTCCTGATGACCTAAGATCATCTTTGTTCTCCGCTTAGTCCCTCTGCAAATCTCTCTAGCTCCTGGTTGGTTTGTTCCTTTTCTGGGGTAATTATGTTTCTCCAGCCACCTACGTGAAGACAAATTTGGTTGATCTGGTTCCTCTAGGCTTCTGCTGTCCCATTGTGCTGAAGTGCCATGTTAATAACTCTCCATTGTCCCTGGTCTGGGAGTGATGTGACCTCAGCTCTGATAGCAGATGTGCAACCCTATATTCACAGGGGCGTACAGTGACATAGCAATTTTAGCAAGTCAACCAGTATTTATAAGTTGTACATAGACCAATCCTGCCAATTATTTCAAAAATCTTCTTGTCTGAACTCCTGTGTAACACATGCCAAAAGACTTCCTGAATGAGTTCCTTTTTGAACTAGAGTATATCTCAACATGTAAAGCCTGCTCCTCCAGCCTTTCTTATCAAGCCACTATGCCTTTTAATTGATGGGACTTCAGAAAAATTGCCGACTGTTTGGAGCATTATCTGTCTAATCCTGCCAAATCCCCAAGCCTTGTACTTCTTGTTTTGCAAGTGGCTCCTATCTGTATCGAAAGTACTATGTGGTCAGATCTTCAGCTGGTGTAAATAGGCTCCTTTGAGATCTCTAAGGCCATGTCTACACTACAGAAGCTTCAGTGGCCTAGCAAGATCACCATAGCTGTACTTCTCACGCCATAGTTTTTCCATCACTGTGGAAACACCACCTTTCTGCATGATAGTTAGATTAGTGATTAGTTAGACATAGCTGCATAGCTTTGCATTTTTCCACATTCTTGAGCGCTGTAGCTATGTTGACCCAAGCTTGAAGTGCAGCTCAGGCCAGATTTTATTGGAACATCTGTAACCAGATTTATTACGAGATCTGTAACGAGATCTGTCCTATTTTGCCCTGATCACTTTGGTCATTGTATGGCTGTTTGGGGGCTTGAATTGTTAAACCAGATCTAGGTGATGCAAAAACACAGCTACCGAACTTTAAAATGATGATAATGCCACTTAAAAATAAAAAAGCTAGTAACTTTGCTGAGAAGACTGGGACTGACTAGCTGAACACATTGGTAGCGAAACGTGGAGCTTTTTCTCAGTTGTCAGTTTGATGCTAGACGTGATGTCATAAAAGCACTTCCAAGTAATAGTTCATCCCCACCTGGGCCATAATAAATCCTCTATTGTTGATGTAACAATTTTTCTGGCAAAAGTCAGGATGCCAAAAACAGAGGAAGAAGATATAAAGAGAAGAATAAACAGTGAGAGAGGAGCAGATGAATGGGTTTGCAGTGGAGACCCCATTTACATACAACACCCACAAGTAATTATAACAGGTAAAGCAGAAGAACAGAAAATATGATACACTAGCAGAATACACTCCTTGCTTCAAGTTTTGCACAACAAGCTGAGAGATCGCCATGGTCTTTGAAGGTGGAAGAACATAGTGGCACAGGGGCAAGTTTCCCTGGCTGCAGACGTCCTGAGGTGATGGGTGAACAATAGTGCCAGGATTAATATCTCAGTGTCCATGCTTAGGACCCATGCATTTGTTCATTGTGATAGAGCCCCAGAGAAGCTTATGCATTTAACATGAGGCGGCAACTAACTTATACAGACATTGCCTCTGGTCACACCCATTTTTAACACCAGCCACACTGTATTTAGGAACCTTTTTCAGGGGTTCTTGTATGATTTTCCTGGGTTTTCTGTTTATGGGGATTTTTGTTTGTTATTTTTTTCCCTTTTGTTTGGTTTTTCGCATTTACTTGTTCTAGCATTTCTCCAATTTGCCATTGAAATTAATTGCTGTTTTACCAGAACTAAGTATATCATGAAATCAGATTTAATTCTTCTTTGGTCTCTTTCAAAAGTAAATTAGGATTCAAAATATCTGGAATTTGGGTTCAGATCTGAAGAGCATTTAAATATTAGACTGTTTAACTGGAGTTGTTCTGAACTCCCTGATTGCCTGCTCTCAGCAGAAGTGAGCAAGGAATCTTAAGAGAACAACCTGGCCATTGTGTGAAGTTTCTGCTTTGGTTGTGTCGGAGGCATAGTGTCCAGAAGCAGAATCCCTACCAGAGAATTTTGCCATTTGAGCCTGGATTCCTAGAAGGAAACTGAAGTGAAGATGCCCAGGAAAATGGCAAAGAACAAGGGAGAGAATAGTTGGATGAGTGTTTCTGAACCTACCAAAAGGTTATGTTTGGGTTCAAGTCTATAAGTGAGCAACAAAATTTTTTTTTCCAAGCCAGCTTAATCACGTATGGTCATTTGTAACTATATTTGTGAGAGAGGTTTCTTTATGGTTATCAATTTTGTTTCCAGTGTATATTTAGCAAGGTTATTTAATTGATCAGAAATCTAAGATGATTTTTCAAAAATTTCTGAAGTACTGCCAGTATCATCTGATCATCAGGTAGTAGTTTTTAGACATCAATCAACCTATTCACCTTCACCTCCACCCACGGCCAATGAAGAGTTTTTTCCGTATAGCTTGTTTTCCTGGGCTGTAGCTAGCCCAGATTCTGAGACGTGTTAATCTGGAGCCTGTTTGAACAACCATTTCTAGTGTTAAGCTAGTCCCAGCAGTTTAACCTTCCCTTACTACACCTGCATGCAAGTGTGCGCACATAAGAAATAGCTCTGGAAGGTGAATAGGTGTCAAATCATGGTATGACAGAAGGGTGACTGAAGCTGTTGACTCTATCTTGCAGGTAGAGTTGATGATTTAGTTGACAGTTCCACATGCTTGTTGCAGGCAAGGCCAAATGTTGAATGCAACTCAGATCACCCAAGATGAGGGAGTGTGGGGGAGAGACGGGGTTCCCGGGACTCTGGCCTTTGGGCTGTTGTGTTGTGTTTTGGTGGTGTGCCTGCCAAAGAATGACTATTTGTTTCCTGTGCAGTAGAGGATGGGGCAGATCTAGATCAGGTGTCAATACCATGAGTGCCTGTCTGTCCTGGAAGGAGATCTGAATACTCTGAGGTCTTGTTTATGTGGTAGGGGCTGGAACATCAGAGCTACAGCTCTGGAGCTCCACTGATCTGGCAGTGGAGACACAACCTACAGCAACGGAAGGGTTTTTTTCTGTTAATGTAGAAAACCTGCCTCCGAGCAATGGTGGCTAAGGGCTCGTTTATACTGACAACCGCCATCAGATCGATCTCCTTGATTGACTGAGTGCATCTGTGAAGACCTGCTCAGCTGATGAGGAGACTGATCCAGTAGAACCGCCCCTGCAGAAGGAGTAGCGCTGAGTTGCAGGGAAGGGGTTTTCCACCAACTCAAGCTACTGAAAACACCGGGTAAGTAGACGGTAGACAGTTGGAGGGAGATATGCAAGGTTATTTTAAGTACTTTGCATATCTCCCTTCAGTTGTCATCAAAACCACACCATGGTATAGATCAGGGCTAAGTAAATGGAAGCATTTTCCAATAGACTGAAGTGTGCCTAAACCGGGGCTCTGGTCAGCATTATGACAGCAGTCAAGGCATGTGGGTTTTTCACACCCATGAACACTGTCATGATGTTGAGCCTAAGGATAGACTAGGCCTATGAGTAGTCACTATTAAGTTAATGAAGGAGCATTTTTGGGGGTGTCAAACATACGACCCAGAGGCTGGATACAGCTCCTGAATCTCTTCTGTGAGGCCTACGACTACACTTCGTGAGACCACACTGGAAAGTGTAGGCCCTAGTACTTTGATTTATGGTATCTATGGCCCACTTAAAGTACATTTAAGTAAAATTTGGCCCACAATAGTAAATGAGTTTGATACCCCTCACACAGGTAGAAAGTCTCCATTAGAACCGTCTAAAGGCTAGATCAGTGGTTCCCAACCTTTTTGATTGTGTGAAGGTCATGCCAATTTGACATACATGCCAGATGTGCAAAGAACATTGTGTCCATTAAACACATGGGTCCATACCCTTTCCTCCTTATTGTTCTTATTGCTGGACAGCAGGTATACCAAATTCTGACTTCCAGTAGTTTGGCAGATATCCTCCGAGCACTTACCTGTGCATCCAGAGACCAGGAGCCCTTTAGGAGTAATCAGGCCCTTCTGGATTAATTTGTGATTAAGTCACAGGATTGGGTTGCAGGAGACCTGGCTGTGCCATGCCTTTCTTGATGAGCTTGAGCAAGTTCGTGTCACCCCTCCATGCCTTAGTTTTCCCATCTATATTTAGAGGACACTTCCTTATTTCACTGCCATATGTGTGGTTGAATTTCCTGGTATATATAAAGCACTCTGGGATCCTTAGATAGGAGGCATTATACCACTGCAAAGTATTAAATATTGACTCTCATCACTTTCTTCATCTGTCCTTCCCCTTGAATCTTTTCCCCCTTAAACTTCAATGTTCATTTGCACTGTTGATGTGGTCACATAAGCCTGCTTGGTTGCATCACCCCTGGGACCTGTAATGAATGTAAGGTCACTGTCGGCCAGTTTGACTTGCTGTTAATGGATACTGCTTTAACCTTCCATTGCATCACAGAAATCTGTGAATAATATTCTCTTTCTCCTCTCATCTCCTTGAATAATGTCATAGCTGACCTGCTCCTTTAGACACTTGCTTTGATTTTAAATTAAGATGAGACCATGGTTTTGTCCAGCCGGGCCTTAAACACCTCCAAAGATGGAGACTCCACCACCTCCCTTGGCAGCTCATTCCAATGCTTCAACACTTGCCTAGTAAGAAAGTTTTTTCTAATATCCAGCCTCGACCTCCCTAACTGCAACTTCAGACCATTGCTCCTTGTTCTGTCCTCTGTTACCACCGAGAACAGTCGAGCTCCATCTTCCTTAGAGCATCCCTTCAAGTAGTTGAAGGTTGCTATCAAATCCCCCCTCAATCTTCTCTTCTGCAGACTAAATAAGCCTAATGCTTTCAGTCTATCCTCATAGGGCATGTGCTCCAGCCCTTTAATCATTCTGGTTGCCCTCCGCTGAACTCTCTCTAGCATGTCCCTGTCCTTTTTGTAGTGGGGAGCCCAAAACTGAACACAGTATTCTAGATGTGGCCTCACCAGTGCAGAATAGAGGGGAATGATCACATCCCTTGATCTGCTGGTAATACTTCTTTTGATGCAGCCCAGTATGCCATTGGCCTTTTTGGCAGCAAGAGCACACTGCTGACTCATATCTAGCTTCCCATCCACCATGACCCCCAGGTCCTTTTCTACACTGCTGCTACTTAACTGAATGTTCTCCAGCCTGTAGCAGTGCATGGGGTTTTTCCGTCCCATATGCAGGATTTTACACTTGTCCTTATTGAACTTCATAAGATTTTTATTGGCCCACTGTTCCAATTTATCTAGGTCTCCCTGAATCCTGTCCTTGCCCTCCAGCGTGTCTACTGTTCCCCCCAGCTTGGTGTCATCCGCAAACTTACTGAGAGTGCAGTCTATTCCATCATCCAGATCATTGATGAAAATGTTGAACAGAACCGGCCCCAGGACCGACCCCTGGGGCACACCACTAGTGACTGGTTGCCAGCTAGACATGGAACCATTGATTCCTACACGCTGAAACCGTTGATCTAGCCAGTTTTCTATCCACCTTACAGTCCACCTATCCAACCCATACTTCCTTAATTTGCCAATGAGAATGCTGTGGGAAACTCTATCAAAAGCCTTACTAAAATCAAGGTATATCACATCAATCATTCTTCCTGCATCCAGAAAACCAGTCATCTGCTTATAGAAGGAAATGAGATTGGTCAGACATGATTTACCCTTGGTAAATCCATGCTGACTGTTCCTGATCACTTTATTTTCCTCTAAGTGTTTGAGGATGGGTTCTTTGAGAATCTGCTCCATAATTTTTCCAGGGATTGAGGTGAGGCTGACTGGTCTGTAATTCCCCAGATCCTCCTTTTTCCCTTTCTTGAAAATAGGTACTATATTTGCTTTTTTCCAATCCTCTGGCACCTCCCCTGTTCTCCATGAGTTTTGAAAGATAACAGCCAGTGGTGCTGCTATCTCATCGGCCAATTCCCTTAGCACCCTTGGATGCAGTTCGTCCAGCCCCATGGACTTGTGCACATCCAGCTCCTTTAAGCAGTCCCTAACCTGACCTTCCATCACCAAGGGCCTCTCTTCTTCTCTCCAATCTGCCATACCCATGGTAGTGGGCTGGGAGCTGACCCTGCCTGTGAAAACTGAAGCAAAAAATGGATTGAACACTTCAGCTTTTTCCTCATCCTCTGTCACAAGGATGCCTGCCCCATTCAGCAAGGGACCTACACCATCCCTGATCCTATTCTTGTTATTAATATACTTGTAGAACCCCTTCTTGTTATTCTTTACATCCCTTGCTAGCCGCAACTCCATTTGTCCTTTGGCCTTTCTGATTTTATCCCTGCAGTCCCTAGCAATATCTTTATATGCCTCCTTGGTCATCTGACCAAGCTTCCACTTCCTGTAAGCTTCCTTTTTATGTTTAAGCTCAGAGCAGAGTTCTCGGCTAAGCCATTCTGGCTGCCTCACATGTTTGTTCTTTCTCCTAATTGTAATGGCAACTTCCTGTGCTCTTAGCAGGGTTTCTTTAAAATATAACCAGCTTTCTTGGACTCCTTTCCCCTTCAGATTAGCTTCCCAAGGGATCCTGCCCATCAGTTCCCTGAGGGACCCAAAATCTGCTCCTTTGAAGTCCAGGGTTTTTGTTCTGCTTCTTTCCTTTAATGAGCATCCTGAACTCAACCATGTCATGGTCACTACTGCCTAGCTTGCCATTTACCTCTACATCCCTGATCAATTCTTCCCTGTTTGTGAGCAGCAGGTCAAGAGGTGCAAGGCCCCTAGTTGGTTCCTCCAGCATTTGTACTAGAAAGTTGTCCCCAACATACTCTAAAAACTTCCTGGATTGCCCATGCACTGCTGTATTGGCCTCCCAGCAGATGTCAGGGTAATTGAAGTCCCCCATCAGCACCAGGGCCTGTGATCTAGAAGCTTCCGCTACTTGTCCATAGAACACCTCATCCACCTCCTGCTTCTGGTCTGGTGGTCTATAGCAGACCCCCACCACAACATCCCACTTGTTTTTTTCCCCTCTCAGTGTAACCCACAGACTTTCTACAGGCACGCTTCCACTTCCATAATGGAGCTCTGAGCAGTCATAGAGCTCTTTTACATATAGTGCTACGCCTCCCCCTCTTCTTCCCTGCCTGTCTTTCCTGAACAGTTTATACCCATCCATGGCAGAGCTCCAGTCGTGCAGACTATCCCACCACGTCTCCGTTATTCCTATGATATCATAGTTCCTTGCCTGCACTAGTACTTGTAATTCTTCCTGTTTATTTCCCAGGCTCCTCGCATTAGTGTATAGGCACCTAAGATACCCGGTCACTTGCCCCACTTTGTCAGTTTGGTTTTCAATTCTATTACATATACCTCCTTGCATTTTTTCTTGGAGTCCTCCTCCCCCACTCTCCTCATGTGTTGGCGCTTCGGTGGAACATTTAAGACAATTATTTGATTTCCCCCCCCATGTTCCAACTACCTTCTCTTTTATTCCTGGTACTACAGTCCCAGCACCCCCCAAGTTCCATCCCTTCCCCCAGATCTCCCACATTGCCACCATATTACAAAACAAGTTTAACTGACAAAAACAATGGTTCTTTTAATTTAGTTTGCATCCTTTCCTTCTCTGCATACTAAATACCAAATAAATGGATAGCATATGGGGCTGGGAGTTTGAAGATTTGTTCTATTCCTGGCTCCAGCACTATACTCTGCCACGGTTCTTGTGTGTTCCCCCATCTTTTGGTTCTACCCACCTGAAGTGTCTCATGGATTGCAAAGTCTTTGGGGCAGGAGTAGGGTTACCAGATACAAAGGCATGGAAAAGAAGACGGGGAAGTATGAAAAGGACATTGGAGGATACATGGAGAAAATGTAGTATTAATGTAATATTCTTCTGTTTTTAGGGGGCCCTGGAATGTTTCTCCCTAAAAGTAGGGTGTTCCGGGATGTTCCAGCATAGTTTAACTCTTGCAAGTAAAAAGCCAGGCAAAATCATGTGTTTTTAAAATGCCTGCCGGACGCAGGATGTGGAGGTAAAAATGAGGACATGTCCTCCTTTTGCGTGACATCTGGTAACCCTAGGCAGGAGTGTCTTTTTATTATGCGTGTTTAATGTTTAGCATAATGGGGCCCTGATCCTTTACAGGAGCCTCTAAATACTTCCATAGCATCTGATGAAGTGGGATTTTCTCCCATGAAAGTGCATGCAATAAATGTGTTAGTCTTCAAGTGCCATAGGACTCATTGTTTTTTTCCTGAAATGTGTATACTTTTAAAAATTGCTGTGGTGTATGACCGTGGGCAGGTTGCTTTGGCTGTCTGTGCCTCAGTTTCTTCATCTGTAAATGATGGACTATGAAGATGATGTACAACCTCGTTTGTATATAGCACTTGGAGATATGGGTGTGAAGCACTTAATATGAGCTAGTTGTTTTTATTATAGTAATAGTAAATGTAAGGTAGAGCCCTTCCAAGAGAGAGAGAAATGCCTGAGTTGGCTTTTAACTCTTCAGTCCATAGCTACAGCTGGAGGACCAAGTGTTGAGCCCCCTTAAATCCCATTGAAGTGGTTTGGGGTGAGGCAGTTTAGCATCCTGCAGGTAGTGTTGCCTGATCCCCAAGAGCCGATGGGAAGATTTTGTGTGCAATCTGCTCTTCATTAGGGGATCATTTTCTCTTCTCATCTCCTAGCATGTTGATTCTTTCCCCTCTGAGTCATGGGTTCAAATACATCCTGGATCGATAGTGGCTTTAAGTCATCCCCCTTTAAGCCATCTTCAATAATCGGTGTGAAAATAGTTGGTGAGTCTTGGTTTAGTTCCTAATGGGACAGATGTTGACATTACAAAAACCCAGCAACTGCTTGGCACTTTTGTTGGGCATCTAATATGAGAGGCTGAGGATCAAGTGAGCAGTGGAGGCTGATCTTCCCGACTCAGCCCTAAAGGAGATCCCAGATGAAGTTGTGTTGTTGGGATCAAAGGGGAGTTTGCATTGCGGGAGCTGAGGCTGCGTGTATTCAGTGAAGAGACTGTATTCTCTATGGCTGTGAATATGGAACCTTTCACCATCACTAAATTCACTGAAATATATCTATATATGGATATAAGTGGGTGGAGGTGGAGAGACGTGCCTGCTGACCAGATATGAAAATTAGTGAATTACAAGAAAATTCACATTTAAATTAAATGTTCAAGGAACCTCCAGGAAATAGACAGCTTGACTCCCTTGCATTGAAATGTTCATGGATGACTTGAATAAAATTATAATGCAAGCCTGTCTCTTCTCTCTAGCTCTAGTTTTTTTCAGACTTTTATTTGTCTGCCTCATTTTCATGCCCATGTCACACTTTGAATCACTTTAGAAAAGCATACATGTTTAATCTGACTCTTGGTGCCATATGTATCTCTTTGATTACAGACCCTTTTTAAGAAGCTGTTATGACTGACTTTTTCCATGCCCTGCTGTCAGCAGCTTTTTGCTCCTTTAAGCCTCTTGAATGTCTTTGCTTGCCAGATTATAAGCCTTCCAACCAATACAGTATGATTACTGAATTACTGTAAACTTTGCTCTGGCAGTGCCAGTCATTTAACGTTTGCACAGCAACAGCAACAAAAGGCTGTTGTGGTTTGCTGTGTACATCCCTGAGAGAGGCAATCGGGGGAAAGAAAATAGTGCAGAAGAATCCATTTCTGTATGACTCATTTGAGGAGTTTGTGTCAAAAGTGGAAATTTTCCTAATTCTTGTGCATTTTCATTGTCCAAATGCATTCGTGAATCCATTGAATAAAAAACACCCTTCTCTGAAGATGGATCATTCCATTCCACAGCATGAGTCACAGACATGACCTGGTGAAAGAGCTGGGAGTAGGTACGGACTGGAAGGGTTTGAGTGGCGGAAGAGTAATAAGAACAATTGCTCTTTTAATTGGATGTCTTGTGAAGCACACAATAGCAGATCTTGGGCCACACTTCCACCACTAGACAAGTGTATTGGAGTGCCCTAGCGCTATGTGATACAAGTTATTAACAATAAAAATTAATGCAGGGATGTATGAGGGGGGGCCTATGAACACAGCTGGTATTAGAGCTTTACGATGAAATCTTTTTGCACCAGCTAATTACAACAAATTAAAGAGGAAGCCTTGTCTAATGCACTGGTGTTAGAGCCTGGAAGTCTGTATTCTGTTTCAGTTTCTGCCACAAATTTCCTGTGTGACTTGAATAAACTGCTTAATTTCTCTATGCCTCAGTTTCCTTTATTGTAAAATGTGCCCATACTGACGCACGAATCTGATTTACTTTCAGTTAGAGCTGTGTTCCTAAATCAGATGCTTTGGAAAAATCTCACCCACCATTCCTATAAAACTCACACAGAGAGACACTTGAGAACCTGTGATTACCTTGATTCTTCATTTCCAGAAACATAGACCCTGAGTTCATGAGCAAAAGGTGAAACTCTAGGTTCCTACTGTATGCTGTTTTCTGCTGTTTGAATCTAAACTACTCCTTTGATCTCTTGTAGTAGTCTGACTTGATTCTATGACTTACACTCCCCTTCATTTATTTTCTTCCCATTCTGTTAAGTTCCTATATTCAAGCATCTGATAAAGTGGGATTTTCTCCCATGAAAGCTCTTGCAATATGTGAGTTTAGTCTTTTAAAAGTGCCACAGGACTCCCTCTTTGTTTTACATTTAGACCACCACTAGAGGGCATCATATTCATTCGTTCACCATATTATGCATGTTAGATGGTATTTTCAAAGGCACCTCAATGATTTTGGAGCACAAGTCCCAGTGACTTTGAGTGAGGCCTGTACTCCTAAATCACTGAGCTGCTTATGAAAATCCCCCCCTGTTCTGCTTAGCAGAGGGACTGTGGGGTGAAAAGGAACCACGAGAGTGAATTTGAGTGAAAATGTGATTCATTTTCCAATGCACATTCACTCCTTAGCTGAATTCAGTAAGGCATTACGCCTGGGTGCTAGTTATGGTATGTTCTTCTATCCCCAGTATGAACCATAGGTTAGACAAAAAATTTAAAATACTATTTTTATTTATTTTCAGGCTTGTTATTTAAAGGTTGATTCTTTCTTTGTTTCAAAGTCTGAGGGGAAAGTGTTTATGAACTCAAATTATCTCTGTGTACTTCTGAAAATAGATCTGGAAGATTACCCTGCATGTGGTTTGATCATGCCCACTGCACAAATATCTGTTTGCACATGCTGTCACCCAATTTACACATGCAATTGCTGAGGGGCTGTACAACTGCTATGTTAGGTCATGTTTGTCTCTTGTGGCTGAATGATGTGGATGAATTTTGATAATTCAGCCAATGAAGTGCCTCCTCTCCCCCCAAAGATTCTCCTCTGTCTCCCAACATGCAGGCAAATTCCAGTGCCTCTTTTGAGGACTGGCGTTAGCATCTGTTCTGGCTTGAACTTTACATGCATGGACGGCAGTCTTCAGCAGATGGCGTAAAACCCCAGAGAAGAAGTACAGAGAGTAAAATATTCCAGGGATAACACTGAAATTGTAATTTAGATTAGTCACTGATAACTAATGTGTGATGCAGAAGAACTGCAGGTGGAATTATTAGTATGTGCGTTTACCTCCGGTTGAGAATATGCCAGTGTGGGCAGTCATTAGCTCTTTTGACACCAGTGTTTCTTGTAAATTCAGTAATACTGTTCTTGTAGCTCATCATGTGCAGAGGTGCTCATTCAGGAACAAGAGAGTTAGCTTCACGAAACAAGTTGCTGGGCTATAACTTGTTTCACAAGCTAGAGAGAGTCAGAAATTTTCTGATGGATTGACTTTTTCCATCAGACAATGCAGTTTGGTCAAAAGCGAAATGTTTTGTAGAAGCATGTTATGCAGGGATTAAAGTAGGCTGGAACGTGCTGGAACGCTGTTCTGGGGCTCAGTGTTCCGGGGCTCCTAAAAATAGAAAATGGAGCCAGAACATTGTGTTCCGGGGCCCACCGTTTAAAAATAGCAAGCCCTGCAATGCAGCGTTCCGGCTCCATTTTTTATTTTTACAGGCTATGATGCTGAGCCCCTAAAAATAGCAGGCCCTGGAACAGCGTTCTGCTGTGTTCCACAAGGCAAGGGAGCTGCCCTGGCCTGGGCTGAGGCTCCAGCCGAAGCCTGCTCTGACTGAGCATGCTCAGTCAGAGCAGGCTCAGGCCAGAGCCTCAGCCTGGGCTGGGGCTGCTCCAGTGACATGGTGGCCAGGTAAGGGGGCCCCGGGGGGATTTGTGGCAGTGTTCTTCCTGGGACTTGATATTGAGGGGTGTAGGGGGAGGTTTAAGGGGTGCTCACTAATTTGGTATAACACTGTTGGTAGCTGTGTTAGGGAAGTACCTGGTTCAGGGACAGGCAAGCTGGCCTGGTAAGGAAAGGACGCGGGGGAGGGGGTCAGTGTGGGAAGACTGTGCAGCATGGTGGGAGTTGGGGAAGGGGTGGGGGACCAGCAGAGAGATGGGGGCCAGGGGCAGTACCTGGGTGGCGGGTAGGCGTGTGTGGGGGGGTAGTAGCTGGGGTGGGGTGCAAGTGTTTGGGGGCAGTCGCTGGGGTGTGTGAGGGGGGCCTGCACTGGTGCAAGGGGGGCCTGGCAATTTAGGAGAATTCCAGGGCCTGCCATATTATACTTTAAGCCCCTGCATTTCAAGGTTGGGAAAATTTTGCTTCAAGGGAAGAAAAAGAAAATATTAATATGGTTTTAAATGTTTCTTTTATTCATTTTCAGGGCATAAAGAAATGAAACAAAGTTGTTTCAAAAATATTAATTTTCTATTTAAATATTTTTGGACCTGCAATGATCCTCTTTCTTCCCCATGCCATTTTGTGGGAAATACTGGATTTTTTTCTTTTCTTGTTCAGTAATAGAAAAACAATTCAGAGACGCAGAATTACCTGTGAAATGTACAAATCCAGTTCCCACCCACCTCTAGCTGTAACCAAAGAATGAGGAGGGGTAGGCAGGGCTGTCAACTTACCCCTCCCCACAATTTAAGAAGGATTATCTTGATTTTGAGCAGGTTACTTATCGTTCCTTCACTTTGCGCTTGCACAGAACTGGATTTCAGTGATATTAAACCACATTTCTGCTGCTCTCACTTCAGACAGTTTATCGATTCAATGTAAGGCTTGACCCTTTTCTTCATATATCACATTACTACATAGATAAGCTGTTGGGCTGTTGCTGTGGGGTGAAGTTGGACAATAGGGAATCCCTGCAGAGGAGAATGAAGAGGAGCATTTGAGCAGCTTTGTTCCCCGCAGGGAGAGCAAGGGAGGCCTCTCACATTCCACACAAAACGCTAGCCTTTTTCAGAGGCAGCAAGTGTATTCATTTGGCATATGTCTGATCAAATTTATTGCACATCGTGTGTGAGAGGAGTGTATGTGTGTACATACAGTTGCCCTCATTTTTGTGTGTGTGTAACAACATGCATACAGATGTCCTGATTTCACCTCTCAGAAATGCAGGCTATGAATTTTGCAATTTTTTTTTTTAAATGTAGTGAATTCTAACTAAGACACTAAATAGAAAGGTTGCAAATGGGGCATTGCTGCCCCCTAGAAACATTCAGTGCACAGATCCTGCCCCTTGTCCCAATCTGGCCTGTAGCACTGGCTTGTGGGCCCGAGCTGCTGGTGGCCCTGGACCAACCTGCGTCCGCTGGCTCACAATGCCAAGCCGGGGTCCCAACCTGCTGCCACCTGCTGGCCTGGACCCAGGTCCCGGCTGATCTGGGACCAGCTACCGCTGCTGGGGCTCAACATGACTCGAGGCTTTTGCACCTTGCACTCAGTGCTGGTTACACCCCTGCTTGCAAATATTAACACTTATTAAACAGCGTTCTTTACGTCTTGTCTTAAATGGTTCACTGTGCCATTGAAATGCTGCCATATTGCACCATGAAGTGGCTTCATGTTGGTGGTGGGTGAACTGATTCCCATCTGTATGTTTCCAAAAGTGTACAGAGATCCATTGAGATGAGACCTGCTGTGTAAATGCCTCACCACATTCATTGTCTGCTCCTGAAACAACAGGTGCTGATTCACTCAGGCTGGCACAGCAAGTGGTAATGTCCACCTGTGTAGGCTTGTGTCACAGGATACACATCTGTGCACCCTGGACTATGATTTATGTGATTTCTTCTGTTCACTTACCCACTGTGGTTGTGGGATTTTATGCCAATAAGGCCACGCAAGGTTCCTTTGTGAATGCTCATAACCTATTCTGCATGATTGCTATGGTATCATGTGTTTTCCAGCATCATGTATGTGCACAGATGTGTAACATGTTTTGCATGACTCAGGAAGGAAACAGACAACTCTCATCCAGCAGCATGTAAACAGTCATAGCTGCAAGCAAGCAAGTTCTTGGAGGAGGTAACAAAATTATACAAATTGAGGTCCCTGGCTCACACAGGACAAAAAGATCACCTCTGCCCAGAAAGGGAGAGGTCAGGGGGGTCTGAAAACAGAGTCACTTTGAACGGCTCAGGGCTTTTTGCCTGGGAAACTCCATCTTGAAACATCTACAAGAAGAACCAGGCCCTGCTTTAGGAGAGGCCCAGATGGCTGCAAACCATCGCAGCCAGGCTTTAGGGGTGAGATGAGTATATCTCTAGTAATGTTATAGTGTAGGATGCATGTTTTTTTCTTTTATTTTCTTGTGCCAACTCCTGACATTTATTAAATGACTGTGAATTGATTTGCTGCGTAGTCACTTAGAAACATCCTGATCAATAAACTAGAAGTGATTTTATCTAAAGGCATGTGGACTTTAGAGGGTATGAATGAGGGAAGCTGGGCATGATCCATTTTAGGCCTGATTTCCAAAGGCACTGAGCACCCACAACTCCAGTTGTTTTTGTGGGGGCTGTGTATACTTTATACCTCTGAAAATTAAGTCCCATTTATGTAATTTTTTCAGGGATGACTTTTTTCAGTCAACAGATGAGATAAAATCCAATTAGAAGGTTGTAGAGGAAAGTCCAACAAGAAGTAAAGCACACAAAACCCTGAGGCAGGTTTTTCCCCCCCACACCCCTGCTTTTTTGTGAAAATGGCCATTAGTTATAAAACAATTTATTCTGTGGAGCTGCTTGTGTAGCCATATTCCCTTTATAACACATCTTAGCTATTTGCACACTTTTGTGTTAAAAAAATGAATTGAAAGACCTCTAGCCCTACAGGCATAGCCTGACTTCTGAGCATTCAAACTCTTTTCATTCTGCTAACTGGATATGTCTGGGCTGATTTCTTTGATCATTGGTCCTCGTAAATGAGGCAGAAACAATAGAAATTATGCCAGTAGTATTAGGAATGACAAATTTTACTGAGGGCTGTGAGTAGTAAATATATTGATTTTTGTTTGTTTCCTTTGTTACTGTTCAAAAACTGATTAGTTGTAACATTTAAATTAAACTATCCACTCTTATTTTGACATAGCATGTATTTTTCTCGGGGCTGTAGGGATGCTATATAACCCTTCCTGTCAATAGGAAATACATACAACATACTGCAAACTAGGAGGGGACTGATTCCTCTCTTGTTTACACTGGTGATAAACAGGTTTCCTCTGAGATAAATGTGAATAGCGTCTGCCCCTCTATAGCATGTGGTGAACTGATGCTGTACAATGCAGCACTGAAATGCAGTCGTGAATTATGTTGGTTTAAATTATAGAATGTGAGGGTCTGAGAATAACTGATCAGTTAGCTTATATATGTTCTTGGAATCCTTTGCCTATCTGTCAGTTTTAGGTATGACTCATTTCTATGTATTCCCAGTCCAGTTTGCAATTTGCAAGGTCAGCTTACTGTTATATGTCTTAATCTTCAACAGAATTGGAGAAATAATAAGGGTATTAAGGTCCTGTCTCCCCATACCACATTTCCACCACTGCCACTAATGGTGAACAATATGGTTCTGGAGAAATAAGCCACTCTCCCTTTAAAATTCTAGGAGAATCAGTCCTTTTGATGTCATTTCTTCCCCTCGAACAGGGATTGGACAGAAGAAACTGATAAAGTAAGAAATTATGTGCCTAAACAAGGGCAACAGCAAAAAGCAAAGCAGTTATGTGAATGAAGGACCCTTTTACCCTAAGAAACAGACTTTATGTCCATCATTACTAAGGATTAGATGAATTTTCTGCTGTCAGTGCAGATGTGACCCTGGAGTAGAAAGGAAGAGCAGAGATAGGGTCAAATATTCCAGTCAGCTTTCAGCTGCAGGGACATAGGGACTCCATACTGCACAGTGCCAAAGAACACTTGAGTATGAAATTTTGAATGGTCACATATCAATTTGATCCAGCGAAGGGCTAATTAAAACTCTATGCTATCAGACTGGATTTTAACGAGGTGTTTAGTGTCTAGGAGGAGAAAACAACAAACTAAATCCTGATAACAGAAACTCAGAATTAAACACTGTTTTCCTGGCAGTGTTAATGCACTTTTCAGTGAACGCAGAGGGCAATTTGGATCGTCTCCTTCTGAGCTAGAGCCTGGAGATAAGTTATCTCTGAGGATCCTAGCCTGCTGTTCTGTTTTAATACCTGTAACTCATGTGATAATTCTGACAGGCTTTATCAAGTCGTCATGCTACAGCCATCTCCCTAAAGACACTTCTGTTAAGAGAGACTCAAAGTCCTAGGCAGCAGCAGCAGGAGCTTCAGTACCTTTGCTGTCCGCACTCAGCAGCAAATTCTTAATCTGTACAATTTAAAGGCTGTATATTTCATCCTCCGTTTCTGTGAGTTGCCTCACTATTTTACAAAGAGACTCTCTGTAACGGCTGTGCAGTTTTACCTGTGAGAACAGAGAGGAGTATTTTATACAGCCTGAAAGCAAGTCCCTTAACCAGAGTTCACAGCCCATTAATGGAGAAGGCTTCTGAAAGAGCGCTTTCTTCAACAAAAGCTGAAAAAGATGACCACTGGAAACTTTCAAAACTGACATAATTTATAAGCCCATTTCACCTCCTCCCCAACTTTCTAGCTCAACTTTTCAGAGTTACTATTCTTTTAGCTGGGTACCTATTTAAACACCTTAAAGTGTTATAAATTTCTGACAGTGGAAATAGCAACAGATACTATAACCCAATTATTTTAAAACAAAGACTTTGTGAAAGGTGTTGAGTTAAGAGTTCTGCATTTATCTGCAGATGAGGCAGAGGATGGCTGAGGCAGGCCTGACTTTCCCAAACTCATACCTTAGCTCCACGGTTTTCAGACCACAGGTCAGGGCCAATGTTCCAACTAATTATTCATAGGCTGTGTGCGCCAAAAATTTTTGTGGGTGCAAAAAAATTTCTTTGTGAGCATCAATATTAGCACTTTTGAATTTTTTTGTGCGCACTTTTTGTTGTGCACAAGGGTTTCATGACCTGTGCATGCGCGCACGTGCTCACAGCTTAGCGGGAACAGTGGTCAGGACCCAGTACTGGGTTACAGACCCTCTGTATTGGGTCACAGTGGCTCCTGCTGCTGCTGCCAAAAGACTGGAATACATCACTTAAAGATATAATTGTTGGTTCACAGGCACAAATTATTTTTTTCAACTGGGTCCTGCGAAAAAGTTTGAAAAACACTGCCTTTGCTGTCTCCATGTTGCCCAGTTTCTATCACTGGTCTCTCCACAAGTTACCAACACAAAAGCAAAATGTCACAGTGGATTTGTGATGGGAAATAGAGAGAGACCAAAAAACATAATTCATGTTGGCCACTAAATAGCCATTTTATGGTAACGACTTTCAGTTGCTAGCAAACAAAATGAGCTTTAAACCAGCTACCTGGAGGTAAAAGGCTCTGGGTTCAGTTGTCAGCTGTATCCAGCTCTGATGGTAGCTCAACAGAGTAGCCACAAGGAAGACTAGGCCCACAGGCTAACTCACTGCCAAGGTACCATATAAACTTCCCAGTGGCGGAGTTTCAGTTCCTTCCCTCAGGAGGCTTTTATTTCTCAAAAGCAACACAGCCCATTGGAAAATAAAGAGATTAGTTAAACTGTGCTGCTTGCTCTCTTACCAGGTGCTAGTCTCTCATCTGCAAGCTGCAGGTCTCTCTTTCAGGTGAGCTGTGTGTTGGCCTTTTACCTAAAGAGAAGGAGACGCACAAGCTATTTCCTTATTCCTGGCCCAAGTTGCCTCACAGGTGATGGATCTGAGTAGTCACAGGTGGGGTTAACCCCACCTCCCTTAGAGCCATTAAACCTGGCGTAGGTCCTGTGCCATCCCTGTTCTCTGCATAATCGTAAGCAACCTTGGGGACTAATTCCTCCTTCTGATCCAGTAATTGGATCAGTAACAACAGCCCCTCTTACAGCATTTTGACATTTCAGCTTTGTCCTGATCCATGGAATACCAAGGTTGTGCAGATGACATGAAACATGGGACAAGTTTACCAAGTCACAGAGCCACATGGCTTTGGGGTGAATTTCAGGTTAGTCTGGGGCTTCTCTCTCACCCAGCCAGATTCACATCTCCCTAGAAAGTATTGTTAAGGAGAAAGGAAGAAGTAACTCTGACCCAAATGTGTGTATTGTGAGGGCTCTTTCCCCACTGGCAATTAAATGAGGGGTCTGGAGGTCATAAAGAGCTGCTCTAGGATTTGAGCTGAAGGAAAATCCCTAGCAGATAGCAAAAAAATAAAAATAAAAATAGGAAGGACTGATAGTCTTGCTGTGTCCTGAGAAGGTTGGGAGGTGAGACTGCATTTAGCGCCAGCATATGTGTGCAGTCACTACCATCCCTGTTAGTCATAGGGCCTGTGTTTGGATGAAATGGAAAATGAAGGCACTCTGGGAGAAGGAATGGCAGGAGGGAGCAGGTTCTCTTATCATCATGCTCCCTACTCCAACCCAACATTTTCTGACTTGAAAGATCATCAGGGATCAAGGTGTCATGAACACTGATGGAGCCAACCAGCCACCAACAAGGGAATAATAAAGGAGAGGAACCAGCAACTAGTGCACAGACTCACTGACAGTAGGAGGAAGCCAACAGTGTGGCTGGCTGGAAACAGAAGGCTTTTGTACAATTCCCAAGATCCTCCAATTTCAAGAGCCACTGGAGGGAGGAGAAGGACCTATCTCTTTCCTTTTCCCCTTTGAAATAGTGGCCAGGGACTAAGTTGAAGCTCCTGGATCTTTCTTCCTTTTCTGTGCGAGGAGTCATTACACAGCAATTATAGCATGCAGTTTGGTGAGCACTCGAGGACCCTGAGATGAAAGGCACTGTGTGTGTAAGGTGATGATGTTATTTAGACTTCATTCAGAAAAACCTGTCAGAGGTGAACCCCAAACTACTCATTTTTTTGCTGGAGTGCATTTGAGAGAGCTTCAGTCCTCCATTCAGTGAAGTGCATGGGAGAGTAACTAACAAGAGCGCTGCCAGGGGACAGCTTTTTAGACTCTCCAGTCATCCCTGGCTTCCTTCCTCAGATTCTGATTACAGCGGAGCCATAGAAAGGGTTTTGCTCTCTGTGGCTTAATTCTGTGGCATATTCAGCAGAAGTCAATTGATGTCTCTTCACTGAAGTCAGTGGGACTGCACCGATTCATTCTCCATGGGGAGCTGTCCCTCAGGCTTCTGTAAATAGCTGGACTGTGGAGCAGTAGATGGTCTGAAATTCTGTCACCAGCCACAGAATGGTCTCCTTCCTCGAACTTCCCCCAAAGATATTTCTTTGCATGTATATTGCATTACATTGATGGGTTACAATGGCCTGGAAGGATGCGAGTTAAACCTTGGTGAGTTTCTGTTCAAGAAGTATTGGGGAAAATGCACGTTCTTTCACCTCCTTTCTTTCCTCCCTAGCTCTTGCTTCCACCTTACATCGGAGCAATCACATAATCATCTGTTGCTGAGTAGACAGTCAGGTCTAATGTTATGAATATGGTGTAAGGGGTATGGTAATGACAAAGCAACATGGATTTTCATTGCTTTGTTAAACAAGTACGTTAACAGAGCTGCCTCCATTTGTGAAGAGTGATGTGGTGTTATGCCCACCGCTATTTTAGATGGGCAGTGTTTCTGCTATGGGGCAGGTGAGCTTGTGAGAGTATGGGTGGTGAACCCCAAAAGGAAAGGTGGGTCTGCTAAGGCATGGCGTCGAAAGGGTAGATGTGTCTCAAAAACTTGAAGGCCTCTGTTCTCCCACACCTGTTCGATCCTTCTCTTTGTAATGCCTGCTTGCATGCAACCCCAGTGTGGAGAGAGAATCATTGTCTTAGTTCTGGCGTGGGTTTTGTCTCTAGAGCTTTGGTCTGCTTCTCTAATGAAATCTTGAACCTTCAGAGTTTCTCGAGCACTGAGGGACCTCTGACCATATTGGCTTCCCCCTGCCAAACTGAGAGCAGCCCTTGAATTTGCAAGATTTGAAGTCACCTGCTGGCTTACGATAGATTTCTGCAAAGATGGGAGAAGACAGAGAAGTGTGTGTGGGGGGAGGTTTTATACCACGTCCCTTAGTTCTTCACAACTGGCTCAGCACTGCCTGGCCTTTAAGTGAGAGGAAGGGATTTGAATCCACAACTGTGCCTCAGGAGGGGGGCATACCGAGTAAGTCCCAGTGACACTTACTTTTCTAGTTTGCAAAGTCTAATCTTAAAGGCAAGTCTCAGTTTTGAGGGGAGACACTTTCAACTAGTGTTTTTGTGCCAGATCTAAGACACTGTCAGACAGGCTTTGCCTTCAGTGAAGTCCCTTGCCCTGTTGACACTAGTGAGCATGAACTTTGAAAGATTTGGATTTCAGGTTCAGATATGAAAAGCTTCTAGAAGATGGGTACTAAGTCTTCTCCAAGGATTAATGGGAGTGGGAACCAGGAAGGAGTGAGGTACATCTTTCCCCTCTTTGCTAGCAGTAGAAGGGAGCTCCCCTGTTTGGCTGGCTGAGCTACCCCTTCCTATTTCAGTCTGTTTTAACCACTGCCCATCTCCCAACTATCCAGAGCTCCTCCTGGGACTGTCACGTGTCTACTCCATGGTTTCCCCTATCTGCTTCTGGCTGGGCTGCAGTTTCCTGAAGAACCAGCCTTCCGTGTCATTTGTTTTGCCCTTCTGCTTTTGGTGCATGCTCAAACCAAGAAGTGAAGTGCAGAGGTTGGCAGAGGATTTGGGAAGTAGGAATTCTGGGAGTGTGCGTGGTGTTTAGGGTCAGGGGCAAGGAATATAAGCTGCTTCAGCATTGACTGAACAGTTTTTGAGATTTCAAGCTGGAGAGCTTGGGTGCGATGGTTTACAATGAGAAAAGGAAAAGCAAAGATAATTACTTTTATGTAACTGGAGCTCCCTCCCACCCCCGAAAATCCCCAGCCTGAACTATAACCCAGCTTTTTAGCAACTAGGCCTAGACATCTACCTTCAAAGACATCTGCTGTTTCTGAGACCCGAATGACTGTTTTTACCACCTTCTGGCTCTCTCTGAGGATATGTCTTCACTGATAGCAGCAAACTCGCTGCCACCAGGTCAATCTATCTGGGCCCTAGTCTGCACTTCCTGCTGTTTTCCGTGGCAGTCAAAGGGAGATATGCAAGTTATTTAAAATAACTTGTGTATTTGCTTTAGGCTTCCTAACATCTGGGTGAATTTGCCATCGTCAGTCTAGACAAGGCCTGCTCCGTCGATCTAGAAGTCAGTTCAGTTAAACCACCTGCACAAAAGGCGTAGTGCTGCGTTGATGGGAAAGCATTTCCCATCAGCACAGTGCAATGGAGACAGAGTGCTGAACAGGCGTTACAACATTGATGGGACTTGCATAGGCTGATTTGAATAACTTTTGTTGACTTCACCAGTCATATAGATCAGGCCAGAGAATTTGTGACACCCAGTCCTGCCTGTTTAGTCTTGAGGTCTGTGTGAGTTAGCACAGTATTTCGTGGAGCCAGGACAGTTCTCTGGTCTTTTCTTGGGGTGTGGAGGGTCATTTGATCATGCGGGTTCTAGTGTCATCAGTATCCAGTTTGTTTGGGACTGTGTGTGTTATGGACTTCCTCGCAGCAGAAGTAGTATCTCTGGCCACCTGCCTTTGATTAGTGATGTGCTTCTTCAATCTCTGCTGCAGGAGAAGAGTTTGGGAAACAGCAGCTATCTGTCATGTAAGAGTGATTGTTTTATCAGATGGAAGGAAATATGTTTCTTTCACCCTTCCCTCCCCTTTGCAATTTCTTAAAGCATTTTGTGGCTGTGACACGCAGAAGAATTTGGCGTTTACCTGTCAGATATGAGTCATATTGTTTGCTGAAGGGCAATCAGAGGAAATGTATTTAGCGGAAAATGGAGCGAAACAGCAAGAATGATCTAGGTTTGAGAGGGATTCTTCATTCTTTTCTCCCACACACCCTCTGCTTGCAGCTAGCTCTCATTAAAAGCATATCAGCTGATGGCAAACAGGAGCCCAGGCCAGATACTAAAATGAGATTCAGCTGGATTCCCATCTGGTGGGTGGGAGTGTGGGTGTGTTGCATGTGTCTCTAGATGAAAGGTTAGATGTTCATTCAAACATAGTCAGATTGCTTCCTTATGGGGGTGTTGCTATTTTGTTAATTTATTCTTTAATTTATTACTAAACACCAGCAATGTTCTCAGTGATTTTCAACACACACATTGAACTCTGCCTTAAGGATCTTATTATCTGAAAGCAAGACTTAGAGAAGATGATGCTTTGGGAGGCCCCAAACAGGGAATAACTTGGAATGATGAGGTTTCCTAGGGCAAGTCAGATGCTTCCTGATTGGTGATCTATTCTGCAAACACTAAGAAAATAGCTCTTTCTCATGGATATTTTATATTTTTAATTCCTACACTGACCAAAACTAGGAAATATCTTTCATGTCTTCACCAAGTTCCAAAATTTTGATTTAACTTTCAGGGGGTGAAGACTCAGGGTTGCTCTGATTTTATTCAGAACTGTGTGTTCACCTCTCCCAAATGAGATGTTCAGTTGCTGGCTCTGCAACAGACCTGCTGTGTGGCCTTGAACAAGTCTCTCAGTCTTTAAGTACTGCTGTTGAAAGGGAAACTTAGAAAAACAAACAAAAACCATCTTTCGCTCTTATCCTTTTCCTGTTTGTCTATTTAAATTTTAATCTCTCTAAGACAGGAACAGCACCTAACACAGTAGGGCTGATTTCAGTTGGGGCTTCTCAGAGATATAGTAATGGCTCATGGTTGTGAGGGTACACTGATGCTGACTGAAGCCTATATAACACGCTGTTATGTCGACGCCAAAATCCCCTGTGAATCAAGCAGTAATTGCTGTTTGCTAGAGGCTGGGAATGGCTGAAGGAATTCATCACTTAATGATTACCTGTTCTAAAACATCTGGCATTGACCACTGTCGGAAGACAGGATACAAGGCTAGATGGACCATTGGTCAGACCTGGTATGGCCATTTTTACATTCTTACGTAATTGTGAGTTTTTGGAGTCTTCCACGGCTCTACAAACTGTAAAACAAAGGGGCCTACCTAATAGTTAAATTGTTCTGTGCTGGATCGGGAATAAAGAAACAGAGAATTTGCCCAAACATATCAAAAATATAAGCCCCTTAATAATCCACTGTAAAATTGCTATGAACTGTTCAGATCTTTTCATGCACTATGTGTCTGTGGTAAATTCATACATTCTGCTATCAGAATGAGTAATACCCTATTTTGATGATAAAATCAGGCATTATTCATTACTTTGAGGGCTGTTTTCAGGTGGCAGCTTGCATATGCAATAGATTGTTTTCGTTTTGTTAAGGCTAAAGATGTTATCCTCATGTTATCAGGCAAGATTGTTCATTAATAGATAAGGACCTTTGCTCACAGTGCACCAGTGTAACTCCAGTGAGTTCAATGGAGCTAACTCTAGATGTACAGCTGTGTAAATGAGAGCAGAATTGTGGCCAAATAATTTCTGGGGTGATTGGTTCCAAGGTTTTGTGTTCTAGCAGTTGATGTCTAGAGACTTGATTTCAAATCCTAATTTAGGGTAAAAACTTCCAAAGCACCTAAGTGACTTCAGAGCCTAGGTCCCCTCCCCCTGAAAGTCAAGTGTCTCTTAAGTCACTTAGGTGCTTTTGAAAATTTTACCTTTTGGCCATAAATGAAAATGTGTTTGAGGATCTCAGCCTGATCACCAAGACCAAGATCTGCAAAACTGACTAAGGATTTTAGATACCCCAGCTTGATCTAACTGGATCAAGTGGTTTGCAATAGGACTGAGCACCTGCTGCTGCCATATTCTTCAAAACACAATAGCAGGTGCTTTCTGCTTTTGGAAACCACATCCAAGATGTATTGAGTTGGGCACCCAGAAGATGGAAGAACGTGCAGTCAGTGGCCACTTCTGAAAACATCAGTCTTGCTGTACATTTATCCGCATCGCAGTACCAACACAGAATGTCACAGAATAGACTCCAAGAGTGTGGAATGGCTCAAGGGTGGTTTCAGATGGAGATGGAGTGACAGTGCTGCAGGGACTGTGTAGTGCAATGGCAGGCATACCAAGAACCAGAGTAGCTGGATAGTGATGGCTGAGATGCATTGAGAAAACTGTGCTGCCAAGTTGCCTTGTGCAAAGAAGCCTTGCATTAGAAACTGTGTAGTTAGTGCCAGTTAGTCCCTTGCTTTCAAGAGCGCTGGAGAAAGTTCGATAAATAACTTAAATCAACATTCTGGATACATAAGTGCTA
The DNA here is from genome assembly GCA_007922195.1 of Podocnemis expansa. Taxonomy (NCBI): domain Eukaryota; kingdom Metazoa; phylum Chordata; order Testudines; family Podocnemididae; genus Podocnemis; species Podocnemis expansa. The sequence goes on from ML681973.1 coordinate 19,328,604, forward strand.
ACGCTCTACAAACTGCAGGGCTGTGGCACTGTTATTAATTCACTAATGCACTACAGACTTTCTTGTTTCAGGCAGGGGGATTAGTAGAAAAGGGCTAGAACATTTTGTAGTGCTCTATCAAAACAACAGCAACCCACCTGATCGGACTCAGCACCCGTTTTGAGGACACCACATTTCCCGCTCCCACGCACTGATAAATAAGCTGCCTTTTTGTTATCATAGTGTTCCCAATGGCTTGTTGTTACCATTAGACATGGATAAATACCTCAGCCTGAGCATCTGAGGACATTTGCTCAAATACAATATTGAATTGCCTTTGACTCTTTGCGCCCTTTTCATTTTCAAGTCCAGGAATATTCTACTCTACTAAATAAACCTTTCCCTGTCAGGAATAAGTATGACTAAGGCCATATGGTTAAAATTTCATTCGGCTCAAAAATAAAATAAAAACATTGGAGATTTTTTAAAAGTCACCATTTTGGTTTTAAGCCTTGAAGGCACAATGGATTCACATTTTAAGGTTTATTTCCATCACCATGCAGGCTAGAAAGTTATGCTTTTCTTAAATGAAACCTGAGAGTCCCACATAATCACTTCACTCCAGGAGTTGAGGATTTAAGGAAAATATCTAATGTTGTGACTCCTGTGATAAAACTGTAAGAGTTTGCAACACTGTGAATATACACGGATGAGGCAGAATCAGGCATCTAATTTGACATTAGGAGTGCCTCCGCTAATGTCAAAGTAATGTAAAAGTGGCAGTTTCTCCCAGAAACAGTGAATGTTAAGAGATTGGAGAATGTTTGCCAGAAACTAATTTTTGCCTAGTAGGTGTGAATGTTCATGCAGGAAAGATAATTCCAAGACCTATCCAATCAAGGAATAGAAACTGTTGTGTGACCTGTATGGTCTGTCCAAACAAGCAATCTCAGTTTCAATAGTCGCAATGATTGATTGCAAAAATAATTACAGATGTGGACTTACTTCTTGGGTGAAATTTTGATTCCATTCAAGTCAATGGCAAAATTCCCACTTAGTTCTATGGGACACAGTTTTCACCCCTTGTTATTTTCTGTTTGTTTGTATTACAGGTATCCAGGTGTTGTGCTTGTGGCATCATTGTATTAGGTGATGTGCAAACACAGATGAAGACCTATCCATTCCCCCAAACTGTTTATAAGAATTAATCATAAATAATTTGAAGAATAAACATTTCCAAGACTATCCTGGACAGCTAACGGACAGTTTACAAACAGGAAAAAAAGGCTAAATCATTAACTACAATGTTAGCTCCAAATTATATGTTCAGTGCTAATCATCTTGCATAATGTTGCATGTTAATTTCAGATAATTTGTCATGTGTGACTTTATGGTTGATGCTTATCTGTAATATACGTGAAAGTGAAATGGCTATGCTAAGAGCAAATTAACAGTTTTAATGCATGAGAACTCATTAGGTGTAATTCAGTGATGGGTTTTTAATGGTAAATAAACTACTGTGATTGCAGTGATGATGTTAGCACCCTTCAGAAGATTTGTGGGTTTTAAGGTTTGCAGTGGACTTCCTCCAGCATATCCAGCAAAAAGCCTTTTGTATCACAGTGCATGATCCTGTATGGGTGTATAACTCACATTTCTCACATCTACAGCTTTTGAAGCCTATTAGATGTCCAGCAACTTCATTTTAAATGCATCCATTTAAATGCAAATACATTTCATCTTCCTGGAGTTGGGAACCCTCTTTGAAATGCTTTGTCCCCTATTCTTTAAAGCAATTTTTTTTTGTATCAGTGATACTATATAGAAAATGAATGTGTGTTGTGTTATGTTCCTGATTATTACTCCCACTGCCAGAAGCATCGAACCATCTGGCACAATGACAGTGTTGGGTCATTTTATGGAGATTTGGATATGAAACTTGCCATCAAAGAAAGAAATGAGGAATCTGTTTGTAGGCTTAGGAAGGTGGATATTTTCTCCAGATTTTTACCAGACCACTGGATAAAGGGAAATTTTAATTACTCCAGAGAAAATCATTTAGTACCTTCACATCCATCTGCATCTGCTCAAGAGGACTCAGTTGAAAAGATATATTATGAAAATAAATAACGTAAAATTGTCACTTTCTAAAGTACAGTTTGCTCCCTGCCATAGTGAATTATCAGTTGCCACATTTTTTTGAGAATCTCAGCATCAGAGAATAACAGACAACATTTTTAAAAGCATGCAAGTGACATAGGAGCTTCATGACAGGTTTACACTAGAAAGTTTTGCCAACATAGTTATATCAATTGGAGTGTCCTTTTTTTGCTAACATAATTTCCATGGCAGCCCCAGTGCAGATGCAGTTCTATGACTATGAAGGTTCTTGTACTGATATGGCTTATCTCAGTTGAAGAATCGTTATCATAAACTATGCCAGTACACATATTTTATACTGACTGAATTGTGTCTACACTAGGTGGGTTTTGCAAGTTTAAATTTATTGGTATAATTAAACCAGCAAAATCCTTTTCATGTAGATTAGATTAGACCATTTTCAAAACAGACCAGTGCTGAGGGGGCTGAATGCCTAAACATGCATGAAGAGCAGAGTGAAATTGCAATAGGTGCTGTATACCATAAGATCTGACATATCAGGGTTAAAAAAATCAGCTGCTAAACATGTTGTCATGATGACATGATTCTGCCTTTTTTACTGTACATGTTTAAGGTTTGAAATAGACCATTTGGAATTAAGCTAAACAGCAGAGATCACTTTGAAAGTGAGAAGAAAGAAGATAGAAAAGGGATTATGGAAACACGGGATGAAGAAGGAAGGGAGTATGATGGCGCACAGGGATGACTATGGTGCAGTGGGAGGTTGGATGAGACATTAAAATAAAATCAGATACATGGACACCATTAAATGAGGGGGAAAAAAAGGATGAGGTAGGAACACTTTGCTTGAAGGCTTCAAGTGAAGTGTGGTGATGGAAGTTTCGCTTTTGGTTTGTGTCCTCACCAGAAAGCCTGTAGCCACGTTATAGCCATGTAATTCTTAGTTCCTAACTGAGATGTTTCCAGAGCCGTAAGTACAGCAGGGTGAATGGGGCTTTGCCTGGGATGTGCCGGACTGGCTCAATAAAGTTGCTCTATTAAAAGGTGCATTTCGCAGCGCTGGTCCCAAGCACCACTAGTTGCAAGAGGCACTGAAACAGAGCATCACGTCTCTGGGTGTTTCTTATTTGTGTAAGTGCTATGCCCTCCCATGACACTCTGTAAGTAACCCAGGATTTTCAAAAAAGGCTGCCCAAAGTTAAGCTCCTAAATCCATATTTAGGACTAAAATGAATGGCCTGATTTTCCAAAACTTCTGAGGAGTCTGCAGCTCCTGCAGAAGTCAAAACTGGCCTTAACTGATAAGCACCCAGTGTTTTTTTTTTGCTATGTGTGGGTTGGTGTGAGTTGCTAGTGCTGATACTTTTGACATTTAGGTCATTTATTTAGGGCCCTGATTCTGAATTTAGGAGCCTCATGTTGGGAACAGGGTTATCGAAAGTCTTGTCCATAAACACACAGTTTTCACCCATGATCTGGCGATGGGGAAGGCTCTTCTGTAAGTCATTCAGAAGCTCAGTTGCATCTGTATGTAGGGTAGCTGGGCCTTGGTTACTTTGGATAGCTCCTTGTCCCTTGTAGGTGAGAGAGGGAACATGGACTGTCCAGTGAATGGATGGCACATCAGGCCAGGCTGCAACTGGGGAAAGCTCAGTTGGCTGGCTCAAGCAGCTGTTTTGCAATAGAAGTACAAACGGAGGTCCATGAAGGAGCAGCAGCAGCAGGAATACCCCACGCTCCCCAGTCTGTTTTCATCTGCAAGCCAAGTCCTGCTTCCTGGTTTGGGTGGGAATCTCAGTCCTCAGAGTGGGATCTTGTTGTGACCCAGAAAGAAATATCTGGGGAAACCCCAAAAGGCAACTGCTGTAGTTGTGTGGTGTGGGATTCCTGGGTCATCTGAGTGGCCTTCTTTGAAAGGAAAGGTTGAAGCAAATTATTGGTCCTAGATAAGGATTCTGCAAAAGATTAGGTGATGTGAGAATTTCTGAGTAAAGAGGCTGCTGCCAGTTTTAAACAAGACACATTTATTGCAACTAGGTGGGCAATGCTACCAGAACTGATTTTGCTGTGCGTCTATAGGTGATACCATGATAGAAACAATGCTGAGCTGCTGAAATGATGCTCTTGTGATTATTTATGCTATCAGAACCCATAAATGGGAATGATGCCTCGTCGTGACCTGTTTGATGTGTGTCGTTCCTTATGGTCTTGGAGCCAAACCATTGACTAGACTGGGGCACAGTAACCAGCAGGGGCCAATGAAGGGATGGTCCAGTTTATTCAGGATTTGTCCTGGGATGCTGGTCGAGTGCACACTACAGAGGGAAGTTTAGCATCTCTCCACAGAGGGTAATCTGCACTCCTCAGGATCCAGGCACATGCTCCTTCATGCACAAATCTGGGGAGTAGGCAGGAGTGGGGGCAAGCAATCACCTTGTCCCTGCCCTTCCTGATCCTCTTTGCAAAAGATCTTATGCTAGAATTACACCTGACCTCTGAATAATGGTGCAAGGGGATAAATATTGTCCCTTGTCCCCTCTCTTCCCTGCTGTCACCTCCTCATTCACCCATGCGGGACCAGCCACCATTTTTGAAATGTAAAGGTGATTAACTGCCCCACAGGCTGAAATCCTCTGTTTAGTCACAGAAGAGCAAAGGTGTGTCCGGCTCCAATGCAAACACCCCCTCAGAGTGCTCTGTCTCCTGTTCTAGAGAGCCCATATTGAGGAGAAGATGATTCACTTTCCACATCTGTTCTGTCCTGGGCCTCCTCTGTTTAGACTGCCACATTTGAGATGGTGATACAGACATATAACTGGTAATTTCATGCACCTTATGAACTGAGAGATGAATTTCTGTAAGAAGAGAGTGGAGCTAATGGACAAATGGGTTTCAGCATCCAAATATTTGTATTTGTGTATGATTTGGCTGTGAACAAAAACCCCTGAAAACTGGCTTAGAACTTGCTTCAAACAGGCTGCCAAAAAAGTACCTGATGGTAACAGCTTTTAGCATCAGGCTGGCCTAGATTTGAATGAGTGACTAAAAGGTGTTAACTGGGGAACGCTGCTTTCTGCTTTAACTGTTAGGAAAATAGGTCCTGTCAGAGGTATCATTGAAATTATCTACTCTTGTCGACCCCATCTATGATTTTTCATGTGGTTATTCCCTAATCCTAATCACATTATTGCATGAATAAACTGAAAAAAGCAGGGAAGGAAAATCCTGCCGTTCAGCCCCAAAAGAGTGTGTCTTTTTAGTAATTTGAAATAATACAGTTATTGAGATACTGGTTTGTTAATGTAGGCAGCAGTTATTAGTATTTTTTTTTTAAATACGGGGTTTTAAAATCAGTCTCCAATCTTGTAAACACTTAAACATATATGTTACTTTAGTTACCTTCCTATAGTCGTGTATGTGTGTTTGTGGAACTTGGGTCTAAACTTGAAAGTGTGACTTCAAGATGAAATTGTGGCTGAGAAAGGGCTCTTCTTTCATCTAACAAGAAAAAAGCATAACAAGAACCAATGGCTGGAAGATGGAGCAAGACAAACTTGAGATAAAAATTAAACATGCATTTTTAATAGCGTGGGTGAGTAACCATTGGAACAAATTATATCAAGAGAAGTGGTGGATTCTTCCTCTCTCAGTTTCTTCACATCCAGACTAATACCTTTCTGGAAAGTATGCTTTAGCCTAAATCGGGTTATTGGGTTCCATGCAGGGTAATGGAGTGAAATTTCATTGCTCATGTTAGACAGAAGCTCAGACTGGAATGATCGAATATTCCTTTCTGACCTTAAGAACTATTAATTGGAGCAGTCAAAATGAGAATTTGATACACATTAACTCCAGCTAGGTAAAATTTTTGCGAAGATAACTTTGTTTTGTTAAAAAGAAACAAGGAGTCCTGTGGCATTTTTAAAGACTAACAAATTTATTTATTGCATGGACTTTTTTGGAGAAATACCACTTCATCAGATGCTTGAAAGAGGAAAACTTACAATATGGGAGAGAAAAATAAATGCAGTGAAGTGTAATTCAGAGGATCAGATTATTTCAGTAAATCAGACTATGTGTTTTGTTACTTTTTGTTGTCTTCCAAAGACTGTTCATAGCCAAAACCACAAATTAAGAGACTCTTGAAAATGAAAAGAGAGAAACTGTGACTTATTTTTTGAACCTCAAAATAGTGGTCTGATTTAAGGTTTCAGTCATTTATTGCTTCCTTCAATCTGTATCCTCTCAAGCCATTTCAGCTAGTAACAGCTCTGTGGACAGAGAGGAAAACTTAAGTTCTTTAAAAGAGGTAGTTGTATCCTTGTTCATAATGCAGGAATTTTAATGCTTCTTGTAAAGGATTGGGAGCAAGAACAGCAAAGTTTAATCGCAGCTCATCATGTGGCCCTAAGCAAGTTACTTAAGAATTTGATCTCATTTAACATATCTATAAAATAGATATACTACTTGCCAACCTCATAAAGGTATTGTAAAACATCATTAATGTTTGCAAAGTGCCTGATCCCCTGATTTAAAGGAGCAATATGTATAGAAGTCATTAAAAGGATTAACCCACATGCAAAAATGCCTACAGTCTTGTGCATTCCCACAGCATCTGCACTGAAAGGTATCATTTGAATAGTGTACATGAGATCAGAATGGAGGTATTCGATGTTTGATTAAAACCTGAACATGAACTGCAAGTGTTTGTAGCCCGTAAGCCACAGGAAGGGAAAAGCGTGAAGAAATGTGCAAGATGTAAAGCGATTATGTGGCTACCTGAGGGAATTCATTTCATCTCTCACTCATTCCTGATATGTTTATACAGTAAATGTGCCAAGATCTCTATCAGCCGATTGTTTTCAGTGGAATCATGGCTTGTTTCTTTTACTTATGTTTGAAGAAGCACAGTGGGGATACTGATCCCAGCAGGTGAGGTGCTACACATGTGTGAAGCCAAGTATTCTGGCTCAGAAACCACTGAGTCATGACAGACATCGCTAGATGCTCCTAGGAACATCAGTGTATGCTCTCAGGTGCCCTCTCTTCTTCTTTAGGAGCTGATAAAGGATTTTGTTTAACTTCTAGACCAAGGGAGCAGCTTCCAAATGGTTTTATGCATCACCATCAGCTGGGAGTTCCAAGGTCTTTGTCTCACCAGCAGCTCATTACATTACTTTCTAGGTAGAACACATTTTTTGTTTAGAATCGCATCTCCAAAGAGACTCCCTGTCACAACCACTAAAGCTCCACAAATATTCACTTGTTGTGGTAAACTCTTCCCCCTAATCACCTAGGAACTTGAATATTTCCAGGCAAGACAAGCTGGTTAATGCTGCTGCTGACATACCAGAAGACTCAGAAGACCATGTCAAACTCCAGCCTCTTGTCCCAAACATGTGCTGGATAAGTGCATCACTCCGTAAAGAGGAAGGATGATCCAGTGGTTAAGGTTCTAGACTAGGACTTGGGAGAGATTGGTGGTCTTTGTTCTGCCACAGAATTTCTGCGTGCCAATGGCCAAGTCATTTAGTCTCTCAGGCTATGTCTACATTACAAAAGTTACTTCAAAATAAAGTCAAACTAATAAGTTCAACCTTAATTCAACTAAACCTGACCTTAATAAGTCAAATTAACAAAGTGCACTAATTTGACTTAAATGTTAACTTGAATTAGTGCACTTTGTTAATTCAAAATAACTACCCTAATTCAAATTTATTTAGTTTGAATTAAGGCTTAATCCTGGTCCACACTGCCCTTAGTTCAAACTAGGAATCGAACTAAGCACTTATTTTGAACTAAATGCAGGTGTTACTAATTTGAACTAGGCTTTCATTAGTTCAGATTAAGGAATTCCTTAATTCAAAGTAGTGAAAGTCTATGGTAGACATGGACTAAGTTTGTTTGAATTAAGGCATCTTAATTGAAGATAACTTGCCAGTGTAGACGCACCCTCAGTGTGTCTGTTCTTCATCTGTAAAGCTGAGCTATTAGCATTTCCCTGACTCACAGCTGTGTTGTGAAGATAGTTGCATTACAGATTGTGAGGTGTGCAATTACTACGGTAATAAGAGCCATAAAGAGGAGTCAGGTATAAACCAATGGTTGTCTTATATGCCATTGCAGGTGTGGGTTGCCTTTGCTTCATTGCAATTTGTATGCTCATTCCTTTTATCTGTATGTGCAACATAGTTGTTGTGATGCCAGCAGTAGCTGTCCCAGACCTGAAGAGCTCTGTATGACTAGAAGGCTTGTCTTTCTCATTAATAGAACTTGGTCCAATAAAAGATATTACTTCATCCACCTTGACGCTCTATTATTTGTGTAACGTGTTATGCCCCTGAAATTACTTTGTTACTGTTAGCTAAACAGTTTCTCTGTAGTTGTGATTTCTAAGGAAAATTTATTTTTTTAAAAGCACGTTTCTAACTATGGGAAGGCTATGCGATGAAATCTGTTTCTTGGCCATAAAAAATTCTTGCTCTGCTTCTAAGGCTACCTGGAGGGTAGAGGATTTGTTTGGTTGGTTTAATGCACCTGACTTTAGAGGTGGAAGGATACCGAAAAAAGCTGATAGATCTGTATAAAATATGACAGTTTGAAGAAATTTTTATATGCACTCAAAATAGCATGCCAAAAAGATAATTGCATCTCACTATACCAATGTCTCATTTATTTTCCACAAAATGACAAATGTTGACTGACTGTCAGCATAGTAACAACAAAGTTCACTGTCCTTGGAAGAAATAGCTCCTTCAATTTTCCATATTCCCCTCAATTTCTTGTGTTAACCAATATAGTACACCAGATGCCCAAAACTGTTGCTATTCACTGACGTCTGTATTTTATTGGTTTTTATCCTCACAGCCACTTAATATTTGACGTCCAGATACCCCAGTGATGGGTGCCTTGGAAATCCTGTAGCTAGACAAGTTCCAAAGGGGCAGCCAGGTTAATGTAGTTCAGTAAAACATGTAAACTTTGGTCTTGTGATATTGAATTTATTAGGATGAGTTGGAAATGTACCCAATTAGCTAGTGAGGTTAGGAGATTTCAGTTCTCTAAGGGTGGGGGGGTGGGGTGTGTGTGTGTGTGTGTGTGTGTGTGTGTGTGTGAGAGAGAGAGAGAGAGAGAGAGAAATTGTTCACCCTGTACTAGTTCTGCAGTGGGAGTTACATTCATGTAGAAACAGTAACTGATTAGAGAACCAGGCTGATGCTGTTTGTTTAGACATAGAGCAATGTAAATCCTGTGACCTGCTCCCAGAGTGAGGTAGTTATATCAGTGGGTAGTTACTCCTATATGCTAATAGAAACAGTGCAACCGTTGCACGCTGACTGCACGGCATAACCATGGTATGTTTCAATAAAACCAATAATATGACTATAGCAGTGGAAGACAATTAAATATGGCTGGGAATGGAACTGTGCTCTTAGGAGGGTGCAGTTAACTACACAGATTATAGTAGTAAGGTAACTATAATCACAGGAAAGCATAAACAATATAAATAATAGCCACAATGTAAGTCAGTGGGTCTCAGTATTGATGCAATAGGAATAGTGTTAGTCTACCAAAAGAGAGAGTACTAGCCAATGACCACTACAGCGTAATTACACCAATGGGAGGGTATAATTCTGAATTATAACAGTGTGTTTAACTCTACCAATAACAGGTGGATCACCTGATTATGGATCAGAGAGTGTCTCTAGGTGTCCAGGCGTGAATCTCTGAAGAGATTGTGCTTCAAAGTATGGCTGACTATTTGGAGCTTGAGTACCAAAAAGAAATAGAACCTGTTAAAGATGAGAAGAAGACAAAAGAGAGAAACTGAGCAAGCTGTAGATTTTCTGTTTGCTTCCTGCAATCCCTCAGAAATGGCCTAGATATATTAATGTACATAGCTTTCTTCCTCCAGCATTGTCACAGAGCTGAGAATGAAAAAAACAATAGATACATTCCTCTCAGGTCCAGAAAATACACATGGACAGATTGCAAAAAGCAATGAAACAAACGATTAGATCAGTGGTTCCCGACCTCTTCAGTAACATGGTACACTTCAATGAGACAAACAGTTCCACAGCACACCCACTTTTTTCAGCTGAACAGATTGCTCATAAACATCACATATACTATGGTTATGGTCTTACTAGAGAGGTTTGCAACATAGTGCATATAACAAATTAAAGGTGGATCAAATGCATTAATATTTCCAATCCACTTGAAAAAAATACACGTCATCTCAATTTTATCTTTTGGCCCTCTGCATTTAGAATGTTCACATTTTAAAACTGAAAGGGCGATACCTCGCTTTCAATCTGATGATTAATTTTAACAAGTTTTATGAGTTGTAATTTTGATTGGATAGAATATTTTTTAAAATGACATAATGTTTGTTTTACATTGATTTTTCTTCACTTTTTGTGTAAAATTTCTCAGCGCACTTGTACAGTTCTCACAGCACACCAGCGTGCCACAACACACTAGTTGAAAACCACTGGGCTGAATTGAAGTGAAGGACAAAAGAGGACAGCAGATGCTAGTAATACTTAGCAAGTAATAAAAGTAATTAAAACCACCATCCTTGGAGAACTAGTGTATTGCACTTTTCACAACTTAGACATAGGTTCTGATCCAAACCACAACTTGAATTCTTCTCCCCATCTTGACACCATCAAGTAGACATGTGTGTTATAATCTGGGGAGCTGAAACAAGGTGCACATTGATATCATCTATAAATTCTTATTGGTTAGTAATCTATGAGCAATGAAATGGTTGCTATACTCCACTTCCTAGTGAGCAGGCATCTAGATTACAGAATTGCTACCACTGGTACACATATTGCACTCTCGGCAAAGAGGTCAAAGATTGAATGGCCCTGAAGACTGATCTTCACACATACCTGTACAAGTGGTATCTCTAGATTAGTTAGGGCTGTGCAGCGCTACACAGCTGATCTGTGATACCATGCATTTTTCAGGACTACCCATCTGAGACCTTTCACAAACACTAAACTCACCACACACTTCAATGGGGAAAAGTTGAAATGTCCAGTCCCTGCAGTATAGTGGCAGCGACTCTACAATCCCTTTCAAAGACGTGGAGTATGTCTACACTGCCAGCCATACTGCTGGCAGTGCAGGATTGATGTTTTGGGTTCAATTGAGCATCAGCAAAGACATGTTCAATCGAATCTGGACATCCCTGGAAGTCAATGCATTAAGACCACCCCTTAACGTGGCATAGCGCTGCATTGATGGGAGAGCATTTCCCATTGGCACAGTACAGTGAAGACACCACGTAGAACAGGAGTTAAGAAGTCTGTGGGAGTTACACAAGCTATGGAGAGTGCCGCTGAATTTCGCAGCAGGTGTAGAACAGGCCTCAGAATCCAGGTTTGGTGACTGGATATCCAGTTCTTGCAGCAGAGCAAGTAATTATGAGGAGACCAGCCCACTCCAAAACCAAACAAATACATCATCCCAACTCAGAGATTCCACTATTGCCCTTGTTCAGTTGCAGCACAGTGTTGCAGATCTCACACTGCCCTGGCAGAACTGTTCGTGAATTCTTCCATGTGACTATCAAGGGCAGCAGATAGGCCAATTAGTTTTGATTAGTTAGCTCTCCCTTTGTCTTTCTACTGTTAACTTTCTAGCTATGTGAGGAAACAAGGTAGGCTCCTAACCAAGTGCTAATCCACACTTGGATCCCTCAAAGGCATAATGTAAAGGGAAACTATCAAAGATAATAGTTAGTTCCCACAGATTTGTTCTTTTATTGTGTGTCTTTTATTCAAGTGATTATGAATAAAATCATTTATGTTTAAAACTGGAAAAACTCCTCAATTCCCTCTCATTTTATGAAGAATTGCAATATAACTGTTTAGTGTCTTGATTTGATTTCCCTTTGCCCCTGCTACAGTGTACCAGTACCCGGACTACTCCGTGGGAATTGCACTCCTAGAACAGACAAGTGTCTTCCATGACAAAGTCGTATCTTATGAATGGGTCCCTGAAAGACTACAACTAGCCCCCATTAGAAGGAGGTGAACTAGAATATCTGGTCACTTTATCATAATGTGCCAAAAAATGTCACTTTTAGTGAAAGGGAGATAACCAGGAAGAGCTTGAGGCTCAGTGTTTAACCTCTACAGGGCCTTGGGATATGGGTGGTAATTGCAAAGACCAAGTGAAATTAAAGAGGTAGATTTTCTGCTTGAAGCCTTCCACTTAAGGGAAAGTGGAAGTGCACTATCACCAAAGAAATTTTCTATGGGAGGATCTTTCATTAGCAGTGTGTGTTCTCTTTTTTTAAAGTTCAAGTCTGGAGCTTTTTCTGATTCAAAGTGATGTAAATGTAATGTGGTAGTATGCTGGTGAACTAGGCCTAAATAGCAAAATGCCCTTCAGATAGAATGAAATGCCACTAAGAAGAGGGAAGTTGAGCTGAGTGCAGTAGAGATGTCAGATACATTATTCACCAATTTCCTTCAGGCCAGCAAGAAGATTTGCGTTCCGCTCTGCTGCATTCAGAAATCACAGTGGTGAATGTTCTGCACAATCCATTGGCCGATTTAACAAAGCCAATAGATAGGTTTACCAGATGGCATCCGACATCAGCAGGGATGTCTGACAGGCCCCAATAATCACAGTTTATATGATTGAAACATGGTTAAATTGATTGTGTCTGGGATGACACAACGTGCTCACATACTGGCTACATGATCAGCTCAGATCCTGTCCTAATCACACTCCTAATCAGATCAGTAACTGCCTAGATAGAGCACATGGGGACACATTTGTCTCAATAGATAACAGAGGACATTTTGGGGGTCCTCTTCTTGGGTCAGCAATGCAGGCATCAAAACTCATTTTTGCCCCAGAGGAGGAATGTTTCTTTATCATCTCCAGAACAGAGCTTTGTCCTGTTGTTACTTAAGGAAAAGAACATAGATCTTCGAGAGATGAGGGAATTAGCTTGAGAAAAACATCAATGACCTAAATCCCAGCTGGAATATCAAACTGAATTAGGTGCTTTAAGATTTTAAATGGTTTGGACAGCCTCAGTCTCCTGCTCCCCACTGCAACATCTCTCTGTTTCTACAACATGCCTTCTTTTCTTTTGCCTCATTTGCTGCTTAAAGAACAGCCAGAGTTCATACCTGTAATACATACGGAAGAACACTAGAGGCAGGTTGAGGCAAGAAACTAGAAAGAAGAATGAACAGAAGAATATGGTAAAGAACTTTTGTAGGGTTTACTTACATAATCTATCTGATTTAGTCCTAGATGCCTCTTTCTTATGTTAGTGCAAAATACATCACCCTTATTGAGGTTGCTCCCCATCTCATGGCATCTCTCAAAGTCTGAGGAAGGCCTGTTTTTGTCTTCAGAGCACCTTTCCTTAGGGCAGATGCACACAATGTATTGTATTAAGTTAGTTAGTTCAGGGGATTTGTGATAGGATGTCAGACTTCAGCTCTGGTTCACTTCATAGAATCATAGGGCTGGAAGGGACCCCACGAGGCCATGTAGTCCAACCCCCTGCCAAAAAAGCAGGACCGCGCCCACTAGATTATCCCAGCCAGGGTTTTGTCCAGCTGGGCCTTGAACACCTCCAAAGACGGAGATTCCACCACCTCCCTAGGCAGCTTATTCCGATGCTTCACCACTTACCTAGTAAGAAAGTTTTTCCTAATATCCAGCCTGGACCTCCCCAGCTGTAACTTGAAACCATTGCTCCTTGTTCTGTCCTCTGTTACTACTGAGAACAGTCAAGCTCCATCCTCCTTGTTCAAATCCAGGCTTGTCTGTTAGTGATTATACATTTTTCTGTCTGATGATTGCTTGGTAGCCTATATACAAATGAATTAATAGTTTGTTACAAGTGAATGGGGAATACCCCATCCTCACTGGATCTCTTATTGGCAGACTCAGCGGAGAGAAACCAAAGATTTGATTGTGTATGGAGCATAAATTCCATTCTTGCATGTAGTGGCGACACTTCCAAGTTAGGATAGAGGCAGAATAGTAGTACAGAGTCTATTGGGGAAGATTATATCAGCTCCATCTATGCTGGGGTGGACAAAATTGGATCATAGCTAGGCACTAGTAATTTTACTTTTGGTCACCAGAAAGCACTTCTCCATTACGTTTCTGCAGTGGAGGCTACTAAAACTGGTTGCAAAGGTGGCCAGAAACATATATTTGTCGAGGCCTGGTCTACACTATACGGCTATGTCCATACGAGGCTTTTAATTCGAAACAATGACCGTTGTTTCAAAATAAAAGTTGAGATGTCTGAACAATGTTTCTTTATTTTGAAATGATGAGCCCCCGTCATTTTGAAATAATGTCCATTATTTCAGAACAATAAAACCTAGGGTGAAATCGAAATAGCCGTTGTTTCGAAACGGTTGTTTTGAAATAACGCCATTTGGACGTGCTATTTCAAATTAACACTTTTGCCCTTCTCCTTCCCACGGTGCCTTCCTTTTTCTATCTATTGGGTGAAGGCATGGCCCAGGGAGGGGGCCATGTTGCCATACCTCCCATGGTGCCCCTCTCCTGAATTGAAATAGCAAGTCCTGTGTCTGGACTTGCTATTTCAATTTGAGGTTTTACCTTATTTCGATTTAATATTTGCTCATTTCAATTTAAGTTATTTCAAATTAAGGATTTTATTTTGAAATAACTTATTTAGAAATAAGTGTTTACGTGTGATCATAGCCTACCTGATCTGTAGATAGTTACCCATCTGGCATCCTCCGTGTACACACTCTATAAAATCTACACACAGCTTTTCTCTGAAGGTCACTGGTGAGCTGCATTATCTTCATTGTTGCTGGGGGCTAACCTCAGTGCATTCAGATTGGCTTGCTCTGGCATGAGTTGATCCTTCGGGGTGCTGATGTGCACAATTATACACCAGAATGTTGTCCGCATTTACTTTATTCATGCCTGTGGGAACATACCTGCATCTCGAGATCAGCTTTAATGGCACATCCATTCAAGTAAATGGGACAAAAGGAATTATTTACTTTGCACTGATTTGAAAGCAAGTTCTAACAAGCATCAGTTGCCACTGAGATGATGCTATGGCCCAGCAGCAATCCAGTATTATTTTTTCTTACTACTTCTGTCATCCTGCTGGCCCGTATTCATGAGCTACTGAAATCAGTGGAAAGCAAGGACACAACAGTGCAGTCACATGAAGAGTGCATTGCTCCAGTAACGTTCAGGAGGTAGATTGTGAAGGGAATGTTAACCAGGAAGCAGGTGTGCTTCACTTGGAGCAGGTGTGCCTTGCCTGGAGCTGTGGGGAGCATTTGGTTAAGGATAATATAGGCGTATGAAAATGGAAAGTGGAAGACTTACTTCTGCATTTGTACAATTGATTTCAGTTCCTTTAAAGAAAGTTAGTACAACTCTACACCAAAATTGTTGACTTATGTTGCATCAGAGTACAATCAATAGAACATTAAATCAATTTTTCATGTCTACTCTGCTGTCCTTCTGCTAAGAGTTCATGGCCTGACCCTGAGCATTCCCAGTGATTTAACTGGCAGTGTGGAGCATTGTGAGGCTGACACGGCAACTGCCTCAACTGTTTCAGCTGCTGGCCTCTGACAGATGCCCAGGTGCAGTCTCAGGAGGCAGGGCTTCAGGCCAGCACCCCCAGGTGGTGGAGCTCCAGGCCAGCAGCTTTCACAGGCTGGCAGCCAAAACAGTCAATGATGTGTCTAAACTGCCATTGCATCAGTTTAACTAGACTGACCTAAGTGATGCTGCTCCTCTTGTGAAGGTGAGTTATTAGATCAGTGTAGCGGGTGGCTTACGGCGACAGGAGCAGCATTGTAGTGTGGACATGTGACAGAGTTAGGTTTCACCCCAAACACCTCCACTGATTTAACTGATAGTGGGAGACATTGTGGGGCTGACAGCGCCCCACAGCCATAACTCAGCTCATGTTGACTTAACTCTGTAGTGAAGACCAGGCCTTAGAAATTCTCCATATGGCAGGTGACCACAGAACCTCCTCTGGTCTAATTCTGCTTGCTTAGCCACTATGATAGGTGCTTTGCCACTTCAGCTTTAGTTTGTTTTCCTTCTGAACAGCTAGCTGGGTGTCTTTTGAAGTTGGTTTCTTCGTGGTATTTTTTTTCTTGTTGATTGAGTGTTCAGTATTTCATTTAGTTAATGGCCAGAAAACTGTGCACAGCTAGATTAAGTTGATCCTCAGACTCCATCATCTCATAATTTTTTTCATCAGCAGTTGCAGCTGCTTCATCTAACCTTATTTACAAAGGAGCCATGACACTGATTTAATGATAATGACAAAATAGTTATACTTTATTAAATGGAGTCTTCGTTCCACTTGTAATTTTAACATGTCACCTCTTCTCATCTGCAACTAGAGCTTCAGAATCATCTTGGGGGTATGGTTATTTCATAACATATCATCACATTTTGTATCTGTTTGGTGAATACAATGGGCCAAATACTGGGATCTTTATTTAGTCCTTTAAAGGCAAAACTCACACTTCAAAACATGTGGATGGTGAACAAATTTTATTTGCCATTTCTCAGCTATCATGAGAATAAAAGGAATCACAATATGAGTTGCATTTAAAAAAGAAAAGGGACTGGGATTTGGAACACCTTTGTTCACTTGGGTTATGCCACTGTGTTGACTCTCTATACATTAGTTTACCTGTCTGGTAAATGCACATAATAATAATACCTATCTGACATGGAGTGTGAGGTGGTGGTGATGTTTAACTTAAAGTCCTTGAGGGTTCCAGATAAGAACACTACCCAGGAATGGTTATTATAGACTCTTCATCTGTACACTGTGTTGCATGGCAGCCCCATTGCTGTGCCTTTTTCTGCACAGAGCAGGTAGCAAACATGGTTTCGGTGTCAGAGTCAATATCAGTACTTGTCAGCATCCTTTGAGTACAAGATCAATGCTCAGGTCTAACTGGAGGTATGGATTCATCTGCTCTCGTAATCTTCCTTCTAGTATCAAGTCAGTTGTATTAACGAGAATGGGTATATTGACACCATCAATTTTATCTCACCTTTGCTGGATAAGTATGCCATGCTATGGATAGAGAGATCCAGAGTTCACTCAGCCGGCTGTTTTTATGTGAGGCTTTTTGGTGTTAGTCTCTCATATGTATATATATTTTTAATTGGATGCTCTGCTTGCATTACACAGAATTGCTCTAAATGTTATCCTGTGTGGTTCAGAGTTGCTCTTCGTAAAGACAAAATGAAATGCTTGACTTATCTTGTGAGGAGAGCAAATCCAAATCATAATTAGACGTTTGCTAACTTGTATAATTGTCTTTGGGCATTCATTGGCAAATTGCCACCTTTTCAGTCGAGGTTGCTAGCTCAATTCCAAGTGAAAATCTTTACCATAAAATAGCCTTCAGTGGTTTATGTGAAATGACTTGGTGACCTCTGTAGAGTCCCTAGTGGACAGGTGACCATGTAACAAAACTGGCACCCTTATTAACAGTCAAAGAGATGAAAGATTGAATGGGAATAAAAATTAGTCCCTCAGGAGCAGACATGGGTGTTAGTAGGATGGGAGAGGCTTGCCTTCCAGCTGTCTGTGTAGCCTCATAGTGGGTATGTCTACACTATGAGCTTAAGTCAACTTAAGAAGGCTTAAGTCGATTTAAGCAAAGCCCTGGCCACATCTGAAGTTCATTAAGTCAACTTAAGGGGTTCCTTAAGTTGACTTAATAGCTCCTGCCCTTAAAGTCAACTTTATTAAGTTGACTTAACACAATGTGGTCATCAAAGTTGACTTAATAAAGTCAACTTAGTACAATGGAGTCATTTAACTTGACTTTATCAAGTTGACAATGCAATGTGGCCTCACTAAGTCGATTTAATAAGGTCTACTTAAAGTCGACCTTAAGTAGACCGTATTAAGTTGACTTAACTGAGCCTGCTAGTGTAGACATAGCCAGTGACTCCTCTAGCTGAATTAGAATTGGCCCCTCCCAAGCAAAGAAGGTTATAGAAAAAGGGGATGGAATGGGGAGAGGAGGAGGCCAATGCTGAGGTCTTTGATTAAAATATATCTTTATAGAATAAGGGGTACATTTTTAATTTAGTAGCTTGGCTATCTATTCGAGCCAGGCTCACTGAGAGAATATTGCTGTCAGCTGATGGGCACAAAATGGTCGTCTTTTACTCCCCCCTCTCATTCTTGTGTCATCTTGTCCATCCTAATGCTGGATATGTTTGAAGTATTCTCCATATACAACCTGAGTGAAATGCCATGTCCACGATGGAAGCAGCAGAAAGAAAGGGAGAGTTGGGAGAGGTTGATTGATTAGCTGTTGGAGGGGATTAATCCTCTTCTTCCCCCTTGTTAAATTCACAAGAAAGCTAATAACATTAGCAGTAAAGCCAAAGAAAGTCTTCCCCTCCTTCTTTCATCCCCAGAAATAGATTTTGTGTTCTGTGAGCTACTGAGCTAAAAGCTAAATCGTACTGTGCTGTATGTATTAACTGGAAACAAAGCAAGTCTCAACAGACGCTTGAGCAGATGCCAAATGTCAAATTTGATGAGAAATGCTTAATTGCTTCTTGCAAACCTTTTGTTTCTCTGAAAGTGCATCTTTCATGGTGTAAAATGCCTTCTCTCTTTCAAACAGCAGTTCAGAGCTGCAGCCCTGGGGCTTCCTGTCCAGCAGAACAAGCCAGCAGACTCCAATGAGGAAGCTTGGCAGAAGAACTAGATTGTGCTGTATAAAATCTGTTGGCATTATTTTTATTTTGGTTTTTTGGTTCTCTTTTTGTTTGTATGTTTTGATTAGTTGGTTGGTTGGTTGGTTGGTTGGTTGGTTGGTTGGTTGGTTGGTTGGTTGGTTTTTCCATAGCTGAGATTCATTTTTACACTTTGGTTAGGGGTATTTCTGCTCACTTTTCCTCCACGGGATCACCTTCGTTATTATTGTATGTCCACCAACATTTCTCCCCCAGTATCAACTGCCCATTGTACCTCTCTGGCTTTACATAAACAGCCACTATGTTCCAATAACATTCACTGCAATTCACAGAACAGCAGAGATACGGTACTGATTCTTACGGCCCCTACTAGCTCTTAACCAGGTGGAAGACATGGTGGCTAGCTCATTTTGAATATGTAGAGAGGTGGAGGCTAGAACTTTCACATATTGCTGATAAATTTTTGGGGATGCCTCAGGTTTTGAAGCAGTACGTTAGACCGTTAAGGGACTCATGTTGAGAGATGCTAAGGTTCCAGAAATTCAGTTAAAGCTCTGCATCTTTCAGGGAAAAAAAAATTAGAGTGTCTTATGAACCAGAAACTGGGACAGAAAATTCTGGAGACATAAAAGCTGCCCTGTTTGACATTTGACTTATTTGGTTATCTACTCTTTGCTGCACCAAAAAAAATGGCTCACATAAACAAATCATGCTTAGTTTCTGATGCTGAATGAGTCTTTGTCTAGCTGTGTGTGGACCCTCATTCCTGCCTCAGCCAACTTGTTCTGTCTATAGTAAGGAAGCTGTCTAAGAGAAGATGCAAACAAACTGGCGTGTCTCTCTAAAACCTGTGTTCTAGTTCAGCTGCCAGCTCTTGGGCTAGATGCAGCAGTCACTGAGTGAAATCTGTGGTCTGTGTTATACAGGACATCAGGCAAGATGATGATAATAGTCCCTTCTGACCTTTAAATCCGTGGGTGTGCTTCTGGCCCCCTTTAAGTCAGTAGGATTTACCACGACTTCAAGAGTGCTAGGATTTTACCCTATGAATCTATAAAAAAATTCTTCTAAAGAACACTGGTCACTCGAGGTGCAGGTGTCCATAATGTCATGAGAAGCCCATGGGGCATGCCAAAAACTTTATCTGCCATGTGAAGTGAGCTCACACCAAATGGACAGCGTGTAAACTGAGTAGCCCTCTTGTATTGTCTGAGTTGGGGAGCTAGTCAGTCTAAGCAAAATATCACTAAAGCTTCATCACAACAGATGTCAAATTCAGAATGTGTGACTAACCACCAAAGACCAGAGGAATCCCTGTTTCATTAGCATTTACATCCTCAGACACTTATTTAAAGCAGCAGTTCTCAACCATTATTGGGATACATTCCTATGTCACCAAACAGCAGTAAGTGTGGTATGGAGAGCTAGTGAGGTGACTGAATTTGGCCTAGTGGGGCTGGGCTGGTGAGTCCTGTAGGGTCACAACATGCCGCCAAGTGTGTCATGACCCACAAAAGACTGAGAACCACTGATTTAAAGGATGATGGAGGTGCAAGTTAATAGCTCTGTGGTCTGCCTGAGTTCTGTTAGGCAGAATAGAAGAGGTGATTTTACTCTTAGGCAGAAAGTCTTTGCAAATCACTAACAAGAAGAATGACAAGAGGAGTGCACTTCTTAGATTATAGATTCTTCCTAATGTGCTGTTCAAGAAAAGGGGGTTGTTTCCTGCACGATAGGAATCAAGGGGTCTCCTTTTTAATGTTTGTCTGAAGCCCTTTGAATTGTACTTTGTTGGCTAGCAACCTTCGGTAGCAAATGATTGTTTTTTTCCCAACCTGGTGTGCACAGGAGAGAATGAAATGCAAGGTCCATGTCTGTTTGAGGGAGTGTGTGTATGGCTACATCTATGCTTAAAGAAACCCCTATAACACTCCCCAAAAAACAAAACCAACAAACAGTAGGGAATCTCAGAGGGCAGTTCCAAAGGGGTTGCCATATTAGTCTAGTTCAGCAAAACAGGGAGTCTAGTGGCATTTTTAAAGATTAACAAATTCAGACTTGTACCACAGGGCTAAAAAAGGAAAGGCAGTGTAGATATTCTCTCTCAGGCTCTAAAGCCCAACTAAGAGGGTGGGTCTCACAGGAACCCAAGCCAAAATGTCTACAGTACTATTTGTAAACCTGTAGAACAAACTAAAGTTAGTTGACCCCACCTCTGAAACTTGCTACTGCAGGTCTTCCCTGCTTCCACCCCTACCAGTGTAGCTGTTCCTTGTATGCTCAAGAAGAAAGATTGCTCTGTGGATTTCTGCAATGCATGAAGACACCTCAAAAATCTTAGTGCAGAATGGAATTGCTCACTTAGTTACTGGTATTTCTCATGGAGAATACGTGTCAGCAGTGCTCTTGATCTGTTGGTGGTTTGGTCTGAGGTTTCAGACTTCTTCTCTCATTCTACCCATCACTTAGAAAAGGAGTGCTTACACTGAAATTCCCCAGCTTTGCACTGAGTTGAGGTTTGCTGATGTTCTGGGCACATGGCAAAGCTGATCTATTGTATTTGCCATAGGATCTTCCTTTTGAGGAAGAGTAGGAATTGTTGTTGGTGATGTTTTTAATTTTTTCTTTTTGGCATGATTTTGGGATGGCTTATTGTAGGTCTGCACTAAGCGCATTAAAATGTGAAGAATGTTTGTCCATTGAGAGAGTGAGGGAGATGTTTTATACATATGGAGTGATTCTCTCCTGGAAACTCTACATCAGGGGTCTCAACTTCAAATCACCGTGAGGGCTGCATGAGGACTAGCCCAGGGCCGCATGAGGACTGTTACGTTAGCCCAAGGGCCAAGCTGCTGAAATCTTTTCATACAACAATATTGCGAATATCAGTAACAATAGTGTCATTGCGGGCTGCTTGCAGCCCATGGGCCACATTTGAGACCCTGCTCTACATTGCCATTTTTAGCCCCATGGCACAGAAGTTCCCAAACTTTTCTTATTGCATACACCCTTCCAGATCTACCAGCTGCCCAAGTACCCTACCCTTCTCATCCTTGATACTTTGAGTGTTCTTCTTAATGCTACTTCTCTTTAGCCAGCTGTCATATTTCACCGTTACGTACAGAAACAGTTACAGTGCAACTATACAGCCAAAAAAGAATTTGACTGTGAGCTCCCTTAGGCAGGCCAGTTGCTGGGTAACTGAACCCGTGCCACAGGATGATTGGTGGTGAAGGCTCTATACATCAGCAGCTCTGTGTTCTCATTGGTACGTCTTGAAGTAAATTAACTACTGTACTTTATATAACAAATTCCCACTGAGTTTTAAAGCTCTGTGTGAGTATCCAGTTATGAAAATGCAAAAATGAAAACAATGAATAAATAAAATGCACCACTGCACAATTTCTCCCCCAGCGATGTCTTGCATGCCCCCCAGAGGTACGCATTTCACAGTTTGGGAACCCCTGCTATAGAGCAAGCTGGGGTGCACAAAGCACTTAGCCAGAGTCTGAGACTCGCTGCCTCAGGTCGTCTGTTGCTGTATATGTATCCTCTGGCAAGAGGTGATTCTGTGAGCACGTCTCTAATGCATTGCTAATCAAACTAACGGTTGCAATTTGGCTCCTTCAGTCAACTCCGTGTTTTCTCTACGGCTCATTATCTGAGTCAGGATTATGCTCTGCTTCTCCATTGCCGCCTAGAAGTTAACGTTCAAATTGTATTGTACAGCTCTTTCATCACCCCCTCCCCACCCTTCCTCATGTAAACCCTGCATTGCTTCAAGTTGAGAGTCTTGAAGAGGTTGCCAGATGCAAGGTGCTTGGAGTCACTTCTGCATATGGAATTAAAGTGCTGGAGGGGGGAAAGAAATCACACATCATTTCATCAGTGTGACAATGCCCTGGGGCAGCAGTGGGATTGTCACCACTTGACAAGAAATTGGAGAGCTGGTCCCTGCTGTCTCTTTCCTTGAATCAGTTTCTAGGTCCCAAGGACCCATGGTTGAAAGTCTCATGTTTTTCCTTGAAAACTGAAAAACCTAGAGCTACGGACTGGCTAGATGCTATCTTCACTGCCAAATCAACCATATCAGGGAAATGCTGGCGATTTTCAATCTTTTGGCAAGTTCCAAAGGGGCAGCTGTGTTAGTCTAGTTCAGTAAAACAAACAAGGAGTTCTGTGACACTTAAAAATTAACAAATTTATTTATTGCATGAGCTTTCATGGGACAAAATCTCACTTCGCCAGACGCTTTGAAGATGGGGGAGCTTACAGAATGGGAGGAAATGGATGCAGGGCAGTGTAAGTCATGGGAACAGGTCCCACTGTAACAGGAAATGAAAACAGTTGTAAAGATTCAAGCACTAAGGAACAGCATACAGAGGAAGAGCAGTCAAATCACCTTTCATAATGAGAGAAAAATCAAATGTCCCTATTAAGTTCTGAAGCAATGCAACTGAATTTGCAAATAAATTTGATCTCAGCAGCTTCTCTTTGAAGTCTTGATCTGGTATTCATCTGTCTGAGCACAGCAATTAACGAATCATTAATGGAGTGATCACGAAGATCGAAATGCTGACCCACTGGTTGTAGAATGTTGTGATTTCTGATTGACGCTATTCAGTGGAAATAATCAGGGTGTTGGAATTTGAGAGTGGAATGGCACTGAGGGGAGCAAGAGCCCTCCCATGGGACTTTAGAGTATTTTTGAGGAGGGGTGGTCCAGAAGGCAAATCTGAACATCATCTTGATGTGATATTGATTGTTTCTGTGAGAGCGCAGCTTTGGGGGGTGTCTGTGACACTAAAACATCCTGCTGCCCATGGTAGGACATACTGTGTATGGAAGGTATAACTCTCAACGATGGAGCTGGTTGAAATTTTTTCATCTAAACTGTTTTTTGATAGATAATTGGATTTTGATGAAAAAGTCCCACAAAAAGTGTGTGCCTTTTGGTTGAGCTTTGAAACAAGAGCAACTTATTGAGGGATATGATAGGGTAGATGGTTCATTTTCATCTTCTAAGCTGCCTCTCCCTTGTCTCTGTTTTCATAATATTTCTCATCTCATTCAGTTATTGCTAGTTGGAAACTGCATGTTGAATATACAAGGGTGATAAATGAGTTCCTTGCTTTCATATTCTTGCTCTATATTTTGACAAATGATTCTCTTGGACTCCAGAGTCATTATTTGTTTTCTCCCCAGATTTCCCTAGATCTCTTCCTAATTCTTCATTTGCAGGGTATCCTGCCTTGGCCTCCAAAGGGTTATTGATGCATTAATTCACAGAGTGCTTCCTTAGACATGCAAATTGGTACTACTTTGGGGGAGAGGAAGGGATACCTATATGTTTGTTCATTCATGCAGGATTTCAACAAGCATGGAGAGCTATGCAGCATGGCAGACGTTTACAAAGCTTGTGGTTCTCTTTCCTTTCACTGTGTATGTACAGTAAGATAACAGCAGCCTGTATCATTGCATTCTCTGGAATGACATCAGCATTGAAAGAATAGAATAAACTATATAATTGGGTACAGGACAAAATTAACTTGTATTTGGCCTCCTGGAACTGGGCTGTTTCCCCTCTCCTAAGAATGGTAACTTGCTGATCTTCTTACATGGTTATTCCACATAACTTTCAAATATTGTTACCCACATTTGGATGCTCAAATTTACACTGCAGCTTAGATATTGTCTCCCATTGGACCTTAATATTTAGAGCATCCTCCATCTCATCTAGAAATAAACCCAGAACATTCACTTTGATGTGTAAAGCCTGAATTAATGAAATGACTAAATTAACATTTAGATCCTCTTGGGTAGGAGAGCCAGGGGAACCTGTTGGCCTATATTTAATCAGATTAATAAACACTCTTAGTTTTCACATGCTCAATCAAGTTGTGATAAAGTTTGGCCTCTGTGTTTTCTGAATATTCAGTCTATTGGGCCTGCTCCATTCCCACACAGTTCCTGTGTGCTGAACAGACTACACAAGTG
The DNA here is from genome assembly GCA_007922195.1 of Podocnemis expansa. NCBI lineage: Eukaryota > Metazoa > Chordata > Testudines > Podocnemididae > Podocnemis > Podocnemis expansa. The sequence continues at coordinate 19,353,456 of ML681973.1, forward strand.
ATATCCCCAGAGAGTGATTGAGCGTACTTCTCCTAGGACTGCAGGGGAAATGCAGGAATTTGTCTTCCATTGCTCCTTTGGGAAACCATGGGTTGCTGCGCGCCAGATACAGGAATTAACAGCAGAGAAACTGTCTCTTGTGTTCTGAATGCTGCCATTGCTGATGCCCACATGGTGAAGTTGAAATGGGAAAGCTGTGGTAGGGTGAGGAGCCAGGATTGAAGGGAGCAGTGAGGAAGGAGACTGGGATAAAGAGCTGAGTGTTGGTGAAAGATGAGTGGAGCTGGGACAGATAGGTTGGAGGGGAGAGATGGGGGTATAAGAGTCTGTATCTACTAGCGTTTACTTCCTCAGAACCTGGAATAGAATTCATGAGTGTCAGCGTTCCTCTAATATCAGCAAGTAGCTGTAAAACCCATGGGCACAATGTGCACCTCATCTTCCAGTGGCCGGCCCATGTGAAGGATGACAACCAACTAGAGCGATCAGTTACTCCTTTAGCTCCAGTGACAGATGTGCGTGTTGTGCATCTCCCAGTTCCAACCCTGCTGATGAACAGTGTGGAAATCAGTGTGGTTCCACATGGTAGAATCATTTGGTTTTTTATGTCTACGTTTTTAAAAATTCAGCAAATTACACACAAAAATGCCATTAAAAGAATGTTAAGTTTGTTAGATATTCAGAAGTTCAGAAATGCAGAATTAAGGGTGCCTGTGTAACCTTTATTTCTCTCTTTTGTGTGTATGCCTTAGAGTCTTTATTTACATGATCACATACTGTTTTTCCACAGGTCAAGTGTTTTAGGTGTATGGCTGATCCTCAGGGAATAAATCAAGGCTGTAGAGTGAATGAGGCCATGGTCTGTAGGAGCCGTGCCTCAGTTGTTTCAAAAAGTAAATGGAATCTAGTGATTGTGGCTGGGGATTTCAGGAGGAGAAACATTGTCTTATAGTCAAGGCTGTTGAGTGCTGCTCTGGAAAATGGAGTTTGTCCCTCTCTGTGCCACAGAGTTCCTATGTAATGCTGGTCAAATTACTTGAACCTAACTTTTCACAGGTAGATGGCCACTAATTGTGTGTTCCTCATATGCAGGGTTCCCAATGTGAAACTTGGGTTCTCATTTGCAGTAATGCAGAGCACTCTTGGCAGATACTGAAGTCAGTGTCAGCTGTGCTTTGAACAAAAAAAGCTACATTCTCTGAAAAAACAGGCCTGAATTGGGCACTCTGTATTAGTGTGCGCTTTTGACATTAATGTCGCTGTGCCTCTGCTCCCCATTGGTACAATGGTTTCCTCTCCTGACTGGGCTATTGTAGAGGTACATTAGTTAATGTTCATGAAGCACTCTAATGCTACAGAGATGAGCCCCATTGAGCTGCTTACAAGGAAATCAATAGCTCTGTAGTCAGAGCAGGCTTTGAATAGCACACAGTAAATAAGGCACAGAGCTGCTACTGAATAATATGATTAAAACAAGAGTGACTCATTAACTGAGCACCAGCCATCCTGTGCAATGAATAGGGTAGGGGGTCCCATGCAAAAACGTGTACTTCATCATATAATGAAAGGCTGTATTGCACGTAATAGCGGTTTCCCATGTAATGAAAGACTATCATAATGTCCATGCACAAGAAGGCCAAATGTAAGTTACAGAGGCAACATTAGTTCTGCTTTTCCTCACGTTTGGTTGCTTAGCTTTCTACCCTTAATGTTCTTTTAATGAGGATTTGGTAGGTAATATTTTGTTCTCTCTGTCCACTTTTAGAGAAACGGCACCTGCAACAACAGTATTTACGTGATGTTATTTCTAGTATGATTTCAACTATAGCTGGACAGGGCACAAAACTATAATTGTTCCTTGTTCCCTCAGGTCAGTAGTCCTAGTCACATATCAAATTTCCATATGTGGGAGGAGCATGTCATGCCACAATGACTTGCCCATGTTGTAAAATGGCTCTCAGAGGGTATGTGTACATGGCAAAAAAACAAAACAAAAAAAAAACCAAACAAGGAGATCGCAGAGGCTGAATCTACATACTCAGGCTCATGGGGCTCATACTTTAGCACTAAAATTAGCCATGTAGATTTTTGGGTTCAGTTGGAGCTTAGTCTCTGAAACCCATCCTTGTCCCCAGGCATCAGAGCCCACGATCCACTCTGTAGCCCAAACCGAAATGTCTACACACCTGTTTTAGTCCTGCAGCATGAGCCTACAGACCAGGGATGGACAAAATTGGCTCACAGCAAGGCACCAGAAATTTTATGTTTGGTTGTCAGAGGGCACGCTTTCATTACATTTCGGCAGTGGTACTAGGTGACAGGCTACTAAAACTGATCGCCATAGATTTGTTGAGGCCTGCTGTAGACCCAGCCTCTGAGTCTTGCTGCTGCTGGGGAGTGTTGGGGCAGGGGTTTATGTAAAGATGTACCCTCCCCCCATTACAATTTTTCCCAGAGAGTTAGGCAAATGAACTTCCTAGTTGCTCCGTTCAAATTCACACTGTGCATTTTCTTTTTATAAACTATGATGAGCACCCTCTTTTCCTAATACTGTCATTGGCAGGGAGTTCCTCAGCATTTCAGAGGAACCACTCAACATCTCACAGGATCAGGCCATAAATTATTGGCGTAACTGCAGCAACCAGAAATTGCAGGGAAAGAATAGGAGGGCTTGACTTTTTCTTCTTCTGAAAGACTGAATCTTTGTTATTCTCCTACCATACAAAATTGCTGTAAGAGCTGTAACATTTTTCTCTGATAACATTGATTACTTTCCATGACACTCTTTGAGAGCCTCGTTGCTGAGAAAATGTATGTTGTTTTGGTTCTTTTTTTCTTCTTCTTCTTCGTCTTCTTCCTCTATTTTCTTCCACACAAAATGCCCTTGGGAATTGATCTGAGGCAGCGGTAATCTAAAGTAACAGAACAGACTTGAAAGGAGTGGGGGAGTAAGTTGATATTGTTCCTGTGCAGGATTTCCTGACTCCTAGCTGGTCTGCTTCATTATCTTTATTTATTCAGGTAAAAACCTACTGAGATTATCATCTTTTCTTCTGGGAAACGCTTGTCCACATCCAGCAGCTTTGAATAACAATACTGCAGTCCTGAAACCATCTCAAGGGTGAGACTCAGCCTGTTTCCTTGTGACTGTTTGAAATCACTTTTGCTACTCCAGGAAGTGGTAAATGGTTTCAGTGCAATTATCCTTTGCAGTTCAGTAAATCTTTCCTCTGGTGCTCATGTTCCAACTTACAACTTTCCTAAGAATTTGTGAAAATTGCCCAGATGGGAGATGACAGTGGGAAGTGCCAAACAGCCAATAAGTCACTCTGTCATGGAGCAAAAAGAAACACATTTTGAAATCATGGCCCATTTCCTTCTGGAAAGTCTCCCAAGGCCCTGCCAGAGCTCTGATGATCCCCCTCCTATTTCTTTCATTGTACCTTGTGACTTGAGAAGGACTGGATAGCACCACCTCCTGGGGCTAACTGCATTCACCACACCAGGTCTTCTACCTGCCAGCTCTTCCTCCATCCTGCCAGCTCTTACATCCTTTCTGGCATGCAGGTTTCAACTAGATAAAACTTGACCCAAAAATTTTGGCAAAAACTCAATCTGAACACTGGAATTGGTGTTTTCTCTTTGCATAAAATAAGCCTCCCCCCCACCCCCCCGCGACACTGGTTTGGCCAGCTGGTGATTTTGAGATTGGTGAAGATAGGCAATAAGTAGTGGAACAATGTTAACATCAAGGGATGTTCCATGTAATGCAAGGTGATGAGAGAACGCAAACGAATGTTTAGGCTGAATTCCAGGAAACGCTTCCTGATACATAAGTGCCTTAAGCTATGGAAGAGTCTCCCAAAGGAAGCCCTCCCTATTGCTTGCATCCTTTAAAACTGGGCTGAGTGCAGGGCTGAACAATGGATAGTAGGAAGTCCTGAAGGTAAGTTTAGTTGGGGTCCAGCTTAAATGATTTTCTTTGCATTCTACATTGTGTTGCTCTAAGTCAGGGGTCTCAAACTCAAATCACCATTTTGGTGCATGAGGACTAGGATATTGGCCCAAGAGCTGCATGAGGACTAGGATATTGGCCCAAGGGCCTCATTACTGAAACCTTTTCATACAGCAGGGCTACCAGTTTGTTTAGTTAAAATTAAATTTAAAAATAATTAATTGAATTCAGAGTGACTGTAAATAGAATTAATTAATTGGATCTAATTGATTGAATTTGCATGAATTTTAATTGAATTTAATTTTTAGAAAGCTTTTTAATTAAAATATTTTTTAAAGTTTTTTTAAAAAAGGAAAGGAGGAGGGAAAGAAAGGGAAGGAAGGGAAAGAAAGAGAGAGAAGGAAGGGAAACAAAGAAAGGGAAGGGAAGAGAGTAGGAAGGAAGAGAGGAAGAAGGAAGGAGGAGAAAGGAAGAAAAGGAGGGAAGAAGGAAGAAAAAAAGAGAAGGAATGAAAAGAGAAAAAAGGAAAGAGAAGAAAGGAAAGAAGGAACAAGAAAGGAAGGAAGGGAAGAGAGTAGGAAGGAAGAAAAAGAGGGAAGGAGGGAAGAGAGAAAAGAAGGAAGGAAGGAAAAGAGATAAGGAAAGAGAAAAGAAAAAAGAACAAGGAAGGAAGGAAGAAAGAAAGAGAAGGGAAGGAAACAAGGAGGAGGGAAGGAAAGACAAAGAAAAAACAGAAAAAAAAGAAGAGAAAGAAAGACAGAAAGAAAGAAAGACAGAAATGAAAAGGGCTGCTTGGAATCGCAGCCCCTGTGGGGAGGGAAGCAACTATAGCCCGGTTGTCAGCTGCACAGCGGGAGCCAGACGAGGCTGTCACTGCAGCTGCCGGCACCCCTGCCGCAGCCAGGACTCCTAGCCATCACCGAGAACCTGCTCTGCACCACCACCAGTGCCCTGGCTGGCCGAGCATCACCATCAGTGGGGGCCAGCCCCAGCTGGAGCCTGACTAGTGCGGGGCAGGCCAGCGCTGGCTCGGAGAGGCCTGGCTGCTCTGCAGTGGAGGCAGGATCTCCAGCGCAGAGGCCAGGTGAAACACACTCAGCCCGAGCAGGGGAGGTGCGGCCTTGGGGAGGAGGCATGGCTTGGCCCCAAAGCAGTTACAGCACTTCCAGGTGGGAGGCAAGTGGCCACAGCCCAGATGCTGGCTCCCAGCCAGTGGGGTGTGGACTGCAGGGATCGGGACCCCCTTAATCGCGGCTCTGTTGCGAGCTGTAGGCAGTAATTCCTAGGGCCGCATGTGGCCCATGGGCTGCATGTTTGAGACCCCTGTTCTAAGTAGATGGTTCTCTGGGTGGTGTCATGTACCACAGCGTGATTTTTCTGACAGTTAGTTTCATTGTTTCAAAAGCAGATTTCTTCAAAAATGCATATTTAGGGCAACAAGTCAGATGTTTTAAAAATATAGTGACTTGCAGCTGTGTCAGAAAGGACTCGAATCTGCTCTTGACTGTGCCAACGGCAGTCTGGAGTTAGCTCTGTTGAAGTCAGTTGAGTTACTCTGGGTTGACACTGATGTAACAAGTCCCAGGTGGGGAGCCGTGTTATTCTGTTTCAACAAAATAAACAAGGAGTTTTGTTACAAGACAGACAGATTTATTTGGGCATAAGCTTTCTTGAGCTAGAATCCACTTAATCAGATGCAGTATGGTATAACAGGGAGCAGAATTTGGCCAAAGTATCAGAAAAATGGATAATATTTAAAGAGTTGTGTGTGTATATAGTGAAAATATATTTTAGAAACTATCTGCCTAGCAGACTTGATAAACAGGTTTTGCCAAGTTCAGCTGTCTGCCCTTGTTCATGTGTAGATTAAGTATTATAAGTCACTCACAGTGCAAGCCAGTTTTGCAGATGATGTGAAGTCATCATGAAACCAACAGGTATCATGAAACATACCAGGAAGAGAACCACTGGGGGTTCTTGACTCTGGGTATGAACCAATGAGGTTTGAAAAATATAAGAAGTAAAGACCCATTTTGCGATCCATTCATTGAGGGAACCCTTTGAAGGGCATGGGGTGTTGGATCCTTGTTTTGACTACGAACCAGCAATTCTTGCAAAGACTGACTCCTTAGGAGAAAATTGTTACTTTGCTAATGAAGGAGGATGCTGCTCGCTTTTCTTTCAAGTCAAGAAATCAGTGAAATAGGCACGGTGTAGAAACCTTCTTACCAGCAATAATCTAATTCAGATTCATGAGAAATTACAGATACTTGTCTGTTCCTTCTGCACCGAAGTATTTTACAAATGTATTTATTTCATGGCCACTATGCTCCCTGAGAAGACTTCTTCCTTAAATATTGCAAGCCAGGAATATACATATGTATTGAAAACGTTAACTATTCATTGGTGCTTCTCCTATCTGTAAAACTGTAATTTCTCTACTGAATAAGTAATATCTTTGAGCCACCCAGTTTAGTAGCTGTGGAGATGTTTGACTGGAGTATTAAATGGCTCCATGCTCATTGGAGACCCCATCTTCCATTCCTCTTGAGAAAAATGAACTGAGTAGCTTAACTGGTAATGCATTGACTTGTCCTTGTTGAGGAGAAACAGAAAAATTAGTCCCATACCACAGGATAGCTGAAAACATATGTACTCCCTTACCCCTACCCAAGCCTAATCCACATACATGAGGCTGTCATCAGAATTGCAATTCTCTGTATCCTCTTTAGGAGATAAACTGACAAGAGGTCATGATGCCCATGATCCAGAGACAGAGGTCACTGATAAGCCAAAAGGGATGAGGTAAGGCTTCCATTTCACTGCTGTCCAGCTCCTTGACCCTTGTGAACAAATTAATTAATATTTTTTATTTTGAAAAAATAGTTGTTTGACTAACCGTGACCAGACCTTTGAATACTCTCTTTCCACTGAGGCCCCATAACTGACATGCCAAGAGAACATTGTTTCCTCAGGCCCATTGCCTTTCAGAGTCTCCTCCGACCAGTTTGAGCCATCCACCTCAAAAGCCACAGATAAGCAGTGCTTTCTATTACCTATCAGTTATAACTATCTGCAGAGAACACAGGTGACTAACCAGTATTCAACACATCACCTGGTCAACACAAGGAAAAATGACTCATTGCTGATACAAGTGTCAGGAGTAAGTGCAGCTGAATAAAGGCAGAGCGTAGCTTGCCTTGGGTCAACATCTGCAGGTAATTCTATGTTTCAGCTACATCTACTACTAATACCCCTAATAAGTAATGGGTAGTTTTTCTCACCGAGGGCGGCCGTGTGTGTGTGTGTGTGTGTGTGTGTGTGTGTGTGTGAGAGAGAGAGAGAGAGAGAGAGCACAAACTTCTGTAGTCATTTTGG